>OU343222.1:242105075-242193478 GCA_910596185.1 Chrysanthemum makinoi | reverse complement strand
TTTTCAAATTTGCTATTTTAGCAAAGTCTTGTCCGTTCAACAATGGTTCACAATTGTTGATCCTAGTTGAGCAATTGATCTAATTGATTGAGTATAGATAAATCTAACACAAACAAAGTATAGCAAGTTGTCCTTGAACAAAGCTTAAACACTATGCGGATTCTAATGTTTAATGACAAAGAGAATAATTAACAAAGTTTGTTTCTCACAAAACACATCAATATATTAATACAAATACTCAAAAGTATTTGGGTTACAAAACCTTAAGTGATTGACTCTAGAATAACTCGTACTCTAAATCTAACCTAGGACCTCCTTTTATAGGCTAAGGAGTCCTAATTGGTTTACAATAACTTTCTATACAAGATAGATCTTATAGAATCTTTTCTTTATTTATCTAACCGACTATACAATATCTCATAAGCAGTACTAACTATTGTACTATCAGTTTGTAATGCTAATGTATTTACTACATGATCCATCAGTTAAGCCTAATAGTACTAACAGTTAACCTTGGCATACAACGGTCTTGCTAAATTCCCAACAATCCTCCGCTAAACTTTGGATTACTTTGCAAATCAGCAAGTTTCTTGAATAAGTATTGTTCTTCATGTTGTTGGGGAATTTTGCAAACACCTACTTGCTTGGTCTCTGAGCTTGAATGAAGATGTTATTATCTTCTTGATCTTCAACCTTAAGATAACATTGCTATCATTGTTTTCATTCTGTAGATACTCCTTCTAAAGTAAAGTAAAATGCTTGCATCGTCTTCCACGGGTTATGGGTATCCAATACCATTTTCGGTGTATGGGGGAGGTTAAGATGTAGACAGCCTTACCCCTACCTAAGGTAGAGAGGCTTCTTCCAGTTCTACCAAAGGTAAAAAGGACCTCCGGCCTTTTGTAGGGAGTGAGGATCGAACCCCTGACCTCTCGGTTGAGAGGCAAAGGGTTTTCCAACTGATCCAACCCTACTTGTTATATACTCCTTCTCCACTAGCATAAACCAATCATGTATACTTGTATAAACATGATGTACACCAGATGATCCATATAGAATCCAAGTAGTTTCTGGAACTACAAAATCTTGACTCCAAAGTCTGTTAAAAGGATCAAGCTCAAACAATCTTTCCAACTTTACCCAAAGATCCTGCTCCTTTTCATCAGGATCTTCTTTGTGATTTAACTTCTGCTGTACCAGTTCCCACAATATTACCAGATCATCTCTATCAAAAGATTTGCACATATCTGCAAATGTCTTGTACATCTCCATAATGTCACCAGCTCTGATGACCTTCTAAGCTTTTCCAAATCTATCACTATAAATCTCCCTGTCAATTATTAGATGCTTGGTCTGTAAAGCTTCTACATGCATACCTTCATCAGGTTGAATGATCATCAAGTCTTTCAATTCTTTATCCTCCAAGTCTTTCTCTGTTGCAGATGAACTTCCTTTAATCTTCTGCTTCTTAGATACTTCAGAATCTAGTATTAAACCAACTCTTTTTTTTCTAACAGTTGGTTCTTCTGTTCCAATAGGTCTGAAATATTGTAATCTTCTATAAGAACTTACATACATTTCCTTTATCTCATCAAAAGTCTTACCCATCAGCTGAGAATCCTTCTTGTAATCTTGATGCTTCAAATAAATTTTCATGGTTCTCATTAACTGTCCTTTTGTTGGGGGTTTGACTCTTTTCTTATTTGTTTTCTGTTGTTCCCTCATCTTGTTTAGTAAGTCTTGAATAGCATCTTCTTTCTCTTCCTCTAGAACTGCTACACCTTCTTCTTCTTGCAGCATTTGAGCAAGTAATCTGTATGATTCTTCAACAAATATTTCAACAGACTTCTTCAACTTTTTCTCTTCAAGAAATCTTACTACCTCTTGTTCTTGCACTTCTTTTGCATATTCATCATCAAAAACCATCTGTGCAGAACCCTTTTTCTTCTTTTTAACTGATTCATCTTCAAGCAGAATGCCTTTTCCATTGTCAACTCTAGCAATATCTTCTTTTGGACGGGCAGTACCTTCTCTTTCACTAACAGTTTCTACTGCCTTCTTTGTACCGGTAGCAGTGTCTACGATATCCTCCTGAACTTCAACCACTTATGTTGGAGCTTCAAGATCAACTTCTTCATCAAGATCCACTTCTTCATCAAGATTCACTTCTTCAGTTACTTGTACATCATCTCCCATGTCTTGATCTTGATCCCCACCACTTACAAAGCTCAATGTCCTTCCCTGAGTTTCAACATCTGTTTTCATCCCCTGTTTGTAAATTCTCCAATATCTTTTGGATCGTTTAAACTGGTAGAATCCACTATTTTAGCCTTCCTGGGAGCCTACAATGCCGTAAACTTGATCTTTAACCTTTTCACCTTGTTGACCAAAGTAGAGTAGACTGTTGCATATAGTTTCTTTGTAGCTTTCAAGTCTTGCTCCAAAACCTCCACCTTGGCTGTCAACTGGGTACATAAATTCATCAATACCTTTAGTGATTGGCTGCCCTTAGCACTTCCAGATGTGTTACCTTTTGGGAGAGGTGCATCATGGGGCTTAGACTCAGTATTCTCCCTAGTTGGATTAGGGGGAACACTAAAGCCACCTATAGTATCCAGTTGGCTTGGGTTTCCACCAGTTTTATCCAGTCCGTTAGGACTAGAAACATTTGATGTTGCCATGGTTGGGATCTTATTGATGTTACCACTGCCCTGTGCTGCATCTAAGCTAGACACAGTAGTGGTACCCCTTTGACTCTGCCAAAGGCAGTCTCATTAACTCTAGAGGTCTGAGTAGGAATACTAGGATGAGAGGCCATAGTACCCTGTCTATGTTTTCTTCTATAGGTGTGTGTTACAGGTGGTGTATAGGTGATATTTGGAACAACAATGGGTGTGTTTTGGGACTTAGTTGGGATTGCTGATCCTTCACCATGTACCTGCACAATCATATTTGGAAATAAAGGAACTACCACCCCATTGAATAACCTTGATGCCATAGACATATTTGCAAAAAGTTTTTGGTGCAAACAAGGTGTTGGAAATATTTCTTCATGGGTGAGTAGCTTAATTTTCTTCAAAATAATTTCAATAAATCTTGGGTACATTAAAAATTTTTTTTGGAATCCACATTCTTCACCATATCTTCAAAAATTAGTTTAGAAGAATTATAAGTCCTTCCTGTTGATAAGCAGATGAGAGCAATAGCAATATTGCTACTGAATTGCTCCCAAGAGGTTTTCTTAGAACTAATACAGTGAAGAAATGTATGTATTAAAAACCTCCATTGTGGGGAGAAACAACCATTTTGAAAAGTCAATTTTTTAATTTGTTGTATTATATCCCATTCTGGAAAGGTGTTGAAAACTTTTAGTATTTGGCAAGTCAAAAATTCCTTCCTCATCTTCCAGTCGGAGATGTCTCCTTAAAGAAGATTATGAAATCCTAATTTTCTTACCATCTACCTTTGCTATTAACTCTTTGTCCCCCTGTTCCAATGTTTTGACAGTAGTAGTCTGCTAAAACTGTTGAATACAGGAGACATAGATAGTGGGGTTTGTAATAAGTGCATACCTTATGTAAGATTGGTTTAGAAATCCACTATCTGTAGAAATTTGATGCAGGTTTTAGTTACCAGGTTTTAATATTTATAAGTGTCTCGTTAAACCTATGGTCTACCTTTATGCACTAACCGGCAGTGTACCGGATCGTGTGTAGTGTAGTTATCGGTAAAACCGAGGTCATCCCAATAGCTATGTGAGCGGATTCTAATTAAGTCTAGGTGTCATAGATTTTAAT
The DNA here is from genome assembly GCA_910596185.1 of Chrysanthemum makinoi. Classification (NCBI taxonomy): domain Eukaryota; kingdom Viridiplantae; phylum Streptophyta; class Magnoliopsida; order Asterales; family Asteraceae; genus Chrysanthemum; species Chrysanthemum makinoi. The sequence goes on along the minus strand of OU343222.1, from coordinate 242,189,681 downwards.
TGGTTTTAAGATTGAAATGATTAATAAACTAATAAAGCAAGAAAATAAAGGAAAGAAAATAAAGGTAAGGGTTGTGATCAATAGAGGAGAAGTGTGCTAAGCTAGTTAATTATCCTATCATGTTATGTTCACGTTTAATTACTTCCAATTGCTTCAAGTGGGGGTTTAGGTCGCTAGGAGAACATTTGGTCAGTTCGTCCTAACCTATCAGCAAAGGTTTCCACCAGAGATCAAGCTACTACCCTTGAAAGTTCAGTTGTTTTTAGTCCCCTAAGCCAAGTCATCAAGTTCCGCTACATGCAAGATTCATAACAATGATTGCCAGGGTGCTAGCATCTTAAACACTCATCCCTAACTTCTTAAGTTCATCCAAACGGTAGGTGATCAGTTGGTCAAATTGCACAAGCGAAGAAGGGTCGTCAGTTGGTCAATTCTTACCCTTCCCACTCAGTCTACCTACTTAGGGTCAGTTAGTCAATTCTCCTAAGAAACTAGACACTACCGCCATTCAAAACTATCGAAACAAGGGTATCTACCAACAAACTATAAATGCATACACTAGAAACAATTATACGGAAGCAATGTAAACATAAACAAAAAAAAATTAAGGAATCATAACTAGGCTAGCGCCAGAGGTGCTTAGCCGATCATATTAACTGAAACAATCGATTCAATGTTTAACATAATGAAATACATGAATTGAAAGTAAAATAAATGATAGATTGTTAGGAATTAGAAATTCCATAGTGAAGAGTCGGTCACCCCAAATATTATCTAGCATAAGTTTGCTCGTAGACATATTGTTATTTACGTTATGTTGTAGTTAATAAGTTAGTTTGTAGCATAGTTTAGTTTAGTGCAACACCATGGATGAAGGACGGGTTTTTACCCACTGTATTCCTAATCCACAGTCCGATAGGAGGACGTAGTGTTTGTAACTATAAATACCCCTTCCATCCTTGGAAGGGGTGGTGCTTCTCAATCTAACCTTTCATTATTTGCAAAGCAAGTCTCTAACGAGAAACACCCTCTCATCTCTTTCTCTCTCAAATGGCTTACATGTATTTCCATCATCCAAGACCACCCGAATCATCAAACACAATAATATTTACGATCCTACAATTGGTATCAGAGCCATGGTTTTTGTGTTATGTTGATTTATTGTGGATTTTGATTCATGTGTTAAAACTGTTTTTTGTACTTTTTTATGGTCGGAAAATATTGCTTCTGTTTATTATCTTGAAAAACAGTTTTTAACAAAGTTTCAACTAATATTGGGTATCTCCTTTTGGGTCAAAATAGTCATCTAGTATATCCGTGTTAACATCTGTCTTGTGTTATGTTTCTTGTCCAAATCGAATGTTTTATCATATTTATGACTTTTTGTCCATCAGTGAAATATTGTGGTCAAACATGGTCAAAATGGGTCAACAAGAAAGCATTTGTATGCTGTTTTTCTGGTCACATCTTGTGGTATGCTGGTTTATGATAAAAATGGGTAAAAAAGAAGCAGTTTTATGCAGTTTTTCTGGGTCATTCTTCATAGCGAGTTGTTTATGTTTCTTCATAGCGAGTTGACAAAATGCTTTTGAGCTTTTGTCGTTTACTGAAGCGACTTATCACTTGTCCAGATTCATTATACCTTATTTATAGCGATTTGGTGTAGCGAGTTGAGTCAAAAATCTGCCTAGCGACTTGTCTTTACAAGTCGTAGCGACTTGTCATGAGTGCTAGCGACTTGATTCTGCTAGCGACTTGACTCTGCTAGCGACTTGACCTTGCTAGAGACTTGACTCTACTAGCGACTTGACTCGAGACCATTGAGGTAGCGACTTGACTCCAAAATTATGGTAGCGACTTGACATGAATAGAAAGGAAGAAGAAGAAGATCTAAATTGACCATGACCACTATACCAATTACCTAATCACACCATGAACCTCAGGTCCATTACTGTAAGAAAATCGAAAAGAGAAGAAGTTGTTTCATCAGGTCCAAAACCTCCAACAATCCCAATCTATCCTAAGCTTATAACAATCAACTCCAAAACCTCCAATCCCATCTCCAAAATTCTCTTGACTCAAAACCATATACCAAACTCTATCGTGGCCTTCATAACAACATCCAAAGTGCAAAATGAAAAGAAATAATTAATAAAACCGACTATTGATATATGAAGCCACCACAGCCAACAACAAACTCAACCAAATCCAAATCTAACCTAAACCCACCTCCTCCAACCCCATCATTCTACTCATCCAAGACTCAAACTAAATGAAATGAAAAAAAAATAAAAATCTCAGATTCATTTCGTGATGATTCAAGTTTTATCCAGCCAACACACGAAAACATCATCACTGATTTTTTTTGAAGATGACGCTTCAATCAATATCCGACTTCAAAAGATATGAATAATAACAAGTTCGTTATTTTCTTTTTCTTTAGTTCGGTTTAGAGAAAACAAAACAATTAACATATACCTACCCGCGACCCACAACGATCTTGAAGCCTTTAACAAAAATTCTTGATTCGGATTGAGATTATAAGTGAACAAATCAGGGGTACGTGTTTGTTCAAGGAGAATCGTTTTGTGTTTCCTTTTGATTTGCAATGATGTGTTAGATAAGAGAAGGAGCTTGGATGAATTGAGAGATGATGAGATTTGATTATCAGTTTGTTTGTAGATGAGATGAGATGAAGGATTGATTGATGAGATTCGTTCTAAGTTTGTTCCCAGATCTGCGAGTTGATGGAGCAGATTTGTGAGAGCATTTTTTTTGGGGGTGGAAGAATTATGATTGAGAGAGAAATTTTAGGGTTTGAGATTGTAATGTTAGGGTTAATGTGTGTTTGGTGCGTTTTATATCTCCTAAGTCTTAGGGTTTGTGCTATTAATTCTGGAATATGGGCCGATGATTCGTTGATTAAAACTGGGTTTGCACGTACTTGATGAGTATGATTGGATCACAGTTGGAATTTTTAGACCGAGTGTCGTATTTTTGCTTGTGGGTTTCAACTATTTTATAATTCTCATGGGCTATTGAGAATTGGGCCGTGAGATAACTTTTGATATTTGGTACATTTGGTAATACGGATACATAAGAATTGATATTTCTCGTGAATGAGTGGTATGACAATGATTAAAATCATATATGGGCTTGAATTGATATTTCTCAGGATGAATTCTTATTTGGACCATATGGTGAGTTTTGATACCAGTCATTGGACTGAGCTTGAGTAGTATGTGTGATGACTTGGACTTAGATGTTGAATATATGGGCTTCTCAAAATTGGATCGCTCTTATGAGACTTGGATAATATGAAATGAGCTGATGTGTTTTGTCAATGAGATTTGATGAGAATTAATGAGTTAATGAGTTGATGAGATTCGTTGTGTTGAGCGGAATGATACTTTGGTGTATACATTTTCACGGTGAATGTCTTGTCATGGCTTGAATTGTTATTGGAATTAGGGTGACTACGGTCTTGTTTGTACGGTATTTCTTATTCCGATTTGATGTAAGGTTTTTCCGGACATAGTTACTTATTTCGTCTTCTTTCTTTCTACCTTTCCGCGAAGATGACTTGTTTGGACACTTATAGAGTGTGATAAAGACTTGGCTATTTAGTTACGTTTGTGATTCTTTCTTGCTTAACTCACAACGTAACTATCACTTCGGTGTCTCACGCACTTGAGGATACGTCAAGAGGTTTTGTACATTGGGTACACCGTTTCTTCTTCACAAGGATCAGTGCAAGCTTAAGTAACAAATCTGGGGAATTTTACATCATATTCAAGTTTGGCATATCGGGTTCACTTCACCAAGTAGTCTCAGTAATAGCCGATAGATTATGTGGAAGATGTGCTTACCAAAGTGTTTGTTGGATGGGATGTTATCAACAATTCTCATGATATATTCGAAGCCACAGAATGTCAATGATACTTCACAGTCTAAGAAAAATCTTTCTAAAATCTTCAGTGTCAGCCATGTTTCTTTTAGATGTTTGCTTATGACAAGAACCTTTTGTGCAAATGATCGTACACGTCAATGATGCTTCCGAAAGTTCGAAACTGTCATGAGGAAGAAACGTGTACTTTGATGTTTTCGGTCAACCTCAGGGGGAACTAGTGTATACTACTCGACTCAGTATGGTTTGTGAAGTTGTCTACATATGGGTAAAGTAATGTTGATGAGATTGTTGATGTTGGATAATGAAGTGTTGATGAACCGCTGCATGTTTCCCTAAAACAGAAATTCACCTCAACCAAAGTTATCATAACACATTCAAGCTGACATTGTTTGCGGTTTTGTCTTGATTTTGTAAAATCCCGCGAAAGAACCTATTTCTCGGTTTAAATCATAGACTTGTAAAATCCCGTGACAACGGAAACATCCTGGTAAGTAAAGTGCATTTCCGACTCTATCTCTTGGTTTATTCTTGGTTTTGTAAAATCCCGCGAAAGAAACTATTTCTCGGTTTAAACTATAGAATTGTAAAATCCCGTGATGATGGAACCATACTGGAGAAAGGAAAGTATATGTCGAGATCTTATCTGATGCTGGTGCTACAGTTTCTACTTTGAAGAAGGGATAAAAGGGTGTACTTCACGAATTGGGTGATTGTTTGGATTTTCTTCATGGCAGTTTGGTTATTTCAAAGTTTTACGGGGTTATGTACTTTTAACCATGGTTAGGATGAAACCATTATCAGAGTTCACTTAAAACGTCAAAGGAGGCTAGAGTTGAGCTTTTAACCAGAAGATGTGACAACGGCGTTAATTCACTATTATTTATTTGAGGTTGAAGTGAAATATCACGGGCGAGTGTACTTAGTATCTGAAGGTATCGGGGATGGTTGGATGAAGATTCTTCATGATCCTTGTTCGAGCTTATTGTAAAAAACAAAGACTTGAAAATCTAGTTATTGTTGGGTGTTTTTTACCTTTTCTTTCACCACTTGGGGGAATTGGGCTCTTACCACCACAAAATAACTATCACTTTAAGGAGTTACGTTTTAGTGCTCAGTGTCACATTCAATTGTGGATTTTCAAGAGGTGATGTACGTCTAATACTTGATGGTTGGTTGGATGAAGAGTAAGAGTACTTAGAGATTCAATGGAGGATGAAGTCTTGGCACCGCTCTTTGTTACATATGTGCAAGTTTAAGTCACGAGTTCGGGTTATTCTACTTCAGGGTCAAATTCATCATATTGGGTTTTCTCCATCAGCTGTCACGACAAAGATCCTACTGAATGATAATGGGGTGATTACAAGTTTTGCCAAAAGATGATGAAAAGAGAGAGATTATGACGTATGAACACATCAGTTCATGCCTCGTACTCTAAAGAAAAGAAAAGTGTACGTTTAAGTGCACTTTATCTTCTGAAGAAGAGAAATCTTCTTATGACGTTTGAACAAAACAGTTTAAGCCTCGTTCTCTAAAGAAAAGAAAAGTGTACGTTTCAGTGCGCATTATCTTCGGAAGAAGAGAAATCTTCTTATTATGACCATTCTCATCAAAATGCTTCATGCTTTTTCCATGCGCTTCAGTCATTAAGTGAACCGGACTACTGATAATTACTCTTATTCCACTTGCTCAATATAATGAAGATGGCGACATCATGTGCTAATTTTGCTAGGAAAAAGTGTGAATATAATACATTTGGATGATAATCACTTGTTTAATCAAGAATGGCATCTCCGTATGCAGTTCTTGAGGGGGAGAAGAAGTGTGAATTTTCTGCATGGTTGATTGATATTTGAGAATATATGGTCAAACGGCTCCTAACTCATGTAAGAACCGAGCTTCTTCTTATCGGATCATCTTCACATGTAGTTTCTTCAAAGAGCCGTTGGTTAACATCTTCACACGGGATGATATGATTAATGACAAAGTGCTTCCAGTTGCGAGGCGGATTTCATTGATGAACATCTTTCTGTTCTTGTTTGATTGGGAGGGATTTGAGTTAAGGTGATTTTCTATATCTAAGTTAACGGGAATGCATTTGGTGAGTTGAAGATGTTAACTATCTATTCCACAACTGGACAATCTTGAAGAAGGTCGAGTCTTCAGTCGATTCTACATTTTTTGATACATGTTAGAAGACTAAAGACGAGTTGCATTTAACAATCTAAAGACTTCTTCTTAATCCAAGCATTCATCATAAAGATTGTCAGTTTAGGGGAGAGCACTAATTGGGGGAGAGTGAAAAGTCAGATTCAATCCCAATTAGACTTGCTCACATTCTTCAGCAAGTTGATTCTCACAAAGACTTCAAGCGATCTTCTCAACAAATTTCAAGTATTTGGGCTTATAATATGTTGCTGATTCTGAAGTGTCAAAACCAGCAAGGGGAAGGAGACTCACATCTAAACACAAAGCGAGTAAATTTAATGAACTTAATTCTTCTAAGTGATTGAAGACATCCCGGGAAGACAAATGTCATGACCCCAGAGAAACTCAAGGTTTTACTCATCAAGGCTTTTAGTGATATTAGTCCAACGACGTGGGGGAAGTGATGTAAGAGAAAGTTTATGAAGATAAAAGAGGTACACAAGTGTGTGATGATTTTGATGTTATCGCAATCATCAGGGGAGAGAGAATTGTGTACATTGGGGGCGCTCAGCTGTTTCACTTGAGTGCTTAATCAGTGATTCAGATATATAATCACTTATTCTGGAGTTGACATCCGCAGAGATTGTCATCCGCAGAGATAATCAGTGATTCGGCCTGCTTCTTCAGTGTTATCGGTTATTCTCTCTTTGGGCATTCGGGTACTTTGGGTTCTTGAGCTTCATACACTTTCTTCAGGGGGAGAGAAAAGTATACATCGGGGTTCTTCTTTGGCTATTGGACTTAATATGCTACTTCGATGGTATAAGTTTCTCTGTCTTCGGGTATATGTGTATTCGGGTTCGTGAGCTCTAGTCTAAGAGACTGACTACATCAATTCATCTACTTGGGGGAATTGTTCTCTTAAGACCTTTTGGAATGGATTGCTTCAGACTTCAGTGGAAAAGGAATTTGAGAAGATTATTTAAATGTGGGATGATACGTTGCTGGTGTTCTATTGGATGATATAACCTCGAACGAAGAATCACGGTGATTATTCTTAAAAGAAGCAGCATGATCAATGATAATTGTGTGCTTCCTTGTGCACCTGGCTAAGGAAAGCTTGTAACAGAGCTTGGAATCTGCTCAGCTAAAGGATTTTTGGTTTGGGTGGAAGCTGCCAAAGTCTTACATTCAGATGGTTCAATTTCTTTCTTCAATTCAAGAGCCTCGGAAGCTTTGGTGGTGAAATTTTTAGGGATGATGACTTCTATCTTCTACAACGGGGTTGCTCGATATCCTTATTTCGGTACTCGTATCATCATCTTCTTAAACTATATAATCTACTCTATCTGTGTATATATTTTTCTTAAAGCAAAATACAAAAATATAAAACCTAGAAAATCAAAATAGAAAAATATATAACCAACAAAAACCCATAAAAATTAGAAAATTTGAAAAATTCCAAAAATATGTTTTCTCAAGACATGTCTTCTAGTATCGATAACATCTGTGGTCTTTGAAATGTCATTCAATAATGGCACGAGACCATAGATGAAGTTCGAGTAGGAGGTGTAAATATTTTTTTTCCCAAAAACATGTCTCTAAATATGGCTTGCAGTTATTTTAGACTGTAACATGTGCTTAAAACTATGTGTTAGGTCATTAGATTTACCACACAAGCTTAATAGAAAGAGATAAAGGCGATTGAACAAGTAAACCAAACACACACACACGTTATGATGAAGACGGTTATGTGTAGAGAGTGAGTGAAGAGAATAACTTGAACAACCAACCTTCAAATGAAGGTTTACAAGAGTATTTATAGGAGGGAAGCTAGGGCAACACTCCTAGTTCCCATCCTTTCCTTATTGGACATGGGCCTAAGCTCATGGGCCTTCTACATAAGCTTAAGGCTAATAACAAACATAAAGTCCATAATTAAACTAACTATTACATATGAGTAACTAACACTTGAATAAAGGTTTAGGAGTGATTCCAACAATCTCCCTCAAGTGTTGGTGATGAAAAATGGTGAAGGCGTTGATGTAATAGTAGCTTTGACGTCTTCTAACATTCTTCTTTCTTGTGAGAAGATTTGCCTTGATTTGAACCATCTCCCAGTGTAGCGAGATAGTTTTCTTTGAACAGTTATGCTTTGACGTCATCTTTAACTTTGTTCTTTGATCATTGTTCTTTGTGATGAAAGATATAGTATGTTGTTATCGCATCAAGTCTCCTCCAGTCGCTTCACTTTCAGTGTCTCCACGTCTTTCTCCAACATGCTCACACACTCTTTAACGTTGGATTACGGTACTGATGAAGTTCTTTAAGTCTTTAACTTTGTAGATTCTTTGATTTGACGAAGAATCATTCCGACTTTTGTGTTGCTTTAAGATAGAACTTCTTTGATGATGTTGTTGGTGTGAACAAGTAGAGAATCTACACGATCCATTCCGCTCCAGAGCTTCCATAAGAAGTAAACATTAAAACGGTTAGTAATAAGCGGATTTCGGCACTTACAAGTTTGAACTTCGAGAGTGTTGACAACATAGTGTGAAAACACAACTCTAATTCTTACAAAGGCCGTTCCTGAATCGGAGTCCCACAAGTGAGATAACATGATGTATCGAAGTACACCTACGATTCAGATGAGTCACTGAGGTACACCGAAGCATCACCTCATGACTGTAGACCATTTGAGACCACTAAGCGCAATCCACGGGAGTTGCCGGCGACTGCTGTCGCTTTGATGTTGACCCTGGCAGGAGTTTCCATTCAATCACTGAGGATCACAAATGTGAACCTCTCATAAATGTACCACTGAAATTCTTATTGTTGAATATCAAGTGATGAGATGTCAAGTGTACCTAAGAGATCTTTTGATGAATCTCGTGGCTCTAGACTCAATAGTGCGTTTTGGTTTCCTGAGCGGAGACTAGGGAGAGGGTCTCCTTCTTCAATACCAGCAATCTCTAAGAGAAAGCCGATAGTTTACGTAGGGTTCCTGTGAGAATGAAACAAGCTTCTTTTGAGAGAAACTTGAGTGGCTAAGAAGGTTTAGTGCATGCGTCATTGGGTCCATGACGACTTTTAATCTTCAATACCGGTGTCATCTAGTGACAACCAGTAGCATATGAATTGAACCCGGTGTCTGCCCTAAGTTGAATAATCTGGAGGGCTATTTCTTTTCACCCTTTTCTTTGCATTTCTTTTTAATTCTTCAACTCCTTCTTTCTCCGATTCTCAATTTTCCTTTCTATAATCATACCTAAGGACTTCTAAATTATAACTATTTGTGGTGTCCTTGGGTAGATCCCTCCGGCTCTGGCGGATCATAGGATGGTTATTCCTAACCTTAGTCACCTTATAACTCCATGACTAACCTATGTTGCCATAAAACCATTTTGAAGAAAATCTCTCAAAGGGTTTGTAAATGAAAAAAATATGTTTGAACCACTGTGAGAGTATTATCTTTTAGCAGAAATACTCCCCCTCCACATGTGCTTTAGAGTTTTGACGGAAAAATGCACAGTGAGGAAAGAGCGCGCACTTTTGAATTGATCGACTCAAGATAAACATTCCCCCGCGAGACACGGTTACGTAGCATAGTTAAAGAGTTGCATTATCAGCTTTTAGGTGACAACTAACTCTAATAACTATCTTGAAGGTGTGGACAACCCCGAAAGGTTGTCAAACCCTTCAAGGTTCATGTCTACCAAGAGTTTCTCGAATGGTACATTCTACTCGGACAAGTCCTTTGCGAGACACGTTTACATCACTAGCGAACTAGCTTGAAATTATTACCCGTCCCGGACAAGTCTTGTCGAGTTACTGACGGTTAAGATCTCGTCAATTCTTGGGTTAAAGTCTTTTCACACGAGAGTTCATATTGCAAAACACACCATATTTCTTAACACGTATTTTCTCCCCATAAAAAATGGCATATAAAATGTTATTTTTGAAAAGTTGAGAACAAATATGACCATTTCGAGTGTTGCGGGAAGAATGACCACTGTGAACAATTTGTGAACAAAGTTTTAAGTCAAGTACTCCCCCTCAACAAGTGATATAAACGGTTGAGGTTTTGAAAATCATAAGGAAAGTACTTGTTCTTTTGAGCAAAACCTTGAAAAGTGAAAGGTTTGATAGGTTTTACTCAAAAGTAAGAAGCTTTCGCTCCTTTTATAAGGATTGTGGCACTCAAGCGTACCACAGGGTCCTTTATTTACAAGTACGGGTTGTACACTGTAATATGTGCACAAGCCATCGACATAATAGATCATACATCCAAATTTGTAATAAAGACCAAAGCCCATCCTGGGTCGACCACCAACATAGCTTTGATCAATGAAAGAGGAGGGTTCAGGGTGTGTCCAGAACGAGCCGAAACGCCGAATGGTGTGGAATGTGAGCTGCGGTGGAGTAAAGTTGGGCGTGTGGAAGATGATGTTTCTACCACGACCATACCAACATAGCTTCTCAATCTTTTGATCCTTGAGATAAGTGTAGTCAGACGAAAGATCAACGTGTTTGACAACCGTTCATCTGTAGTAGATTCTTCGGCATCATGGTGATGATCCTCTTTACGTCCCTGTGTTTCCTTGAGAATTCCATAGGGAGGTTTAGACTCTTAGGAGATGTTTGCTTCCCAATCCTTGATGTATATCCTTCAACTCGATAAGCCAATCCGTACCCTAACCAACTTCAAAGTAGCCAGGATAGGATCTCTAGATGAGGATTCGGTTTTGTACTTTGTCGGTGAGGTTGTTGTTGGGGCTCATGGTATTCTTCTGTATACTCACCATCAAGCAATTTCTTTAGGCTCCTTATCCTTATCTTGATCTTTGTCTTTCATGAACGCTTAGGCCTTATAGCCTCTTCTCTAATGATGACTTGAGTTGGCGTCTTGATGCGATGAGTGTAACATTTGTGAAAGTTTACTAATTCATCATCTGGTTGTAGTTGTCGGATGAAGATCACGGTGTTGATTTCATGGCTTGCTTGGCGCTGGTGTGAGTCATCTTTCCATGCTCCCTGAAGATGAGCTTGACACGGGTGTCGATGAAGATCGTTATCTGACCAGGAAAGCTGGAAGATCTTTCTTTCTTCTAATTCGATTCCGTTCTTTGATGACGTTGATGGTGGTATGCGAATCTAATGATGAAGAGACATGAGAGACCGACTTTATGAATTCACGTCATGTACTTATGGAGTCACCCACATTGTCTCACTTTTCTTTAACAGGTTCCTCCGATTCATGCTCAATAGTTTCTTCCACGGCTTTTGTTGTTGCTCCAAGTGGTGGCACCAGATCCCTTATCTTCGATGTTGAAGGTTGAGTGCACCACTTGACCCTCCGGGGCCACCCATTTGTTCTTTTGCAAATTCTTTTGCCACGTGTTGGAGTCTAAGGAATTTGAACTTCTTTCTGTATGAAGTATCCAGTTGCTCTTCTTCTTCATCTGAGCTTTCTTCATAAGGCACAAGTAAAGGAGTCTTCCCTTTTCCTTTGTCAGCTGGTGGACTTGGAGGTTTAGCTGCTGAAGGAGGTGTTTCGGTTGTAGATTCAGAGTAGAAAGTCTCTTTATCTCGATTCAGTAGCCTCGAGTCCTCGTCCATTAGCTTTCTCTGCGGTTCAGGCTTAGATATGGGAATAGGAACAGCTTCCTTGGCGGGAACTGTCCCCTTTCGTGGAGGATTCCTCCCTGGAAACATCCTCGACTCTGCTTGCCGCACTTCCAACACTTCCTCTTCTGGTTCTCCTAGTAGGTGTTCCAGAAGGCTTATCATCGAGTTGGCCAACTTTGCCTCTCGATCGCTACTCTGATACCTTTTGTATGTTTCAAGCTTTTTGATTTCATTTGTCAGAAGGTGATCAGGCAGACACGGCACCTGTTCTTTGTTGACGATTCCTTGATTCTGACTGATAGGGTAGGCTCAGTCAACATATCATGATTATCTAGGTCATTGAGCCTCTGTGGAATGTCGGGATGAAGTACAAGTGCTCTCTGGATCAACAATTTCATGTATCCGACATAGGAATCTTTGAGCCAAGTTTCTTGTGAAATGACATCATGTCTTCCCATAGCAGTGCTTCAATTTCGATGTCCTTTTGTTGATTAAAGACCAGAAGATTTGTAGTTCCATGATCTTGGGATGCTCATAACCACTATCACAACCAGAGACCGATTTGGTAATTATGATGTAGAGGGTTCTCCACGGTTGAGGAATGTTCTTAAGCTCCACATGAGAATGCTTAGTGATAATTCCCGAAGCTTCATCATAGCCAATATCCATCGAGAATTGCGAGAATCGTCTCTTCAGAGGTGTGGCATAGAAGTCTGTTGGCTCGATTTCAGGAATTAGAAGAACAACTCGTAGATCTGCTTGTGTGATGGTGATTTGTTTGTGATTGAGCATCACAGTCACCGCACTTTGACCTTTGATCCTTTGCATTGAATTCCAAAATTGTTGTATGTAGATTTCCGGTACTGTAGCAGAGTGTGAGAGCATGTTCTGGTACGGATGGTTCTTAAGAATATCCACAGCAATCAAGCAAGAAGATTCGAGCATGTGAGGGTTTCAAAGTCAACTCTGAGATTGTTCTTTACAATCTTTCTTGGATAGCCATTAAGGAAGATATCAGCAATTGTGAGAACCTCAGGTGCATCCACATTCATTTGAGCACCATGTCGCGATCTGAAATAACATTAGCCAAAATAACCAACATATCGAAAGACATAATGTTAGTCAACAGAAGGTTTTATTGTCTAATTATTGAATGTACAGTGTTAATGATTGTTACGAGTCCTAAGTCACTTGTTTGTCCAATAGTCCAATGACGTCGTGAAACATTTCGTGAGTTAGTTAACTTTAAGTATTAAAGTTTATGCTATCACTTATAGTTCACAACATATCAAACGTTTAATTTTATTAGTGACATTATTGGATTCGTGACGTTATGATTCATTTATTTACAGGTTTGCATGCGTAACAATTCAAAACGAAGGTTTGATCAAGGCTTATGCATAGGAATAGTAGCTTATGCGTAAACAAGATAAGTATACGCGTAGATGTAAGCTTACGCGTAGGATCCTGACTTACGCGTAGGAACAGGAGAACCTTATGCGTAAAACTTAAGCGTAGGCGTATATAAACCTTACGCGTAAGGATTACTCGTAAGAGTAAACCTTATGCGTAGAGTCACTGTTTACGCATATCCTTCACAGTATATGCGTAGTCCCATTGTAGACCCTTACGCGTAACAGTTACGTGTAAAATTTCTCTTACGCATAACTTTCTACGCGTAAGGTGATCCTAAGAGTAACAAAGACCTTGATTCTGAGTTTTATGCGTAGCAAGCCTGAAATAAAATCATCATATTATCAATCTTAACACATATCTTCATTTTAAAACAGATTATGGCATGAAAACATGTTAAACAGTTTACGTATAGAAACACATACACGTAAGTCAAAACACTAAAGTTTATGAATTACACATAGGATTTCTAACCATAGGATTTGCACCAAACATTTTCTGGTAGGTCTTAGGTGTTGTGAGAGTCTATTAACCAAGTTTTAACATCCAATTCGTGGTGAATAAAAAAATACCCAAACTCAAGAACTTTAAACCCTAATTTCTAATTCACCATCAATTAGTGTTTCTGGGTTGTTATAGAGTTTAGATAACATTAATTCATCATGATAACAACATCACACAACAATCTTTTTGACCAAAAATATTCACATTTGAAAATACCCAAAACCACGCATAAACCCTAATTTCACAAATCATTCAATTCGTGATTCTAGGTGAGTTTTGATGATTAAAATGGTATCATTTATGTCTTAGAAACGTTTTGACACTGTCCTTTTAACCATAAACACACAATCTTGATCATGTGTTCATACGCATACGCGTAGAACACAAAAACAAGATTATACAACGTTTCAACCGTTGGATTCATGTAAAAATCAAAACCAACGTTTAAAAACACGTTAAGATTATGAAACAACTTACAAAATGATGATGGAAAACACAGATTTCTTGAACGAATTATATGCGTAGGATATGTTGGTTAAGAGTAATAAATGTGATGAAAAAGTTCGGTGGAAGAGTTTTTATTAAAAGTAACTTTAAACTTTTTGCAGGTTTGGTCCCTCCACCTTTTCCTTTTTCATACAAAGCCATTTAACTTCCATTTTGGTTACCAAACAAAGATTTTAAGAAAGAAATTTGACGACACTCCCCCTCGACTTAAGAAAATAATGAAAGGTTATAAATTTTAGTCCGAGGAGTGTCAGTTGAACCAGAAAAGTATACCACCATTGATACAAGAAACAACCAGAATAGAGTAACATGCAAGTACACGGATGTTTTTGAAACAGTTAAGAATTAATTTTCTCCCCCTCAACACTTGATCGGAAAAAAAATACTGAATTTTGAAAGATTATAGTGTTGACGGAAGAAATGTACTTGCAATGTTGAAAGAAAATAGATAGAAGAATATTTTTGTTGTTTTATCAGATTTTACTTCATTGATGGAAGGTAAAGGACCATAAGTTTGTGCATAATCTGGTTTGGGATTGTCATTAGAAGACTCAGACGTTTTTATGATAATCCTTGGTGTGTTAGAAGAATCCGTTGGTGTGACGAAAGTGACCGCTTTTGAATAGTTAAAAGGTTTGTTGTAAACAACTTTTACTAATTTTGATCGACTCTCGTCTTCTGCATCTAATTCCTCTTGACGATGATATTCAACAACACTCATAACAGAATTATCAATTTTATATTCTGCACTGGAAACGTCAGGATTTGGTTTGAATGCTTTGGTTGAAAGCTTAGGTTTGTAATCAGCGAGATTCGGTCCATATCCATTTGGATTGGGTTTTAAAGTAAACTTTTCAATAGCTGTGACCGACTCGCCATGTTTGTAAACAACAGTTTTAAACTCTTTAAGTTTGTTTTGCAAGCCGATGATTTCTTAAAGATGATCATCTATTCGTTTCGTTGAATGCTTTTTGTATGCAGAGAACTGTTTTTGACAAGTTAACAACTCAGCCTTAGCTTTTGATTTTCCAAGGTGAGAGCGTTAATTTGCTTTTTATGTTCATGTTTCATTGTTCCATTTCGACAACAAAGCATTCTTGGCGGCTAGATCACGATCTGTCTCTCTAAATATTTTTCGTTTTGATGAGATTTGGCAAAGGCTGCTTCAAAACCGTTTTCAAGTTTTTCTTGAGTTTTGAAAAGTTGAGTTGCTTTTGTAAACATTCAAAATCCTTGGTTAACAGTGCATTTTTGCTTTTCAAGTCTCGATTAATGGCATGACATTTTTCCACTATGGTCTGTTGGTCTTGTATTAAACGAGCAAAATCTGGATGAGGCAAAAGTTCGGTGTGTTCAACGTGAGTCACAACATGATCATTACTTAGATCCTCAAGTATAACCACGGAGTCAATTTGAGTATCAAAGGAAACCATAAGGTCATCTTGATCGTCAAATATAACGACGGGGTCTAGTTGAAAATCGTCGGAATGAGATGTGGACGACTCATTTTGAACATTCTGAGCCTTGCTGGATTTAGATGTTGGCGGAGATATGAGATCGTAGATAAATATGGTTTGTTCGGGTTTGAGACAAGCCATCGGTGTCATACAGGGCCTGTGTCACTCATGTGTAACTCATGCATATTAGCCATCAACATAAATGTTGCATTGGCCTGCAAGTCCTCCATATCATCATCTGAGTCTGCATTTGCCATAAAGCTCTGTTCTTTGTCTATGAGAGTTCCACCAGCTTCATCCTTAAGAGCCAAAAGTAAAGCCTCTTTGTGATAAGCCTTGCCCGAGTCCTAGGCTTTGGGCATGCATTAGCCCGATGTCCCTTCTCATTGCAGTTGTAGCATCGAAGACCATTCAACCCATTTTGAGCATTTCCCTGTTCCACCACTTGAGCTCGATTGTTATTCCTACCCACAACATTAAACCCTTGACCACCGCCCATCTGGCGACCATAACCACGATTCGAACTTCAACTCGTCCATTGTTCACAACAGCTTGATTCCTTGTGTTAGATGAGGAGCGAATACAGTTGTTGGACTTGTTGGTATAACGGCTAAAGGCATTAGCAATCATAGCAACTCCTTGTTGTAGTGCTTGAACGGATCGATTCCTCATTAGCTTCATCGACAAGTGCTTGAGCATTGTTGTTGTTGTATGGAACCAATTGAGTTTGTTGAGATTGAGGCTGTGAAGGATCATATGGTGTGATTGTAGCAGTTGGTTGAGTTGCTGGTTGAGGAGAATAACCGTTTTGAGCATATAAGGCAAGTTGTTGATTTTCCGGATGTGTCGGTGGAGCAATTTGAGCACGGAGAATCCTTTCCTATCAACTTCCTTTTCATGAGGCTTCAAGTAATCGTACAACAATCCATATGTAGAATGATGCATATTCTTCGCTCGAAGGAGAAAAATGACATACTTCTCCCATTCAGGACCAAGACTACTCAAGAACTTAGTATTCACTGCAATTCTTGGCATGATGATGTTGTGTTTATCCAAATCATTGATGATGTCTAAAAATCGGTGATGATAAGACTCTAGTGTTCTCTCCAGGTTCAATCATGAAGTGTTCATAAGCCAAGTAAATTTTGGATTCCAAATCCTCCGATTGAGTGAGATCCTTCCATAAGAAGATGAATATGATCCCACATTTCCTTTGCAGTCTTTTGAGCATCAACACTTTGAAGAATTGGGTTAGGTAATCCTAAGAGGATATATTGCATTGCAAGTTCATCAGCTTCATAGTGTAGAAATTCCTCTGCATTCAGTCGACAACAAGTAGCAATGTTGGATTGTTCATCTCTTGGTGGATTAGCATTTGGATCGGCGGGTACGATAACGTAGGCATCCTGAAATGGACCTTCCAAGATAACCTTCTTTAAGAACTTTCCATGTGGCTTCTTCAGATCACAAAATCTAAAGAACCTTATCACCCATTGATCATAGTTTCCTGGAGTGAGCATTGGAGGTCTATCAAGTGATCCAGCCTCATGAATTGATTGTTGGCTACTTAAAGCTTCACACATCTTTGCAAACCAAGTGGGTTCCTTCATAGTGTTCCTTGATGGATGTTGATTGAATTCGTTTGTGTAGGGTTGAACTTGAAGACTTGGTGGTGGTTGAACCATTTGAGGTTGTGGAATTGCAGCAAGTTGTGGAGTATGTTGTTGATTAAATTGTTGTTGATAAATTGCTTGTTGTTGATTCCATTGTTGATGTTGTGGAGTTAGTTGTTGTTGACGTTGAGAATAAGTGTAAGGGAAATAATTAGAGTATGATGGTTGTGACATGTTCAAAACTTGTGTTGGTAAAATTGGATCTTTGTAGTCAAATGAACCTTTGTTGATGAAGTATCCTTCGGCGTAGAAATCACAAGAAACCAATTAGAACTTATGCGTAAAAACACCAAAGTTACGCGTAACAATCAAGAGTTACGCGTAGATTTAGCTTACGCGTAAGTAGGGTAAAGGCACTAAAGTTATGCGTAGACACAAAGTTAGGCGTAGAAACTTATGCGTAGGATTACCTTATGCGTAAGACTAGGCTTAGGCGTAAGATGAATCTTAAGCATAGGATTTCTACGCGTAAGCTTTATGCTTATGCGTAAGTTTAGGGTTTTATCCCAAATGATCTTTTACACTATCACAGTGCAAAAGATATCCAAAGTCGACGTATTTTCAGGCTTATCCAAGCAAGAAAACACGGAGTAAACCACAAAACTGAAGATCAAAGCACGGATAAAGTTACGCGTAAGATTAGGGTTTCACTTACGCGTAGCTTACTCGTAAAAATGATTTTGCCCAAAGTTGGTTCTAAACCAGATTTTTGTTATGGAATAGCGTCAATATCACCAAAATAACACAAAAGTGTGAAACTTGACGAATTAAAATGGTTAAACAGGTTATGCGTAGAACGTCACCCATGAACAAAAATAAGCTTAAAAACGTAAATCTACGCGTAAAGTTTAAAACTTTTTGCCAAAAACAGTTATTTTAACACCTTAAAACATTGAAAGTACAAGAATCTTGGATTAAAAAGTGTAAAAAACGAGTTTTAAGTGAAGCAAAGCTCTCGTTACCTTTACGCGTAAGACCAAAAACTTACTACAAAAGCAATAACGATTCACCCAACTATTTGGCGATTGATACCACTGTTAAGTCACTAGATTTACCACACAAGCTTAATAGAAAGAGATAATGGCGATTGAACAAGTAAACCAAACACACACACACGTTGTGATGAAGACGGTTATGCGTAGAGAGTGAGTGAAGAGAATAACTTGAACAACCAACCTTCAAATGAAGGTTTACAAGAGTATTTATAGGAGGGAAGCTAGGGCAACACTCCTAGTTCCCATCCTTTCCTTATTGGACATGGGCCTAAGCTCATGGGCCTTCTACATAAGCTTAAGGCTAATAAAAAACATAAAGGCCATAATTAAACTAACTATTACATATGAGTAACTAACACTTGAATAAAGGTTTAGGAGTGATTCCAACACTATGGCTTGCTATCATTTCAGATAGCAACCCGTTCTTCAAGAAAGGAAAGTGCTACGCTTAAACGATTTTCAAAAATTTTGTGCACTTATCCTAAAACAAATTGAGAAAAGTATGTCGAAGGACTGCTGTTCCTACACAAATGTTTTTCCTTCTATAAATTCTTCAGAAAAATATTTGTTGTTTTCAAAAATGGTGGTAAATGAGTTGCTTTTAAATCAATCAGATTCAGAGTTTTCGTAAAAATTGAAAACTCATTCAATGACTTCAGCGCTTTTAAACTTTTCAAAGAAAGAGTCATTAATTGAGGGGAGATTGTTTTTTTTTCAAATTTACATCATCTAACGGGCTTTCTTAATCATCCTACGTGCTTATCTGAAAAAATATAATTGCCTTTGTTGAAGGACTAGGTTTCTAGTGTAACAACCCGCATTTTTCGAGTTACTTTTCATATTTTTGAAAAGTTACTATTCACTTTCACTATTCATCCCGTAAAATTTTTAATCCACATTCTCGTAAGATAAATTATTTTAGTGATAACCTGAGAGTTCGACCATCGTTTGATCATTTTCGCAAAGATATTAAGAAAACGTCGTCTTAAAGTTTATTTTGGTCGGAACACCATTTAGTCATCACGAGCTTAACGAAAATCGTCTCTGACAATTTTCCCTGCATCAGATAAATTTTTAGATCACTCATGATTAATTTGAGAATTTTTAAGATTTTTTTTATGTTACCAAATAAGCCCAGCGCAGAACAAAACTAAACTTACGTTTTAAACAATTCTACTTACATCCAGACTTAACAATTCCTGCACTATGTTTCTAATATGTTTTTGACTTTTACATTTTTTGTAAAAGTCAAACATATTTACCTCCTCCTTTGACCATAAAGAAATTAAGCTTGTACGTTCTACGTTTTTGCTTAAATCGCGTAACTTTTGAACTTCACGAATAACTGTAAAGTTATCCCGCGTATGAAGAAAACCACATTTTTATATCTCATATCACTTTTAGACTAATTTTAGTCTACTCTAAATAAATTCAAGGTCGTTTCCCTGAAATTTCGTTTTTTCGATAAACTGCGAATTACGAGTTTTGACCCGTATTTCCAGCTTTAAGCAGCGTTTTGCACCCAATGAGACTTATCACCCATTTTATATTTTTAGATGGAGTATAATGATGAGTTTTATCATTCCTGCAAGTTTCATATTTTTACGATACCCGGTTTTACGTTTTATGGCTTTGGTTGGCATTTAACGGAACCAAAACTCACTACGTAATCAATATAATACCAAAACCATCCACCTAAGTCATCTTATCTCTATATGAACGAAATTAGGGAGGGGAGTCATCACCTTGGTGTCAAAATCCTAAGCATGCTTCCTTTAGATCATTTACATGTGTAAATTTAACCATTGTTAGTTTTTAACCCAATATATAGTTAACTAAAATCTCTAGCCTATAAATACCAAACATAAACCTTCATAATTTCTTGCACCACCCCTTCTTAATATCTAAAGTCCTAAACCTAAGGCATTTCTTATAGATCTTGTAAGAACATTCATGTGTTCTTGAAGAAAACTAGCGTTTTATCTTCGTTCTTGGAAGTTTTCAAGAAAGAGTCGTTACAATCTTCAAATAACTTCAAGTCTCCAAAAAGGCGTTGTTATAATCTTCATTTCTTCTTCGGGTTCTCAAGAAGGCGTTGTTATAATCTTCTAATAGCCTTGGGTTTTTGAAGATTGCAAATTCTACGTCGAAGCTCCGTTAATATTTTATTTTTTCTATAGTACTCAAGCATTCTATTTTAAGGTAAGTATATATAACTCAAACTTATTTAAATACTTATAAACTTTGTTAGTTTATTTATTGTATTTATAAACTCTTAATATATCATATAATCAAGTAATTAAAATACATGTTATACGTATTAAGTGCTACAATAGTAGGGAGCTTCATGTGAGGGGTTTCATTTGAGTAAAATGTATCGACGAATTGTTGGATTTACGATTTAAAGTGTCCTAGCTACTCGAACGTTTACTACATGACCTCTGAATTATGATGGCCCGAACGGTAGTACGATATCTATAAACTAAATACGTTTACACAACTAGACCATTTCTATAAACGAAATACACAAGTACCATGTACTACATCATGATCAACATAGAAACGTATATAGGTTTGTTATTTCTGTCGCATCATTATTTCAAACCTAAGTCGCAACATTCTATTCTAGGTTGCTCGTAGAAGTTCTCACGGCATATCCATCATTCTCATTATACATTTGCTATCATTTACTTTGAGGTGTGTTCATAGCCCCACTTTCTATTACTTAAATTGTTTTACAAACCTTTGGGGGAGATACATGTTTTATTTTAAACCGAACACATTGCTTTCAAACTGTTTTCAACATTATGAGTGTATAACAACGTAACTCATACAAGCATTATGTGTTCCAGCCATGACAAACAAAAGCGGGCTCAAGTATCATGTACTTGAGGCAGCCGTACCATGCAATAATATCTCTTCTGGTTTTCAAACCATTGGTGTGAATTTATAACTCACACTACAAACATTATGTGTTCAACTGATTTCCTAAACTCTATGAATTTCACTCAACCTTTGTGTTGACAGTTTTAAGCATGTATTTCAGGTCCATAATGTCGGAAGTTGGCACGAAAGAGCAAGGACTAGATCAAGAAGGCTATAAATTTTATTATCATTCGAAAACCTATTTAATGTATTTTGTAAACAATGGAACCAACTGGGACCTCATTTTTGTAAACTCTGATATTTATATAAATCGAATGATAAATCTTTTAAAACGACTCCATTAGAGTTCGTTTTCTATTGTTATGAATGTTGTGCCATGAAGTAACACCCAGTTTGAATTCCGCTGCGTATCACGAAATTGGGGGTGTTACATCTAGGATGTGATTGTTAGGATTAGATGATTATAGACTGATGAACACATTTTTCCCATACCTTTTATGATCTGATTGATATGTTGAATTGACTTTTATTAGTAGATTGCTGTTTGGGTGTTGTCGACCACCATATATCTGTTTGTATGTCCACTAACATCTGCAGATATCATGGTTCATAAGAATGTTCCCGATCCGGATCCCACAAATGAAGATGATTGGATGCCGAAAGGAAAGGGTAAATATATCTTGGGTTGACAAATGAAGAAACGGAGCTTAATTGGACTTCTATGGAGAGTTGGCATGGAAAAATACAACGTAAGAGGTCTCACTGCATCAGCAGATGGTTTTCTTCATCAACAAATGAAGAAACGGAGCTTAATTTGACCTCAGTTGGCATTAAAATGCAACGTAAGAAGTCTCACTGCATCAGCAGACAGTTTTCTTCCTGCCCTACAGCAACAACAGAAGCTTCTCAACCACCTAACGTATCTTTGTGCAGGAAAATTGATACCATTTTTTTAAACAATTCTTAAATAATATTGTTTTGAAAAATGGAAAAATATTGTTTTGAAAATTAATTGGACTTAATTTTGAAAATCAACGGACTACGGTCATCGATTGAGGGGGAGAGTGATTTAAAATAAAATATTTTCAAACGATATTTCTTCATAAAAGTTCCGACTAGTACAAAATAAAGTGGTGATCTAAAGATTTAATGTTATGTCATGGTATGATTTTCTTTAAAACCCAAAGATCTTTCAAAATGAAATTTTTTCTGTTCTTGTTTGATTGTGAAATTTTTTTATTTTACTTAAAGATCTGTTAAAAACTATCATATATGACACTAACAATCTTTAATGTCTGAAATTGGTCAATATGAGTCATTTTTCAAAATTAAATCATGCCACGTCTTTCCCCTAAAATTTTCTAAACGATTTAAATCAATTGGGATCACAAATCTCAAATGGTTTGATATTTTTGATCGGGGGAGAGATAGTGATTTAAATCTCAAATCTGTTTAAATGGAATTGGTTTTAGTCCTTTAAAGGTACTCCTGCCTCCATGTGCCAAACGATTTCAAATATACAATGCACATGTTGAGGGGGAGCATTTATCCAAAAACAAGATGAGTATTTAAACAAGGCACATATTCTCCCGTGTTTTCTAAACCTTATTAAATCACTTGGGATCCAAAATCTCAAAGGGTTTGATATTTTTGATCGGGGGAGAATTTGTGATTTAATAATGAAATTTGATAAAAGGTGATCGTTTTGATTCAAGTGTGCAAGCGGCTCTCCCATATGTGCTAAACACTTTCGAATCTCGAAGCATATATTGAGGGGGAGCATTTCAAAAGAAAATAAACTATCAAGGTACAAAGATTTCTTTGTTTCAACATAAAGTACCTTGATTGATTTTCTAAATGGTTTCTTAATGGATTTTGTAATCGTGGATGTACTTCAAAAGAACTCTTTCCTCTATGTGATAAAATGACTTCAAATATCCTATGCACATATTGAGGGGGAGTATTTACCACAGAAAATCAAATGGCTTTTTCCATGGAAATTGTGATCAAGAATTTACTTCAAAAGAACTCTTGCCTCCATGTGCTAAACAATTTATAAAATCGTATGCACATGTTGAGGGGGAGCATTTCTAAATGATCAAAACAATTAAGGTACAAAATGCTTTGATATTATATCACAAGTACCTTGATTGATTTTCCAAATGATTTTTAATTGGTTTCAAGAAAGAAAGAACAATACCAAAAGACCGACCAATTTACTTTATGCATGGTGTTATAAGGATGGTTAGGTTAGGTATTCGTTCCCACGATCCTGCCAGAGCCAGAGGGATCTAACCAGGGACAATCCACTAGATAGTGTAGAGTCCTTAGGTATGATGTAAAAAGGAGAAAAGTGAGATATGGGAAGAGTGCCGACTGAGTCTGAGCTAGTACTGGAATAAACCCAACAAGGTTCTAGTTATGAAGTCTAGGTAAGCACTGAAGGGGTTAAAGAATGAAAAGGAAATGAAATGAGAAAAGGGTGAAAAGAAATAGCCCTCCAATAATTCAACCTTAGGGCAGAAACCGGGTTCAATTCATATGCTACTGGTGGTTACCAAGGTAACACTAGTACTGAAGACAAGACGTCATGGACCCAGTGACGCACTGAACTACAACTTCCCAAGCTACTCAAGTTCCTCTTAAAAGGGCTTGTTTCATTCTCATGGGGAACCTACATAATCTATTGACTTTCTCTTAGAGATTGTTGATATTGAAGAAGGAGACCCTCTCCCTAGTCTCTGGCATAGGAACCAAATGTGCACAATTGAGTCTAGAGCCAAGAGATCATCCACAATATCTCATTAGGACAAAAAAATAATGAAGACTTGCTGTTTCACACAATGTGGAAAGTAAGTATATATTGAGAGTCCTACGCATTATCCTTGTGGTATTGCCAGAACATCCGAGTTATATGTAAAGTATTCATGATGATGGTGGGTGACATGTGAGATCTTGCAAAAGATCAAACTTGTAACAACTGGATAGAAACAATGGGGCGATTCATTCTTGAATCAACCTTGGTCCAGGAAATGAATTGACGAATACTTTTGGAAAAACCATTCGATGTGCAAACCTTCTTTTCTCTAGCACATCGAATGTGTATTCATTTTCAAATTCAAAAAGTATCTCTGGTTGAAAAAATACTTTTGGAAAAACCGTTCGATGTGCGAATCTCTTCTTTTCTCTAGCACATCGAATGTATACTCTTTTCAAATACAAAAAGTATTTAAATTGAAAATTGATCTTTCTCATAAAACCTTCGTCGTATTGCAAAACTCTTTCTTCTGAGCAATATGCGATTGTTTTCAAATCAATTTTTCATCAATCAGTGAATCTCAATTCACTGGTTCACTTACTCCGTGTTGTCTTCTTTGAGACGTTCCGGTTTGAGAACATCTAGAGCAGCTGCAAAACCCTATCAACAAAATTCTTTAGAAATCTACCTGATCACAGGCAGTACTTGTACTGATCAACGGGGAACCGTGGGCCGTGTACCTCAATTCAACGAAAGTGATCAAAGACACTTTTGTGTGTTTTATTGCTAATTGTTGTTTACAGGTACATTTGGACGGTTGCAGCTGATCAGAATTGAGAAGTCAATCAAAAGCCGCATGCTCACAACATCCACACTTAATTGAAGAAATCATGACTAGTGCATATCTACATAACCCGGCTCGATATTTTTATACTATGCTTTACTATGCTGCAAATATCATGAACCAGTAAAGCTTCCGCTTCTCTGATGGAAAGATGTCATGATCCAAAAGGTATGAGCAGGTCGGTCTAAAAGTCACAACTTCACATGATGGCAACACAATAAAGGATGATCCAGAGATTTACTGTGGCTGATGATCTCCAGAAAGCTCGAAGATCATGAAAGATGTGGATCAGTTGAACGACCTCCACCTAAAAGTACTAAGTAATCGGACTATGAAGAGTCACTGCTAAAGCACAAAGATTGCAGAAGTGAAGAATTGAAGTCTACGAGCTCAAGACTGAAGATAAAATAGAATGCTAGAATTCGAAATGTAAAACATGGGGTGACCTCCCTTAGGGGGAGATTGTTAGAAATTAGAAATTCCATAGTGAAGAGTCGGTCACCCCAAATATTATCTAGCATAAGTTAGCTCGTAGACATATTGTTATTTACGTTATGTTGTAGTTAATAAGTTAGTTTGTAGCATAGTTTAGTTTAGTGCAACACCGTGGAGGAAGGACGGGTCTTTACCCACTGTATGCCTGATCCACATTCCGATAGGAGGACATAGTATTTGTAACTATAAATACCCCTTCCATCCTTGGAAGGGGTGGTACTTCTCAATCTAACCTTTCATTATTTGCAAAGCAAGTCTCTAACAAAAACACCCTCTCATCTCTTTCTCTCTCAAATGGCTAACATGTATTTCCATCATCCAAGGCCACCCGAATCATCAAACACAATAATATTTACGATCCTAAATAGATTGCTAATGCTTATCGTTAGGGAGTGATTTCTCCCTTGGATATGGCTCCGTATGCTCCTCAAGATCTGCCTTCAGCCTCCTACCCACGTTCTCTGCTTTTGTGTTTGCAGTGAATGATGAGAAACTAAAGTTGAGAGTTACGCCGTAACATCAATATCTTCGTAATTTGCTATGGTAAAGACGGATACGGCGTAACATATGGAATGAGTTACGCCGTATCTATAATAAATCATTATTACGCCGTAATTGTGGAAAGAGTTACGGCGTAGCTTGCAGCGGCGTGGAACATCATTTGACCTAGTTAGTTACGCATGTAATCCTAAGATGGAGTTACGCCGTAATCTTCAGTTTAGTTGGTCTTCTGAGCTACGCTTTTGTTATGGCGTAATGTGAGAAAAGAGTTACGCCGTAATTACTTCAAAATGGGTATATTATCATATATCTTCAATAAACACTCCAAATTCACGTCTCATTAGCTCCAATGCTCGTAATTTACCTGAAAGTGAAATATAGAGGAAAACAAGCGTAAATCCATATAAATGATATAAAATACGAGCATTACCGGGGAAATTGACACTTAATATTCAGGACTATTTGATGTTATCAAATATCCCCCCACTTGAACTCTACTTGCCCTCAAGTAGACCTTATTAGATAGATTCCTAAAAAGATATCTTCATTACCTAGAAAATATAAGTTTACAAATCCTTTATGCTTGAATAAAACAAAGCCGAACACCTCACGAAATGGGAACAAAACACTCAAATCTCTCAACTATTCTAAGTGTCAATTTTGGGGTGATCACTCACCGCAGAGTCATAGCATGTATTCTATCTAAGCTTGGCGGTTACACAAATCTCCACCACTAGAGGTAAGGACTAAACAATTCTCGAAGGCAATATGGGTAGACACGACAAAGGTTAAGGTTAAATCGTCATTACTAACATGTCACGGTAAAGTGGAATAAATCAATGATACATGACCAAATCCATGGCCAAGACACCAAAGGTTTCTCACTGCATCACCTAGACACGCTTCATGACTAGAAGGTAGGATAAAACATAGGATATAATTGGTGCAAAGTAAAAATATCAAGCAAATAGTCTAAATCTACAACCAAGTCATCACCGCTTACCGTTCATCCAAAGTTCAAGTTTCAAAGTTAAGAAACCGGATCATGATATACCAGGTAGATGTGCCTTTAGAGGATGTCATGATGGGCACATTATCCTTTTCTTCAACTGTTGGCGCAATTACCTCCATTCTTCAAATGTGACCGAGGTGGCCTCCTCGATAAAAATCTATAATGAGCTCATAAACATAGTGCTTATAACTTCTCACTTTACAATCAACAAATAACTATAACTATTTTTTTTCCGAATCACTTCATTTTTTTACAACTAAACATAGCATCCCCCCACTTGAGATGAAAAATATGAGACTTTGGGGGGTCTTCAATGATCTTCAAAAATATGTCATCAACGAAAGCGTGATTCCCGAACCTTGAACTTAGGCAAACAATGACTTCTCAATCACTAATAAAGACTACATGGTAGGCTAAGCTGTATGGGTGTAACTAAACAATATGCTGGGTGAAAGGAATGGTTCAGATGGGTGTATCTAGGGGTATCTTACACTAAAGGTGAGTGCAACAAAAGGGTTTAACATGGGGGTCGAGAAGTCGAGGTGACTAATCGATAGACACACAAGGATAGGCTTTTTGGGTGATAATCCTATAATATTGCCTTCTTAAATTGAAAAGTCTAAATACATTAAGCTAACTCAACATACCTCGTCTATGGTTTCGAAATGATGCAAAGGCCAAGTTCTAAAGTTTACAAGCTACCGGCAGACTCATAATTTGGTTGATTTGGGGTAAATATTTGGAAACGGATAAGGCTAATCTCACCATATAATATCAAGGGTTATAATGTGCTCGGCTAAGGTCTAATCTAGTTAGGTTAAAAAAAACATGTCAAAATTTTAAAAAAGCCATAATTTTTCAAAATAAACTAGAAAAAGAGGGAAAAATAAAGTTCAAGAGATAATTTTACTCTTGTCCCCCCACTTGAAATGTACAAAGTCCCTTTTGTACTAAACGTTAAATAAAGGTGAAGAGAAATTAGAATTAGAGCGAGAACTTCCCTGAAATTTGCTCCGAAAAATGAAGAAGGCCCACGAAAAGAATCGTGCCTTCGCTTAAGCATCCACGAGCAAACTTCAATCCCTGAAATCACACTACCAACAAGAATAATTCTAAAAAAAAAAAAAAAACGAAAAGAAACCTAACTCACTTTCATAGGAAACACGATTGCATATAGCGTATGCAACAAGCCTTTTAAACCACTTGGTGTCCCAAGTGGACGAGTGTAATCTCGTGAGGGCTTACAGGGAACATACCCACAAAGTTTATTTAAAAACTAATACAGGGTTATTGTGTTTAAAAGAAGGAATTAATACAGAGGATAGTTACGTCGTAACTCCTAGAAGGAGTTACGCCATAATTATTGCAAAACCTGGCAGACGCTACAAGAGTGTAGCTACGGCATAACCATTGCATGGGATTACGCCGTAATTGGTAATGCTCTGGAGAGAACTGCTGCAAAAGATGTGTTACGGCTTAACCATAGGATTGAGTTACGCCGTAACTATGGACAGATCAGATCCCCGTTCAGCATGTGGTAGCAACTTCTTCGATTTCCTGCAAAAATGGTTGAAAACACAAAACCCAACAAAAATGGAAATAAAACAAATAAAAAGGATAATTCGGGTTGTTTCCCGAAAGAGCACTTTTCTTTATTTACAAGTATTTAAGTTAGACTCAAGGCCATGGAGCTTTACACAGAGGAGAAGAATTCATCACCCAAAATCTTACTAACATCCTGTCCATAATAAATTTTTGCTATGTGCCCATTCACTTTGAAAAACTCCCCTGCAATATTATAAACATCAATAGTCCCATAAGGGATCACCTTACTCACTGTGTAAGGACCAACCCAGCGAGATCTCATTTTTCCAGGGAAGAGTTTGAGTCTTGAGTTGAAAACGAGCACCTCTTGCCCAACTTCAAACTTTTTAGCCTTTATTCGCCCGTCGTGCCATCTTTTGGTCCTATCTTTTTATGCTTTGACATGATCATAGGCTTCGTCCCTTAACTCAGCGAGGCGATTGATCTGGGAAAATCAATGTTTCTTAACCACGCCATCCTCAAAATTAGCCTTTTTGAGTGCCCGGTATGCTTTATGTTATAATTCTACGATCTTAAAAGGTGTGCTTCCAATTTGGGTTTTGTAAGCGGCTCGAAATGCCCATAAAGCTTCGTCCAATTTGTTGGACCAATCTTTTCTATTACTGCTAACGGATTTCTCCAAAATTCGCTTGAGTACCCGATTGGTGTTTTCTGTTTGCCCTTTAGTTTGGGGATCGTAAGGTGTAGACATCCGATGGATTACTCCGTATCTGTTCAGTACATTTTTCCATAATATCATTACAAAAGTGTGTCCCTCGATCACTTATGATGGTTTTAGGAATCCCAAATCTGGAGAATAACTTTTTTTTAAATCGAATGACGCTTCTAGCATCACAAGTCTGTAGAGCTTCAGCTTCTACCCATTTTGAAACATAATCGACAGCCACCAAAATATAACTTTTATTTTTCGATGGGGTGAAAGGTCCCATGAAATCAATACCCCAGACATCAAATACTTCACATACCAAAATGTTATTAAGCGGCATCTGATTTCGAGAAGAGATGTTCCCTACCCTTTGACATGCGTCACAATTTCTTACATATTTTGCGTCATCCTTGAAAATGCTAGGCCAAAATAACCTACCTCATAAGATGGGTAGTGTTGGCCACGTAATGCCCTCTAGCGGGTTCGTTGAGGCAGTGTTCCAAAATTCGTTGCTGTTCTTTTCCGAAAACACATCTCCTAATTATACCATTCAGGGCAAGATTTAAATTGGAAAGGGTCATCCAAAAATTAATATTTTAAATCTGAGAAGAACATTTTCTTTTGATCATAAGTTTTGTTGCTTGGTATAACTCTGGCCGTGAGGTAATTAGCAAAGTCCGCATACCATGGTTCGGGACTAGGATGCTTAATTCTTACTGCCATAAGATGCTCATCAGGGAAGGAATCACGAATAGTTTCTATGTCAAGCTCGTCAAGCTCAGGGTTTTCTAATCGAGATAGGTGATCAGCTGCTAAATTTTCTACCCCTTCTTATCCTTGATTTTTATTTTAAATTCTTGTAGCAACAGTACCGATCTTATCAATCTTGGTTTGGCATTCTATTTACTAAACAAGTACTTCAAAGCATAATGGTCAGTGTATACAACAGTTTTAGACATTACTAAATAAGATCTAAATTTATAAAAGGCATAAACCACAGCAAGGAGTTCCTTCTCGGTGGTCGTGGAATGTTCTTGTGCTGCATTTAAGGTTTTACTAGCATAATAAATAGGTTTGAATTTATTGTCTATCCTCTGTCCTAAAACAGCTCCCACCGCATAGTCATTAGCATCGCACATAAGTTCAAAATCGTTGTTCCAATCCGGAGAAATGATAACAGGATTTGTAGTCAATTTTTCTTTCAAAATATCAAAGGCTCTTTGGCACTCATCGTTAAAGTCAAATTTTGCATCCTTCATGAGAAGTTGGGTCACAGGTTTTGGGGTTTTTGAAAAATATTTTATAAATCTTATATAAAAGCCAGCGTGCCCAAGAAAACTCCTAGTTCCTTTTAGATTAGTTGGGTAAGGGAGTCGAGAAATAACGTCAACCTTAGCTTTACCGACTTCAATCCCAGATTGGGAAATTTTATGTCCCAAAACAATTCCTTCTTTTACCATAAAATGACATTTTTTCCAATTTAGGACAAGGTTGGTTTCTTCACATCTAGCAAGCATTTTAGATAAATTATTAAGGCAAAATGAGAAAGAGTTACCAAAAACCGAGAAATAGTCCATAAATACTTCCATGAAATCTTGCCACATATCAGAGAAGATTGCCGTCATGCAACGTTGGAATGTGGCAGGGGCATTGCATAGCTAAAAAGGCATTCTTCGATAAATGAATGTTCCATAAGGGCAAGTGAAAGTAGTCTTTCCCTGATCCTCTGGAGCTATTGGAATCTAGAAATACCCTTAAAATCCATCAAGGAAACAATAATATTCATGTCCAGAAAGCCTTTCTAACATTTGATCGATGAAAGGGAGTGGAAAGTGATCTTTCCTTGTTCTGTCATCTAACTTTCTGTAATCGATGCAAACTCTCCAGCCAGTTACCGTCCTTGTAGGGATCAGTTTGTTATCCTCATTAGTGACCATGATCATTCCTTCTTTCTTTGGAACAACATGAATAGGACTAACCCAAGGGCTATTGGAAATAGCATTAATTAGACCTGCATCCAAGAGTTTAATGATTTCATCCTTGACCACATCTTGAACTTTTCGGTTTAATCTCCTTTTTGGCTGCACTACTGGTTTAAAATCATCTTCCATAAGTATCTTGTGAGAATAGTGTGAGGGGTTAATTCCTTTTAAGTCAGAAACTTTCCATGCAATAGCTCCTTTGTGCTTGTTCAAAACCTGTAATAACAATTTATTTTCCTCGTCAGATAATAAAGAAGAAATCACAATAGGAAAATTAGGATCATCTTTAATAAATGCGTATTCCAAATGAGACAGGAGCTCTTTGAGCTTGGGAGTATCATCAACTTTTTCTGGGATGTTGGCAGCACATAACGTATGGTTATCCACAGTATTTCCTTCCCACTTTTCTTCTTCATCGTTAGATGTGTTGTTATTGTCATCAAATACTTGTGATTTCAAAGGGTCTGGCTGAAAGCATTCTTGAGCGTGTTTCTGAACATTAACCTCGACCAGATCGAGGTCGTCAATGTTGTCGTCAGTGAAAGAAGCGTATTTCATCGATCTTTCTAGGTCGAAGGTAATCTTATCCTTTCCAATTTCCAAAGAGATCTTTTTGTTAAAAACATCAATCATGGTGTGTGCTGTTGCAAGAAAGGGTCTTCCGAGTAAAATGGGAACATCATCTTCGTCCATTTCGAGGACCACAAAGTCGACCAGGAAAACAAATTTATCAACACTAACAAGGACATTTTCTGCAATTACTTTAGGGTATTGAGTTGTTTTATTGGCCAGCTCAATGCACGTTCTAGTTGGTTTTAGGTTTCCCAATTCCAGACGTGAGTAACGTGAGAATGGCATAAGGCTGATGCTGGCTCCTAAGTTGGCAAGGGATTTTTCAAACACGATACTTCCGTTGGTGCAAGGTAAGGTGAAACTCCCAAGATCTTCTTCTTTGAGAGGCATGTCTTTTATAAGTGCAGAAGAACATCTTTAAATCAAGGTAACCTGTGTCCGATCAGAAAGTCTTTTATGTGTAAGGAGGTCCTTCATGAATTTAGCATATTTGGGGATTTGTTCAAGTGCTTCCACGAGAGGGATGTTTATGTCGAGCTGTTGTAATTTCTGAAATTGTAATCGTTCTTGCTCCTTCTTAATTCTTCCGGGAAATGGTATGGGCGGAACATAGGGCCGAACTTTTTCACGTGACAAAGATGGTTGAGTAGCCTCCATTTCTTTGTTGCTGTCTTGAGGGATTTCTTTATTCTGAACATCTGAGTTGGAAGGATAAGCTGGTTCTTTATAGTTTAATCCACTTTGGGTTGTTATAGCATGGGCCAGATCCCTAGGATTGGTTACAGTTGTACTAGGAAGTTCTCCCTCGTCTCTGATTCTGACTGATTCGGCGAGCTTTCCGACCTGATTCTCCAATCTTCTTATAGCAGCAGCTTGAGTTCTTAGTACATGGTCATAGTCTTTCTTGATGTTCCATACTAGTTTCTCTCTTTCCTCTTGCTTTCTGCTAGATTCTTTCACAAGCTTTTTAATTTCCTTTTCGAGATCTATCACTCTTCCTTCAACTGTGTTATCTAACTTATGTTTAACCATATTTACCTCTTCAGTAAAGGAGTGCATTTCAGACTCGAATTCTTCCAAATTATTAATTACCGATTATAGTTCCATCGGGCCTTCTTTTCAATCTTCATTCCAGGATGAAGAATGAAGAGCAACTTCCTCAACTCTGGTCCATCCTTTATCAGCAGTCATCAAAGGGACAGGTTCCTTGGAGTCTTACATTTGTCGAGTCTTGATATTAAACCCATTGTATAATATTTACAGTTGCTCATGCTTGTTGAGTTTATGCTCGGGGCATGTGAGGATGGCTTCATTGAATCTTTCCCAAGATGTAAATAATGGTTCATCATTGGTTTGGCAGAATCTTCTAATTTCATCAACTTGCTGAGGATTTTTTGCAGGAGTTCGGTATTCTTTAAGAAATGCCTTCTTGAATGCATTCCATGTCATAATAGATACAAAAGGTAGTTTCTTCAGCCAATCCCTAGCTCTTCCCTTGAGAGTGAATGGGAATGCTCTCATCATAATATGGTCTCTGGAGACACCTGGTGCATGGAACAAGTCAGCAATTTCACATACTTTAGAGATGTGCTTGTGTGCTTCCTCATCTTTGTTTCCATTGAAGTTGCATCTCTTTAGTTCTTCCAGACATAGTCCTCATAATTCGAATCTAACATTTTCTTCGAGAGCTGGAATAGTGATTCCCTTTTTTACTTTAGAGGTGGTAAGATAATCATTAATGGTGAGAGACATAATATAAGAAATTAAAAAACAATAATTAAAAATAAAGACTTAAATAAAAATCCTAAAATAACTCCCCGGCAGCGGCGCCAAAAACTTGATGCATGTTTTACTGACCATGTTTTAATATTTATAAGTGTCTCGTTATACCTATTGTCTACCGTTATGCACTAACGGGTTGTGTACCCGATCGTGTGTAGTGTAGTAATCGGTAAAACCGAGGTCGTCCCAAGAGCTATGTGAGCGGATTCTAATTAAGTCTAGGTGTCACGGATTTTAATTGGTTTTAAGATTGAAATGATTAATAAACTAATAAAGCAAGAAAATAAAGGAAAGCAAATAAAGGCAAGGGTTGTGATCAATAGAGGAGAAGTGTGCTAACCTAGTTACTCATCCTATCATGTTATGTTCACGTTCAATTATTTCCAATTGCTTCTAGTGAGGGTTTAGGTCGCTAGGACAGCATTTGGTCAGTTCGGTCTAACCTGTCAGCAAAGGTTTCCACCGGAGATCAAGCTACTACCCTTGAAAGTCCAGTTGTTTTTATTCCCATAAGCCAAGTCATTAAGTTCCGCTACATGCAAGATTTATAACAATGAATTCCCGAGCGCTAGCATCTTAAACACTCATCCCTAATTTCTTAAGTTCATCCAAATGGTAGGTGATTAGTTGGTCAAATCACACAAGCAAAGAAGGGTCGTCAGTTGGTCAATTCTTACCCTTCCCGCTCAGTCTCAGTTGTTCAATTCTCCTAAGCAACTAGAGACTACCGCCATTCAAAACTACCGAAACAAGGGTAGCTACCAACAAACTTTGCATCCATACACTAGAAACAATTATACGAAAGCAATGTAAACATAAACAAAACAATTAAGGAATCATAACTAGGCTAGCACCAAAGGTGCTTACCCGATCATATATTAACTGAAATAATCGATTCAATGTTTAACAAAGTGAAATACATGAATTGAAAGTAAAAGAAATGATAGATCGCTAATGCTTATCGTTAGGGAGTGATTTCTCCTTTGGAGATGGCTCCGTTTGCTCTTCAAGATCTGCCTTCAACCTCCTACCCACGTTCTCCGCTTTTGTGTGTGTAGTGAATGATGAGAAATGCAGAATTTAGGGCTGTATTTATAGGCCAGGTCTAGTTACGGCATAACTGAAGTTGAGAGTTACACCGTAACATCAATATCTTCGTAATTTGCTCTGGAAAAGCTGGTTATAGCGTAACATCTTGAATGAGTTACGGCGTATCTTTAAAAATCATGATTATGCCATAATTGTGAAAAGAGTTACGGCGTAGCTTGCAGCGGCGTGGAACATCATTTGATCTAATTAGTTACGGCGTAATCCTAAGATAGAGTTACGCCGTAATCTTCAGTTTAGTTGGTCTTCTGAGCAACGCTTTTTTTACGGCGTGATGTGAGAGAAGAGTTACGCTGTAATTACTTCAAAATGGGTATACTATCATATATCTTCAATAAACTCTCCAAATCCGCATCTCATTAGCTCCAATGCTCGTAATTTACCTGAAAGTGAAATATAGAGGAAAACAAGCGTAAATCCATATAAATGATATAAAATACGACCATTATATGGGGAAATTGACAATTAATATTCAGGACTATTTGATGTTATCAAAATTCTTCACTACCTTCAGGATTTTCTTAGAACGCAACCTGATTGTGAGATTTAACAAACTCCAAATTATCCATGACAAAAGTGTTAGGAATTGGAAATTCCATAAGGAAGTGTCGGTCACCCCAATTATAGTCTAGCATATGTTAGCTCGTAGACATATCGTTATTTACTAGTTAATTAGTTAGTTATTAGCGTAGATTAGTTTAGAGTAACACCATGGAGGAAGGACGGGTTTTTACCCCATGTATGCCTGATCCATAGTCCGAAGGAAGACGTTTAGTATGTAACCATAAATACCCTCTAACTTCCAAGGTAAAGGGTTGGACATTTCACTTAATCTAACATTTCTTTCATTTGTTTACTTTCTCTCTCTAGAAAGGCTCCCATCTTCCACTTTCTCTCTCTAGAACCTTAAACTATTTTAACCATATTGTGTTATGTGATGTGTTTATGAAAACCAATATCTATCAATTGGTATCAAGAGCCATGGGTTGATCACTCATCTTTCATGTTCTTGGATTTCTAGTGGTTTTTATAAGGCTTTTGGGTTTGAATGAGTTTAAATTAGTTTACATCATTTGGATCATTTCTTGTGTTAAAGTTTGGATTTTGATTGTACTTTTGTGTTAAGAATCATTATAAGTGTTTAGTTTTTGGTTTAGAAGGTTTGAATCATCGTGGTTGAGTTGTTTTTGGATTGAAAAGTGGTGTTTTTTTTAATGTTTGTTGGATGCGAGTTGAGTCTCGTTGTACATTTCTTCTATGCGAGTTGTCCCATGCTTGTATGCGAGTTGTCCTGATTTGTGAAGCGAGTTTTCCTCTATGCGAGTTGTCTATTCTGAGCTTGCTTATTGAAGTGAGTTGTCTTATATGCGAGTTGTGCTTTAAGTGAGTTGTCTAGGGTGCGAGTTGTCTTAGCTGCGAGTTGTCTAGGGTGCGAGTTGTCTTGGCTGTGAGTTGTCTAAGGTGCGAGTTGTCTTGGGTTCGAGTTGTCTTGGGTGTGACTTGTCAATTGTGAGACTTGTCTAGGCTACGGTTTGACAAAAGTGCGATTTGACTATTTCTTCAGTGCGTTTTGTTGACTTTTCCCGACAAAACTTCAAACGGCCATAACTTTTGAACCGTAACTCCGTTTTCAACGTTCTACCCATCAAAACGACCGTGAGAACGAGGAGAATGGCACGGTGAAAAACCTAAAGTTTATTCGGGTCAAACTTCGAGGACTAAATCCGCTCCGACCAGAATTTATTGAGGTTTTTATGTTTTTAGACCTAAATTTCTCCGTAAAATCGTGCATCAACCAATCCAAATCTCAACCAAACAAAATCTCTGCTAATCCTACAAACAATCATAAGTCCTAACACACAATTGTCTATCATTGTGTCAATCCATCAGTCATCTTAACTCGTTCCATTGGTCATTGCTTAACGGTTTGGTCTTGATTTTAGTAAATTCCCGCGAAAGATTCTATTTCTCGGTTTAAATAACAGACTTGTAAAATCCGTGTACAGCATCATCATTCTTTTACCTCCGATTTAGTGATTTCGGAATTACTTAAATTGTATGATGCTGTGGACAACAATGATAATGTATTCTACACTGAATGGTTAAAGATGATTGAATCAATCAATGAGGATGTGAGATCTTCGTGTTCAGAGTCTGAAGAGAGAGAATCGCACCTATTTAGACTACATAATACAATGCAAAAGGAAAGTAGTAGTGAACCTTATCAACAACTTTACTCGCACCTCATGTTACTGACACCGATAGGAATGGAACGAACATGCGATGCCCTTTTTCGTCAAGATTTATCCATATTAACGGGAACATTACTATTGAACTTAGAAATATTGGATCAACAACTTGATAAAGAAAAGGTTCAAATGGATAGTTCCAGTGCTGCATTTCAAGTGATCTACACCCAATTTCAATCATTCATCAGTGGGGAATTTACATCAGATTATGATCAAGACATGACTGAAATGTCTTTCAAGAGACACACGGGAATGTAAATTAGCGTGTTCATAGAGACACTTATCCATCTCATGTATAATGTGGAGAAGTATATTGAGGAAGTTACTTAGAAAGATGAAAAAGTGGATGAGAGTCCAGTGCGTTGAGAGAAAGTTGTGATGAGTTGGGTAATGTATCATTGAAGAATCGGTGTTTCGAATGCGTAATGTCGAGACAACAAATAATGATGTAACCACTATTCAGCCACTCCTAACACACATGAAGTAGATGCAGTAATCAGAAAGGGGAATGAATGTAGGGCACAATCAAAAGATTGTAATGTTGAGTCAGGTAAAGCACCAGATGATGGATCAATTGACACTGAGTATAGAGGCCCAGAGATAGATAAGTTTGACACAGCCGGCGGTCTAGTGACTCTTGTTACACATGATGTAGATGCAGATATCAGACCAAAAATTAAACAGGTGTCATGTGATGAGGTACCCTTAACTGTTCAACATTGTGCATCTGCTAAAGTACTTAAACAATCTGATCATGATGCTGAACATGACTTTGGTAAATGTTCTGTAACTGAGGCTGAGTCTGAGATTAAGTGTTTCAAAACAAAAGATATGGTTGATAAAAATGCTTTTGATGAACTTTCAAACAAATTCTCAAATCTTGAAAAACATTGCATTTCTCTTGAAATTGCGATACAGAGTAAAGAAGAAAGTTTTCAACTTAACAAACCATGTAAAAATCCAGAACTTCCTGAATTCCGTGAACTTTTTGAAATTAACACTTTGAAAGCTCAGCTTGAAGACAATGTGTCAACCATTTACAATCTGAAGAAACATATTCCTGTCCTGAATTTGAAAATTAATTTAGTCATGACTAAACAAGACATCGATGATATTAAAACAAGAAATAATGAATTGGAAATTTATGTGGCTAAATTACTTAAGGAAAATGAGAGTTTGAAAAAGCATCAAAAGGACCCAAGCAACTCTATCAATGAAACTAGAACTAAGTCCGTGGAACAAACAAAATCTTTGATAGCAAAAATTGATGAACTCAATGCTCAAATTCAGGATAAGAGTTTTGCGATAGTTGCCTTAAAGAATGAGCTTAGAAAAACTGTAGGGAAAAGTGTGAACACTAAGTTTATAAAACCATCAACCTTGGGGAAGCCAGCTTCTCATTCCATTAGAGACCGGTCTGTTGTTAGGTAGCCTACTGCATTTATATCTGAAAGAACAAAATTTTCAAAAACACGGTTTGCCTCCCAAGTAGGTGTGAAACAAGTTTTGTCAAAACCAGTCACATGATATGAATGACTTTTTCAAGAACTATCATCTAGAAAAAGCTAAGAAAAAGCCACATATTCAAA
Source organism: Chrysanthemum makinoi (assembly GCA_910596185.1). Classification (NCBI taxonomy): domain Eukaryota; kingdom Viridiplantae; phylum Streptophyta; class Magnoliopsida; order Asterales; family Asteraceae; genus Chrysanthemum; species Chrysanthemum makinoi. The sequence goes on along the minus strand of OU343222.1, from coordinate 242,151,420 downwards.
AAGATGGAATTTTAGGTGCTAAACCTAAGGTGATGAATTCTATGAGATTTCAAGGCACTTCTAGTAGTTTTAAACCATTACCTAGGAAGAGTCAACTAAACACTAGGGATTGGCTTGGATCTAAGAGTAGTTACGTTTCGAATAAAGCTATTCCCATAGCAGATTACTCTAAGAACTCTAGATCATTTTTTGAATCCAAACAAGCTGTTTGCTCGAATTGTCTGAAATGCATCTTTAAGGCACATTATGATAATTGTTTTTCAAAATCCCTAAAGAAAGTAAATGCTCATGCAAAGGTTCAACCTGTTAAGTCTAGGATTTTCACTAAGTCATCTACTGTGTATATAAAGAAAAAGAAACCAAAAACTTCACCTAGATGGATACCAACTGCTAAATCTTTGGAGTCTAGGAAAAACGATAAGTCTTCCACTGTGCATAAGAATATCAACAATCCTAGACATTGCCATAAGTGGATACCGTCTGGTAGAATGTTTAAGGATGTTGGACTTAGGTGGATACCTACCGAAAAGCTGTTTACCGATGGCAAAATCAAGGTTGACCGTGAAACCCCAAAGGGTTTGGATACTAATGTCACTAACCAATATATATGCAATCAAGATTGTAATGTTAGTGCGGGTAGTACTTACTCAGTTGCAAATACTTTAATCCTTCACTACATGGACTGGCTTAAAGTATGGATAACAAATGGATTGATATCTCATAACTCAGGGGTTCAAGTAACTCAACCTTGATATTTAATCTGCTATAACGTCTGTTCACATCAGTTCAGGCCTCGTTCTTCAACACTATGGCGTCTGCAGATATCACTTCAGACCCCGTTCCTCAAAGAAAAGAAAGGTGTACGCTTCAGTGCGCTTTATCTTTAGAAGAAGATAAATCTTCATGTTTGTGACCATTCTCCATCAACAAGCTTCAATTTTTTCAAATGCTCATTCAATCATCAAGTGGGTCTACGTTCATTGGTGCATATTCTTATTCACTTACTCAATCAAAAATGGCAACTTAGGATGCAATTTTTGAGGGGGAGAAGAGTGCATATTCTACATATTGATGGCTGCTTGATAATGGTCATACAACTCTCCTCAAACGCCTAATGTTTCACTTACTAAGGATAACTGGGATTTATTGTTTGGGATTCATTGTTTCAATATAAGTTTGATAAGTACTTCCAACTTCCTACGAATGATGATCATCTAGTTCCTGAAGCTCCTGCTCCGGTTCCTGCTGATTCAACTGGTTCACCTTCTAAGAAGTACAATTCCAACTACTTAAGACACGCAATCTCCAGTTATTCCTTAAGGCGTTGATAATGAATATCATAATATTGCAGTTGCACTCATGAATAATGACCCGCTCTTTGGTATTCCTTTGCCAAATCTTCACGGATTATTGTTTCTCTCAATGTGCACACTATAAATCAACCTCATGAACATTAAGGAAAATGATTACCTCATCCGCTCGAAGACATTACTGGTGAATCTTCCAGATCAGTCTCTACATGTATAACTTTAGGAAGAATGCATTGATGTTGAGGAATCATTTGTTCCGGTTCATTCAGTTGGTCAATGTACATCCGATTGTATGTTTATTCACGTGATGGGCATTTGACACAAGTTGATTACTTCGGAGTTAATAATCTATCACTTATTTGAGTTGAAGTTGACTTTCACTAAAGCGTGTTCTTATTTGCTCGGGCTTAAGAATTTGTGTTGAAGACTTGGCTTATCTAGTTACCAGCAGTCGGGATGTATGGTTGAAGACCTGGTTAACTATCACTTAAAGGAGTTACGTTGTTTTACTCAGTGTCACACGCATATGTTGTTGTGGATAATCGCAAGAGGTGTTAATGCCTCATACTTTGGTTGAGTATCGAGCACTTAGAGATTTGCTTGGTGCATAAATTCTCAACACCGTTCTTCCGTCATTTAGTGCAAGCTTAAGACACAAATGTAGGGAATTCGACTTCAGTTTCAAGTTTGGTATATCGAGTTTTCTTCTTTAGTGGTCACTTCAAGTTGTCTGCATATGGGTTGATAAAGATACTCAGAGAGAGTTTCTGTAGCAGTTGATTCTCACAAGATTCAGTTGAGCTAATTGTTTGTTCTTCTCTATTTCAATAGTATTTAGCATGTTTAATGTGTTGCTGATTCTAAGGTATCAAAACCAACAAGGGGGAAGGAGGTATACATCTAAAGACACAATGAGTACACGTGGTGAACTTAATACTTCTTCTCTATTGAAGTAATCCCGGGAAAGAAAAATTTCATAACCGCAGAGAAACTCAGTGTTTAACTCGTAACCTTTGGTGTATTATTCCAACTATTTGGGGAAAGGATATATTATTCTAACTATTTGGGGGAAGGATGCATTATTCCAACCATTTGGGGGGAAGTGGTCTCTGGATACTTTTGGTATGTGTTATCTCAGCTTTCAGTAGGAAGAAATATGAGAAGAATATTGTGACACACGGTAAATTTTCACCAAAATTTAACTGATAATTAGTAATGCATTTTACTAAGCCAAATTTATTAAGCATACAGTAGGTAACTGCATCACTTTTTCATTCATATCATTTTATGAATATTTTATTTTGTCTTATGATTTAAATTATAAGACGAGAGGTTATCTCGCTTCTTCCAAATGACACTACACGCTGCAGCGTCTGACACTATGATAAGGACTCGCTAAAACAATTAACAAATGTCAGTGACTTGGAATATTGCAAAGATAAAATAATTCAAACACGTAACAATAAAATAGCACGGACAAAAATGGTCAAACAATAATACCTTGGTCACATATGACTTCAAGGACACAAAATACTTAAACACATTATCACTTAAACAAAGGCTTGATAAGACTCAAGTGCAAACATGCATAGCTATAATGTAAATGCACACGTTCTATACAATAATTATCTCACTTACAAATACTTACACAAAATAAACATAAGTATGCAATACATTTACTTTACTTACATTCACTTACATTAACATTTTATTAAAACTCTTACTATACCTTACAAGAAAAGAGTTGTACCAATTAAAATCCATCTTCAACCCTTGTCTTATCTCTCAGCAAGACCAAGAACCAAGAAAAGGGAATCAAAATTCATCTTCAACCTCTATCTTGTACTCCCTCCCTAGGCCGAATCTTTCCATTAGAAGATAAACCCACATCTTCATCCAACACACTCACCTTTCTCATACCAAATCCATGAAAAACCTTACTTCCCAAATCTCCCTAGATGCTCCTCTATCTTCGAAGGGATCCAAGGAGATCAAAACAAATCACAAGGAAGAAGTAAAAATCTTTGCACCACTATATCCTTTATGTCCAAAGATTCGTGTGTCTTGGAAGTAAGCCATTTTTGGCTTCAAACAAAACTTCAAGATGAAGAGAGATGACCAAGGACTTTCCTCTTAATTTCTTCATAAGTAACATTGAGAGACCAAGGACACCCACAAATCAAAAACTCCAACTCACCACAAGAGAGTAATATTCTCAAAGTGACCAAGAAGTTGTTGGGTTTTCTCAAAAAAAATCGGTATACGAGTTGATTTGTGTGGAGGTCCCTCGACTTGGCTCTCATCAACATACTCACATCTCATTCTTGATAAGGTTCATAGTCTTTTCCTTCCTCATGATTTCTTTTGTTTCGTTGTTATGTAAACATTCATAATGAAGTGTTTTTGTGATGTCTTGTTTTCATTTAAGTTTGTAAGTATAAGATGTACAACTTTACAAAATGAGTATAGTTTTGTTACTTTAGAACTTGATCTAGTCATGTTGAGATTTACGTTGTCATTGGGTTGTGATTATTTCCTGTCGAGAAGCAAGCCTAGAAAATGAAGGCTTGGTCTTATAGGAATTTAGTAGTTTGACTATGTGATTAGGTACTTTGATGTGTAGTACTTATGCTTTGATAAACAAACAATGGAAACTTAGTCTTAAGTGGTCATTTGAGAGAAAGGGCCCGTTGGTTTTTTCAATGAGACAAGGACAAGGACAAAATAAATGAGTCAAATTTTTGTTTACAAGTCTACTAGTAAAACCATGTCAAGACTCACATTTTTCGTCCAACATTCACGCCATTTAAAAGTATGTCAAACCTTAAAATTTTAACCTTGCTTGTACTCGAGGAACATGCTAGTCTTTAATTGTCTTGTAACTCAAAGATGAATCATGTGTCAAAACCTCCTTGTAAAACCTAGTGAGAAACCCGAGTCGGGAGTGTTCTTGTGTTAAAATGTATTTCGAGAGTCTTTTGCTTGTCGTCTTCCCTTGTTTGCTCACCTTTGATAAGTACTTAATGGTCATCGAAAATAGATGTGCTTGAGACTATGAAAGTGGGTCGACAACTACATCTTGGTAGTACCAAGGTGACGAATCATACTCGCTAGTCGAGAGTCTCGACAACACAAGATGGAGCATGAACAAACTAAGTACACTTCAAGTCTTGAAACCTATGTTAAACGCCTATATCTAACTTGAGAATACATTCGGCAACAACTTGAGAATGAGTAGCACTTCAAAACTATTGGTTATCTAATTTAAATGCTACATGTTAGTCTCCTTGTTTTCTCCTTGTTTTTCTTTTTTTTGTTCCATTAAATTCGTAAGCCACAGAAGAGGCCACGCCCAAGTCAAACTTAGTCTCATTAAAAGGGACTATTAGCTAGTTTGGGCCCAAAACCCAAAACTGGGTACCCAATGCACCTGTAGCTAACGCCGCCATAGCCCACAAAACTCGAGTGTCCAAATGAGTAAAATGAGCTAACACACAAGGAAAAGATCTAAATGTAAAACTATTACTCAACGACGAATAAGTCTTTATACACATACGTGCAATATATCACATAAGTTATAAGCGTGCGCGAGTTACCAAGTAAACAAGTGCAAAAACTATTTTCTTACATAACTATATAAGACAATAAAGGTTTAAAAACTTGACACACAATAACCATGATTAACGATAATGGGTAGACATATATATATATACATGTCAAGTAACGATCTTTAGTCGAGAACTATATATATATTAAAAACAAACTTTGACAAATAAAACAAGGACTACTATATCATTTTGGTCAACTTATAAACTTGAGAGTTTCCAAAAATTAACTCAAGTATTTTCTAAATTCAATTAGAAAATAAACAAACTAATAATTACTTTTGACAATATCATTTTGTGTCAACTTAAATAAGTATATATACATTTATATACTTACTAATGGAACATTTTAATTATTTATCTTAAATCAAACTTGGATTTTAAAACCATACTAACGTCAAAATGAAAAGAGTATATATACATTTATATACTTACTAGTAAACCTATTAAATTATTTTCTTTTACAAACTAAAAGTTGAATTTAAAACCACTATATAAGAACAATGTTAATTACACCATTTTAAGTAAGCAATACTTAAGAACGATGAACTAAACATTGCCCTCCTTATCTAGGTCGCGTGTCGGTGCCGTTTCACAACAATCACTAATCCCACATTTCGGATTTCAGATTTGCTAAGGTGAGTTTCATAGCCCCACTTTTACTTGATAATTTGTTTTATACATCTTGGGGTGAGAAATATGCAAAACATTTTATGGACCAAAACTATTATATGATTACTATTACGTGGTTTAGCCTAAGCCCTTATGTCCCTAGAGAATGCCCTTTTTTTATGAACCGTCAATTCCCCATTGGGAAACGCGAATGTTATAAATAGATCTATTGAGGGTGACTCCTCCGTTCGGTTGGCCATGCTTAGGCCAAAGCGAAACGTATACCATGTCGGAACCAAGTGTTGAGGGACAAAACACTTGCTATGGGCCCCTATATTGTATGACACCTTTTAGCATACAGAAACTGTGGTAGTATCGGTTGCGTGAACTTAGAGCTAACGTAATAGACATTCATACATATATCATTATATTCGTTGTAATGATTATATGCCTTTGCTTATGGTCCAATCTTACTATTTTAAACCTATGAACTCACCGCCTTTTAGCCGACCTTTTAGCATATTTTCTCAGGTGTTTAAGATTTGTTCATGAAGGCAAGGCAAGAAGCGGATGTATGGTCGTAGTAATATTAAAGAAGTGTTTTTACACAAAAATGATGTTTTTTACTTTGGGACCACTAAATTTAATGGGATGTACCCATTTATTTAAATTATGTTGTAAGACAGCGTTTTAAAACTATTTTATAAAGTCAAACGGAGCATGTATTCCGTTCTTTATTACTTGTGTTACGATTCACCAACTCCGTAACGCTCCCGAATAACACGTATGCTTCCGCTTAACAAATTTGGGGGTGTTACAAATATGTTGAGCGTGAGATGATATTGCTTATCGACATCTTCTATATGATTTATGGTAGCGCTTCCGGTTATTGCTTCATGTACACAATGCAATGATGATTCCGATGATATCGCAACCATCAGGGGAAAGATATGTGTACATAAAGGATGCACAACATGTTCACTTGATTGAGCTAATTCAGTTATTCCGGAGTTGACATCCGCAGAGATGATTAGTGACTAAACATGTTACATGGATGTCATCGTCTCTTCTCTTGTTGGGTACATGTGTACATTATGGGCTGATTGGTTATATGTTAGATAACTGGAATGCATTTGGTGAAATGAAGATGTTGATATATTGTTCTCCGAATAGACAAATTGCTCAAACTCGAAGAGTAATGTGTACATCGAGGATGCACAAAAGGATCATGTGATCGGGCTTAATCATTTATTTCGGGTTTGATAACTACAGAAATGATTCGTGTTAACTTGTTACTGTTATCGTCTTCTTCGGGTTCGTGAGCTTCATACAATTAGACTGTTTGCTTCACTTCTTCTTCTTGGGAAAATGGTCTTTATTCGAAGATTGTCGGTTTGGGGGGAGCTACCAAAGTCTCACTTTCTGTAGGCTCAATTTCTGACGTCCATTCAAGAGTCTCGAACGCTTTGGTGGTGAAAGTTTAAGAAATGATGACTTCTATCTTCTACGAAGTGCTGAATGATATCCTTATCTCGGTACTCGTATCATCATCTTCCTACACTATATCATCTTATTTGTATATATTTATCAAAAAGCAAAATACAAAAATATAAAACCAACAAAAAGAAAATAGAAAAATAAAAAAAAATTCAAAAAAAAATTTTTTTTTTCTCAAGACATGTCTTCTGGTATCGATAACATCTACGGTCTTAGAAATGTCATTCAACAATGGCACGGAGCTTTAGATGAAGTTCGAGCAGGATGTGTAAATATTTTTCAAAACATGTCTCAAACAATGGCTTGCAGTTACTTCAGACTGTAACCCGTGCTAAAACCATGGTTTACTATTATTTCAGATAGCAACCCGTTCTTCATGAAAGGAAACTGCTGCGCTAAACCAATTTTCAAATATTTCGTGCACTTTTCCTAAAACAAAATGAGGAAAGTATGTCGAACGACTATTGTTCCTACTCAAATATTTTTCCTTCTAGAATTCTTCAGAAAAATATTTGTTGTATTTCAAAATGGTGAAAAATAAGTTGCTTTAAAATCAAATAGATTTGGAATTTTCATAAAATTTGCAAAACCCAATAAATGACTTCAGCGTGTATTAAAACTTTTCAGAAAATGAGTCATTGATTGAGGGGGAGAATGTTTTTCAAATTTACATCATCTAACGTACTTTCTTAATCATCTTACGTGCTTATCAGAAAACGATATTTGCCTATGTTGAAGGACTAGGACCTTAGGATATGATTGTTAGGATTAGATGATTCGAGTTTGATGAACATATAAATCCCATGCCTTATATGAACTGATTGATATGTTGGATTGACTTTTATTATTTGATCGCTGTTTGGGTATTGTCAACCACCATATATCTATTTGTGTTGACTAACGTATGCAGATAAGATGGTTTATAAGAATGTTCCCGATCCGGATCCCATAAAATATGATCATTGGAAGCCGAAAGGGAAGGGCAACTATTTCTCGGGTCGACAAATGAAGAAACGGGGCTTAATTTGACTTCTATGGAGAGTTGGCATGACAAATGCAACGTCAGAGGTCTTACTGCATCAGCAGATGGTTTTCCTTCATCCTTTCAGCAACAACAGAAGTAGCTTATCAATCTCTCCACCTAAAGTATCTTTGTGCAGGACAAGTAGTGAATAATACCATTTTTCAAAAAAATTAATAAATTTAGTTTAAAGAAAAATGGATAAATATTGTTTTGAAAATAAACTGAATTCAAATTTTGGAAATCGACCGGACTTCATTTTAAACATAAGTCACTCAATCAACGACTACGGTCATTGATTGAGGGGGAGAGTGATTTCAAACTTAAGTATTTTCAAACGATATTTCTTCATAAAAGTCCGGTTTGTACGATAATAAGTGGTGATCTAAATATTTAATGTTATGTCATGGTATGATTTTCTTTAAAACTCAAAGATGTTTCAAAATATATTTTTTTTTGTTCTTCTTTGATTGTGAAATTATTTTATTTTACTTAAAGATTTCTTAAAACTATCATACCTGACACTAACAATCTTTAATGTCTAAAATTGATCCTTATATGTCATTTTTCAAAACTAAATCAGGCCACGTCTTTCCCCTAAAATTTTCTAAATAATTTAAATCAATTGGGATCACAAAACTCAGGAGGTCTGAAATTTTTGATTGGGGGTGAGATAGTGATTTAAATCTCAAATCTGTTTTAGTCCTTTAAAGGCACTCCTGCCTCCATGTGCCAAACGATTTCAAATACATGATGCACATGATTGAGGGGGAGCATTTAACCAAAAACCAGAAGAGCTTTTAAATCATGCACATTTTCTCTCATGTTTTCTAAACCTTATTAAATCACTTGGGATCCAAAATATCAAAGGGTTTGATATTTTTGATCGGGGGAGAATTTGTGATTTAATAATGAATTTGATAAAAGGTGATCGTTTTGATTCAAATGTGCATGCTGCTCTCCCATATATGCTAAACGCTTTCGAATCTCGAAGCACATATTAAGGGGGAGCTTTTCAAAAGAAAATAAACGTTCAAGGTACAAAGATTTATATGTTTTAACATAAGTACCTTGATTGATTTTCTAATGGTTTTCTTAATGGTAGTATGATCGTAAGAGTACTTCAAAGAACTCTTTCCTCTATGTGCTAACCATCGCAAATTTTGAGGGGGAGAATTTACCGTGAAAATCAAAAGGCTTTTTCTAAGGAAATTGTGATCAAAGAAATATTTCAAAAACCTATTGCCTCTATATGCTAAACAATTTCAATATCATATACACATGTTGAGGGGGAGCATTTTTAAATGATCAAAACTATTAAGGTACTAAATGGTTTGATTTTATATCACAAGTACCTTGATTGATTTTACCAAATGATTTTTCAATTGGTTTCATGAAGGAAAGAACTATACCAAAAGACTGACCAATTTACTTTATGCATGGTGTTATAAGAATGGTTAGGTTAGGTATTAGTTCCCACGATCCAGCCAGAACCGGAGGGATCTACCCAGAGACAATTCACTAGATAGTGTAGAAGTCCTTAGGTATGATGAAAAAAGGAGAAAAGTGAGAAATGGGAAGAGTGCCGACTGAGATTGAGCTAGAACTAGAATAAACCCAACAAGGTTCTAGTAATGAAGTCTTCGTAAGCACTGACGGAGTTGAAGAATGAAAAATAATTGAATGTAAAAAGGGTGAAAAGAAATAGCCCTCCAATAATTCAACCTTAGGGCAGAAACCGGGTTCAATACATATGCAACTGGTTGTTACTAAGGTAACACTGGTATTGAAGACAAGACGTCATGGACCCAGTGACGCACTGCACCTAACTTCCCAAGCTACTCAAGTTCCTCTTAAAAGGACTTGTTTCATTCTTACAGGGAACCTACATAATCTATCGACTTTCTCTTAGAGATTGTTGATATTGAAGAAGGAGACCCTCTCCCTAGTCTCCGGCATAGGAAACCAAATGTGCACTATTGAGTCTAGATCCAAGAGATCATCCACAATAAATCTCACTAGGACACAATCAATGAAGACTCACTGTTTCACATAATGTGGAACGTGAGAATATATCTTAAGAGTCCTACGCATTATCCTTGTGGTATTGCCAGAACATTTGAGTGATATGTTGTCATATTCACAATGAAGATGGAAAACCTTCTAGAGCTAACATAAAACAAGCTCTTGGTGGGTGACATGTGAGATCTTTCCAAAAGATCAAGCTTGTGACAACTGGATAAAAACAATGGGGCGATTCATTTTTGAATCAACCTTGGTCCAGGAAATGAATTGACGAATACTTTTGAAAAACCGTTCGATGTGCAAATCTTCTTTTCTTTAGCACATCGTATGTGTACTTGTTGGAATCACTCCCAAACTAGATTATAAGTGTTAGTAATTAATATGTAATAGTTAGCTTAATTAGGCCTTTATGTTTGTTATTATGCTAAGGCTTATGTAGAAGGCCCATAAGCTTTGGCCCAAGGCTAATAAGGAAAGGAAGGGACTAGGAGTGTTGCCCTAGCTCCCTCTCCTACAAATAGGATTGTAAACCTTCATTTGAAGGTTGGTTGTTCACTTTCACATTTATCCTAAGTATAATATTTCTTTCATCTTTACGCATAAATGTATGTAGTGTTCATCCGATCCTTTCTCTTCTCTATTTCTTCATATTGATGCTTGTGTTACATAAATGGGAACTTGACAGTGGTATCAATCGCCAAATAGTTGGGTGAACGTGTTTGCTTTTGAAGTTTGTGTCACTACGCATAAGTTTCGGTACTTTAATCTTCATACGCCTAAAAGCTTTCATTTTTACACTTCCAAATCCAAGATTCTTGTACTTTCAAGGTTATTTAGTGTTAAAATTTGAGTTTTTGGCAAAAAGTTTGAAACTTTATGTGTATTTATTTGGTTTTAAGCTTGGTTTGATACGTGTGGTCTTTATTACGCGTAAGGTGCATAAACGTTTTGAATCATCAAGTTTCATACTTTTGTGTTATTTTGGTGACATTGAAGCTGTTTCATCACAAAAATCTGGTTTAGAAACACTTTTGGGCAGAAATCAAAGTTTTGGAACATTTTGACAAATCTTACGCATAAGAAAACCCTAATCTTATACGTAAGGTTTCCTTGGTTTGACCTTCAGTGTTCTTGGTTTACTCAGTGTTTTCTTGCTTGGATAAGCCTAAAAACACTTCGACTTTGGATATCTTTTACACTGGTATAAGTGTAAAGGATTTTTGGGCAAAACCCTAGTTTTACGCATAAACTGAAACTTACGCGTAGAATCTTTATGCCTAAGCCTTGTCTTACACCTAAGCCTTGTCTTACGCATAAGCAATTCTTACGCATAACCATTCTACTCCTAAGCTTTTGGATTACGCGTAAGCTAATCCTACGCGTAAGCTAAACTCTTATGCATAAATTGGTGTTTTTACGCATAAGGTTTTCCTTTCCCTAAGCTTGATTTCTACGCATAAGGATACTTCATCAAAAAAGTTTCATTCGACTACAAAGATCCATTTTTCAACACAAGTTTCAAGATGTCTCAACCACCATACTCTAGCTACTTCCCTCATGTGTATCCTCAACAACAACAACAACAATAACAACTCAATCAACAACAACAAATTTATCAACAAATTCAACAACAACAACAACAACAATTTCCTCAAGGAGCAATTCAACCACAAATGTTTCAACCACCCCTATTCTTCAAGTACAACCTTACACAAACTTTCACAATCAACATCCATCCAGGAATACTATGAAGGAACCGTCTTGGTTTGCAAAGATGTGAAGCTTTAAGTAGCCAACAATCCATTCATGAGGCTGGATCACTTGATAGACCTCCAATGCTCACTTCCGGAAACTATGATCAATGGGTGATAAGGTTCTTTAGGTTTTGTGATCTAAAGAAGCCACATGGAAAGTTCTTGAAGAAGGTTATCCTAGAAGGTCCATTTCAGATGCATCTTGTCCTTGTGCAGGAGATCCAAATGCTAATCCACCAAGAGGTGATGTCACTAACATTGCAAGTCTTAGTGACCTCACTACTGATGAACATCTACAGTTTGAAGCCGATGAACTAGCAATGCAATACATCCTTTTGGGATTACCCAATCCGATCCTTCAAAGTGTTGATTCTCAAAAAGACTGCTAAAGCAATGTGGGAACATATTCATCTTCTCATGGAAGGTAATCGAACTCAATCAAGAAGACATGGAATCCAAAATCTACTTGGCTTATGAACACTTCATGATTGAACCAGGAGAGACATTAGAGTCCTATCATCATCGATTATCAGACATCATCAATGACTTGGAAAAACATAAGATCATTATGCCAAGAATTTCAGTCAACACTAAGTTCCTAAGTAGTCTTGGTCCTGATTGGGAAAAGTATGTCATATTCATCCGTCTAGAAAAGAATCTTCATCATGCTACATACGGATTGTTGTATGACTATTTGAAGCCCAACCCAAAGGAAGTTGACAAAGAAAGGGTTATCCGTGGACTACCTGTTTTGCCATCACTTCCGGATAATCAAAAATTAGCTTTGTGGCTCAAGTATGCTATCCTCAATTCCCGAATTTGCCAACAACTTTCACAAATCCCCCACAACCATCTGCAACAATTATACCATATGATCTGTCACCGCACCAATCTCAAGAAACTCAATTGGTTCCATACAACAACAACAACAATGATCAAGCACTTTACAATGAATCTAATGAGGATACAGAAGCTTTCGATGCATTGCAACAAGGGTTTGCCATGATTGCTAGAGCCTTCGGCCGATACTCAAACAAATCCAACAATCGCATTCGTACCTCATCTAACACAAGAAATCAGGTTGTTGTTAACAATGGACCCGTTGACGTTCAGAATCGTGGTAATGTTCGTCAGATGGGCGGTGGCCAAGGGTTTAATCCAATGGGAAGGAATAACATGGGTACCCCTCAACATCAAAGGGCTTAAGTGGTTGAACAGAGTATTGCTCAGAATGGGATTAATGGTCTTCGTTGTTATAACTATAATGAGAAGGGTCATCTGGCTAATGCATGCCCAAAGACAAGGACAAGAGGCAGCAGTTATCACAAAGAGGCTTTACTCTTGGCTCTTAAGGATGAAGCTGGTGGAACTATTACGAACAAGGAACAGAGCTTCATAGAAAATGCAGATTCTTATGATGATATGGAGGATTTGCAGGCTAATGCAACAGTTATGTTGATGGCAAACATGCACGAACTCCGCATGAGTGACACAGGCCCATGTATGACATGACGGCTTGTCTCGGTACGGATCAAACCATATTCATATCGATATGATATCTCCGCTCATCTATATCCGACGAGGATCGAGTGTTCAACATGAGCCGTCTACATCTCATTCGATGATAATCAAATAGATCATGTAGTTGTATGGATGATCAAGATGACCTTATGGTTACCATTGATAATCAAGTTGACTCCGTGGTTATAGTTGAGGATCTGACTAATGATCATGTTGAGACTCACGTTGAACAAGCTCAACTTCCGTCTGAGCTCATGACCTTACTTAAAGACCAAGAATCTCGCCTGGAAATAAGCAAGGACCTCAATAAGCAATTAAAGGACAAAATGCACTGTTAACTAGGGATATTGAATGCTTAAAAAACCAACTCAACGTTTATCAAACTCAAGAAAAACGTGAAAAAGGTTTTGAAGTCGCTTTTGCTAAATCTTACCAAAATGAAAAATCATTAGAACAACAGATACGTGATCTAGTCGCATCCAAAAATGCTTTATTGTCTCAAATAGAACAACTGAAATATGATCGTAAACAACAACATAACGCTCTCACTTTGGAAACTCAAAAAGCCAAGTCTGAGTTGTTAACTTGTCAAAAATAGTTCTCTGAGTACAAAAAGCATTCAATGAAACGAATATATAACTATCTTGAGGAAATTGTCGAATTACAAAACAAAATCAAATAGTTTCGAAATGTTTTTTATAAACATGGTGAGTCAATCACAACTATTCAAAAGTTTACTTTTAAACCAAATCCAAATGGATATGGTCTGAATCTTGTTGATTACAAACCAAAGTTTTCAAATAGAGCATTCAAACCAAATCCTGAAGTCTACAGTGCAGAACATAGAATTGATGATTCCATTATGAGTGTTGTTGAATATAATCGTCAAGAGGAATTACATGCAGAAGACGAGAGTCGATCAAAATTGGAAAAAGTTGTTTACAACAAACCATTTAACTATTCAAAAGTCATCACTTTCGTCGCACAACAGGATGATACTAACACACCTTGGGTTATCACGCCTATTTATGAGTCTTATAATGTCGGTCCCCAACCCAATTATGCACAAATTAATGGTCCTTTACCTTCACTCAGTGAAGTAAAATCATTACCCGAAAGTCGTCAAATTCTTAGATATTTTGACACTTTCCTATCTGACTTCAAACTTTTAGAACGTGAGATTGAATTTCATTCTGAAATAAAAGTTGAACATTTTCAATCGCCTCAAGCGTGAGAACAAAGAGATATTTTTCAGAAAAGAATTTTACCCCATGTTCAAAACTTGAAAAATTGTGCACTATATTGGTAAAGGGAATTTCATAAGGAACTTGGACTGATGAAAATAGTTTTCGAGAAAACAGAAACATCTATTTCAAATACAAAACGTAAAAAGAAAATGTTACGAAAAGATGTTGATCGACTCTTGGAAGATGTTATCTGTGCTCATATCCATAATGTTGTGTTACTACATTCTGTTGCATATGCATTTGATTATATCTCTGCTGATTCTGTTGAAATTGTTGAGAATACTGATACTGTGCCCCAAATCAAGTCTTTAAAAGTTGAAAATTAATGATTGATTAACGAGCTTTCCAATACAAAACGTCTTCTTCAATGGTGTCAAAAAGATTGTCAAAATCGAGAACTCGCTTTGCAAAACAAAATCAACCAGTTGCATACAAAAACTCTTAATCCAAAACTTGAGCAACTGGATGATCAAAACGTGTCTTTAAAATGTCAAATCTCAAAATATGAACAAGAACTTGCAAAAGTTAAAAAGGAATATGGTGTCATATTTGATTTACTCAAACAGACTCGTGATGAAGCATCAAAAGAACTTGATCATTATCTTGCACACACTAAAGAAGTCCTAAATGTTTATGGAAATCTTCGTTCTGAAAATCAAGATTTGTTGGACACTATTATTGAGTTGAAAGAGAAGTTAGGAAAGTATGAACAAGTTAAGATTAGTAACACTAAGGTACTTGCACCTGTAACACTTAGAAAAAGTGATACTAGAATGGCTAATGACAAACCACAAGAAACTAATGTGCTTCCCTCTCTGAACAGGAATAGTTGCCTCTTTTCCCAACGCCCACACTTCACGACCTAGAGCAATACAAGGAAGAATAGGAAGTTGCGACGTAAGAAAAGAACAATAAAGAATGCAGAAGTAGAAGAACACCCTAGGACTTTTAATAAAACTCAAGTTGCACCCACTTTAGATATTGCGTCTAACAAATGTAATGAACAAAGTGATGTAACAAGTGCTGAATCTTTAAGTACTCTTAATGTTTTGTTTGAAGCTTCTTGTGTTGGTTGTCGAAAAAGTATGTTTTCTGGTTGTCATGATAAATATGTTGCTAAGGCTATCTTGAACCGTAAGCGGAATAATAGAAATCAGAATACCTCTAGGCACACTAATGCTTCTAAGTCTGTGCTAGGTAAACTACCCTCTAGTGTTCCAACTACGATCATTGATGTACCCTGGACCCTTCACCTCCTAGGAAGAACTTATCACCTAGTGCATTCACTAAGACCAAAGCTAAGACTAGTTGGAGATGGCAGAAATGGTTACATAATACACTTGGATTTAAATGGATACCTAAAATCATTGATTTGTGTGTTTCTACTATAATTACTTCGGAACCCTCTAACTCTTCGGGTTCCACATCTACTATTCCATCAGTCGCCTGCATTGTGTAATGAATGTGATCTGAGATCATCCTTTGGATTGTTGATAGCGGATGTTACCACACATGACAGCAATCTCAAACTGTTATCAAACTTTGTTGCAAAGTTCATTGGTAATGTCAGATTCAGGAATGATCACTTCGCAGCTATCATGGGCTAAGGAGATTACATCAATGGCAACATTGAAATTAGCAGGGTTTATTATGTGGAACGCCTCGGTCACAATCTCTTCTCAGGTTGGTCAGCCTTCGTGATGGAGATTTGGAAGTTGCTTTTCGGGAAAATACTTGTTCCATTCGTGATCTACAAGGAAACGATCTTATGTCTGGCACCCGCAATTCAATTCTTTACACAATCTCAATGCAAGACATGATTGCTTCATCTCCCATCTGTCTACTTTCAAAGGCAACATCTACAAAATCTTGGCTATGGCACCGTCGTCTCTCACATTTAAACTTTCAAACCATAACCAACCTTGCTCGATACAAACTTGTTGAAGGTCTCCCAAGATTCAGGTATTCTAAAGATCACCTCGCCAGCTTGTGAACAAGGGAAAAACACTCATGCACACTTTCCTTCAAAGGTGGAACACAACTCACAGCATGTGCTTCATCTTCTTCACATGGATTTGTGTGGCCCGATGCGCGTGCGGAAGATTAATGGCAAACGCTACATCTTGGTAATTGTAGATGACTACTCAAGATGGACTTGGGTTTATTTTCTTCGAAGTAAAGATCAAGCTCCATAGATGATCATCAACTTTCTCACGAAAATTCAAGTTCAGCTCCGGAACACAATCGACAAATCGAGAACAGACAAAGGAACTGAATTTGTGAATCAAA
Source organism: Chrysanthemum makinoi (assembly GCA_910596185.1). Lineage (NCBI taxonomy): Eukaryota > Viridiplantae > Streptophyta > Magnoliopsida > Asterales > Asteraceae > Chrysanthemum > Chrysanthemum makinoi. Next base: position 242,134,539 of record OU343222.1, on the reverse strand, counting down.
CTCTTCGTGCATTTTATGAGACAGTGGGAATTGAGCATCAAACATCTATTGCACGTACACCAGAACAAAACGGAGTTGTTGCAAGAACAATGTTAATTAATGCTAAACTTGCAGATTACTTGTGGGCTGAAGCCGTGTCAACTCATGCTACACTCAGAATCGCTCAATGATTACCAAGCGCCACAACAAAACACCTCATGTATTTGGATCCCTGTGTTATCCGAATAATGATCGTGATGCCTTTGGTAAGTTCAAAGCCAAAGCTGACATTGGAGTCTTTGTTGGATATTGTGAAAATTCTAAGGGTTACCGGATCAATCGTCGCATACAAGGGAGATTATGGAAACGATTCATGCCAATTTTGATGAGCTTACGTAAATGGCTTCGAGCATAACATCTTGGAACCGGTCATAACTGTTTAAACTTCCTCAAACCCCATCATCAGCTGAACCTAGTTTACAACTAACTCGACGTCAAATGGAACGGCTATTTGCTCCTCTGTTTAGTGATGATATTGATGAACGTGTACTGTGTATCCATGTTTCCGCTTCTCAACCCTGATCAAAATCCAATACCGATACACACCTACAACAACTCTGTTGAGGAAGCACCACCAGTTGATTCTACAACAACAGTTGAACAAACGCATCCAACGACCGCTGAACGGTGATGATCTTCGAACAATGAAGTACCCCACCCTGCAGATTATGATCTAAATGCGTTCTTCAATCCGTTTGCTAATGAAACTGCCACACCCGATGTTGTGGAATCATCTACAAGCCATTTGAATCCTCCCAATCTGCAGAATGTATATCAACATCAACCTTCTACACATCGTTGGATGAAAGACCATCCTCTTGAAAATATTATTGGTAACCCGAATCAACCACGAAGTAACTAGACAACGTCTTTCACACGAGACGGTGAACATTGCATTTATGCACTCACCGTTTTCCTATCACGAACCTAAAAACATTAAAGATGCAATGACCAAAAGACAACGGATTGAATCCATGCAAGAAGAACTCAATCAGTTTAAACGCATTGAAGTATGGGAATTGGTTGAAAGACCAACAGGGGTCTACGTCATTCGTCTCAAATGGATTTGGAAAAACAAATTGGATGCTGAATGAACCTTAATCAGAAATAAATCACGTCTGGTGGCTAAGGGTCATAGACAGGAAGAGGGTATTGACTTTGAAGAAAAATTCGCTCCGGTTGCTCGTCTTGAGGCCGTACGGATTTTTCCGGCATTTGCGGCTCACATGAACATCACCGTTTATCAGATAGATGTCAAAACGGTTTTTCTCAATGGAAAACTAAAAGAAACGGTCTATGTCAGCCAGCCAGAAGGATTCGTTGATCAGAGTTCCCCGAACCATGTCTACTGAACAAGGCTCTCTACGGCCTCAAACAAGCCCCTGGTGGTATGATAAGTTATCATCCTTCTTATCGCCAATAATTTCGTCAAGGTTGATTGCCGACCCTACACTTTTCATACAATATCACGGGGCACACATTTTAATCGTTCAAATTTATGTGGATGACATCATTTTGGGTCAACACATCTAAAGTACTCAAACACTTTTTCAAAACTTATGAAAAACATTTTGAAATGTCCAAGATGGGTGAACTTACGTTCTTTCTAGGACTGCAAGTTCATCAATCACCCCGTGGTATTTTCTTGAGTCACTCCAAATATGCCCTTGAAATCTTAAACAAACATGGAATGCAAAACTGTGACACCTATGCCACACCAATGGGACATACCAAGAAACTGGGCCGGATTTGCGTGGGAAATTGGTTGACCCTACCAAATACCGGTATCATTGGTCTCTCATGTATCTAACCGAGAGACTCGATATTCTCTTTGCTGTATATCTTTGCTCCCGTTATCAGTCGCGACCAACCAAACTCACCTCTCTCGAGGCTAAAAGAATCCTCTGATACATCAAGGGAACCATTAACTTGGGGATCTGGTATCCGATGGATTCTGGTTTTGAACTAATAGCTTTTTAGGCGATCACGCTTGAGTTGCTTAGATTCTCGGAAAAGTACTTCGGGAGCTTTACAATTTCTTGGTGATAAACCGTGTCATGGCAATCGAAGAAGCGAGGATTGTACATCACTTGTCCTCAAGCGAAGCGAGAATATGTAGCCATGTGTGCGTGTTGTGCTCAAGTCATTTGGATGAGAACACAACTCAAAGACTATGGTTACGATTTGACGTAATCCCGATGTATTGCGACAATCGAAGTGCTATTGTGATCTCGTGCAACTCTGTTCAACATTCGAAGTCAAAGCACATCGATCTTCGATATCATTTCATCAGGACACGTGGAAAAGGGTACCGCTTGAATTATACTTTGTGGGAGTGAATACCAATCGGAAGATCTTCTCACCAAAGCCTTAGCTCCCGCTAGGTTTAATGAGTTGGTCCACCGGATTGGTATGCGTTGTTTGACTCCAGAGGAACTGGATGAACTTTTAAAACATTCTTAAAACCAGTCAAACACCGAAACCTCTTTTGTAAATATTTTCAAAAACAAAATACAAAAATATAAAATCTGATAAAACTTCAAAAATATTCTTCTATCTATATTTCTTTTAACATGGCAAGTACATTTATTCCGTTAACACTTTACTCTTTCAAAATTCAGTATTTTCTCGGTCAAGTGTTGAGAGGGAGAAAGTAAATATTTTTCTGTTTCATAAAACCTTGTACTTGCATGTTATCTTTTCCCCGTTGTTTCTTTGATAATGGTGGTCACATTTCTGGTTTACTGACACTCCCCGGGCTCAAATTTATAAAATTTCATTATTTCTTAAGTCGAGGGGGAGTGTCGTCAAGTTTCTTTCCAAATATCATGCTTTACGTAACCTAAATGGAAGTTATGGGCGTTCGATGAAAATGGTTAAGGTGGAGGGACTTAAATTGTCAAAAGTCTAAACTATTTTTTACAAAACAACTCCACCAAATATCTCTTCACATTTATTACTACATGTAAGATTTTACCAACCTTCATCCACGATCCAAAATCATTACACAAATCCGTGTTATAAATCTTCAATCTGTAAGTGTTTTTAACATCATTGTTTGACTATAAACAATGTTTTTGATTTGTTTCAAGATCCAACGGCTAGATTTGTCCCTAGGCATGAATTTGTGTTCTACGCATAAGCGTATGAACACATAATCATGTTTGGGTGTTCCTTTGTTAAAATGGTTGTGTTAAAATGTTGATATGATCACTCTTATACCATTTCTATCAAACAAATCCACCCAGAAACATAAATTGACCATTTTCAAAATTAGGGTTCATACACATGATTTGGGTGTTTTCATATGAGAGTGTTTATGGTTAAAAAGATGGTTGTGTTATGTTTGTGACATGTTTAATTGACCAAAACCTTGCTTGAAACATACCCAGAAACATTAATTTGGTAAAACTAAAATTAGGGTTTATGTTCATACGAATTAGGTATTCTTGATTCATGAGGGTTTTGATATTAAGACTTGTTGAAATCATATCCTTAGGCCTCTAAGATATCACAGAAAAGATTTGGTGTCAATCCTATGGCTAGATTTCATACTTCGTATTTTTGAATCCTAGGGTTTAAGTTTTACGTGTAAGCATATCCTACATAACCGCCAATTTGATGAGACTTCATGTTGACGAACTAAAAAGATTGAAGGTGGTGTTAATGAAAGTGTTATGATTCATTTGTTTCGGGTTATTAGCGTGAAATATTCAAAATCAAGGTTAACGAACTCCTACGCATAAGGATCACCTTACGCCGCAGAATGTTATCACGTAAGAGAAATCTTACTCATAACCTTTACGCGTAAGGTTCTACAAAGGGGACTACGCAGATCCTGTGAAGGATATGCGTAGTCCGATAACGCATAAGGTTTACCGCGTGTAAACCTTACGCCAGTAAGCTCCAACATACGCTTATGTGTAAGCTTTATGCTAAGGGATCTTTTCCCTGCGTGTAACATTTCTTACGTAAGAAGATAAGATCCACGCATAAGCTATGCCTACGCCAGATGGTTCGTATGCGCATAAGCTTGCAAAACCTACGCCTAAGCCTTATTTTAACCAAAATTATGAATTGTGCAGCGTGAACTTGTAAATAAATAAATCATAACTTCACTTAAAACAAAATGTCATTAATAAGCTTAAATGTTTAATAAGTTGTGAAAATAAGTGAAAACTTGGAGTTTAAAACTCAAAGTTAATCTACTCATGAAACTTATCATGACGTCTTTGGACTATTGGACTAACAAGTGACATTGGACTCGTAACAATCATTAACATATCACATTCAATAAATAGACAAAAAAATCAACTTTTTCCTAACGTAATGTCTTTCGATATGTTGGTTCTTTTGGCTAAATATCTTTCAGATCACGATATGGACGTTCAAATGGAAAATGTGGATGCACCAAATATTCTCACAGTTGAAGACATCTTCCCCAACGGTTACACTATGAAGATTGGAAAGAACAATCTCAGGGTCAATTTTGAAAACTTCACTTGTTCTGAGTCTTCTTGTCAGATTGCCGTGGATATTCTGAAGACTCACCCTTACAAGAACATGCTCACAAATTTCACATCGCGTGCTTGGAGATCTACATTCACCAATTACGGCACACTACGAAAAGGTTAAAGGTCAAAGTCGTGGACAAGTGACACTTAACAACAAACAAGTCACCATCACTCCTGCAGATTTGAGGGCTATTCTTCTTCTCCTATCATGAGCCTCATGCAGATATATCTTGCTACTCCAATGGAAGAGGTCGCTCTCCAGTTCATGGTCGACATCGGCTATGATGAAGCTGCTAGGATAATTACAAAGCACTCATCAGTGGATCTTAAGAACATCCCCCAGCCATGGAGAACACTCTACATAATGATTGCCAAATCCGTTTCCGGACGTGATAGTGGTCATGAGCATCCCAAACTCATGTGTTGGATCGATATACTTTAATCAAACTAACTTAACTAGCTTGTTAAGGTTTAATAACCTCGGATAAATCCTAAGTTATTAACAAAGAAACACTGAGCAATCTTTATTAAGTACGCGGAATTTACTTAACAAAGCTAAGAAGAATAACATTTTATTATAAAATCTAAATCTGCTTATTATGCAGATACTTTAATACAACTCTAAGATAATCGAACTTCTCTCTAAAACACTAATCAACTTGTGAATTCGTAAACTCTAAAACTCATAGACTTCTTGACTTCGTACCTCTAATGCCAATCTAGGAGTCCTTTTATAGACTCAAGGATATCCTAGTCGGTTTACAATTGATAACCTTGTACCACAAGTAATCTAAACATAGAATACAATACTTTCTATAAACGAATAATGAGTTCTTGCGCAAGATACTTTGACTTTTAGGTGCAGTACTTTGACTTTGTCTTTAGCAGTACTTTGACTCTTTCCAAGATTTTACAACTACATAAAGGTACTTTCATATCTTCAGTACTTTCATGTCTTAAGCACTTTCATATCCCAACAATCCTCCCCTAACTTGAATTCTACTTGCTTGACTTCAAGTTCCTTTATGAATGTATCTTTAACAGCTTCATCTTTAAGGACATATTGTTTCTTAGTCTTTTCGATATCTATGTAGTATATGTGCTTGTCAAAGTATCTCTTAGAATTGTTCTTTCTCACAAAGATCATCAGACAAGCTCCATCTTTTTCAACAACACAGACAACATATGACAATTTGTACATTAATTCAGTTTAAGTTGCATACTATTCTCATCACTTCCAGGTGTGTTAACTCATGCGAGAGGTGAATCATTGAAAATTTTAATGGATTTAGGTCTCTTTACCAAAGCCATTATCTTTGGAGTAGCCAAATGTTTTGGTGTGTAAGACCATGGTACATTGATAACCATATGATTTTTAGCAAATCATCAGCTATCAGCAAATTTGATTTGTCTTTACCAAAAGCTGTACCATCTTCGGACTAGTTAGTTCTTCTATCTAATGGTGAACTAATTACCAATAATGGTTTTCCACTGCCTTTACCACAAGCCATTTTCTTGTGGGCTAGCCAACTCTTCACATTAACCGATATGGTGAGTTGATTACCATACAACTTATTAGCAAGTTGTCAACTAAAACGGATTTGATATATCTTTACCCGAGCCGTTTGCTCATGGATTAGCCAATCCTTTTGTAACCATGGTGGATTGATTACCTATTTATGTTTCCATCTCAAAATCCATTTAATTCACTTAACCTTTGTTTCAAAATATTTGAAATTTTAGCAAAAATCACTTAACTGGTTTTAAAAAAGCATAAAGCGGTACTTTGATGAAAGTAATTGTTTGATCAGCATACTTTGAATAAAGTACCGATTTATCAAAAATAAATTATTCAATAAAATTCATACCAGTTTACTCATCTTCTTCAGCAATGGTAGTCCGGTTGATAAATAGATTGATAACCATGCAAGCAGTTTCATTATCCTCTTCTACTTCCAATCCATGCTCTAGCATTCTTCTCATGAGCTCAACTGTGAGAGGATATCTTATGTTTACAAACATGTGTATCATTTTACCATTCTCTAGCTCTAAAACATTAACTCCAGATTCTTCAAAGAATCTCCAAAGACAAACAATTTCATTTTCTTGATTTTTCCATATATTATCAGTGCTTTCCTCTTCTGTTTCCCACATGGTTATAAGATCTCCAAGCAAAACCAGACCAATTCCTTCTGATGGAATATCTCCAAAATAAGCTTTTACCACACTATATAGATAGAATAAATCCACTCTATCTATAATATGTTCCAAATCGCATAACCTATTGAAAACTTTGAAGCTTTCATCTTCCTTATGAAAAATCATATAATCTCCTTCTTTGGATTTCACAATATCAAAAGCACTAATCTGAGATCTGTTCATCTTCATGTCTGCATCTTCTTTTGAATAATCAAAATCTACCACTCTGAGATAATTTCTTAATGCATCTTTAGACTTAGACCTTAATTCAACTTTTTCTTTCTTTGAAAGCTGTCTATCTATATCTTGAGTTTTTTCTTTTCTTTTTAAACTCTTCTTCCTTTTCAGCTTCAATTCCAAAAAGCTTCTTCTCTAAAATCCTTGATATCTACAACACTCTTCTTGTAAGCTTCGTCTCCAAGCATCATAGAGTCTTTTCATGTCAACATAGTTCAACTTATGCAATCCTTTATACCCTCGACCTTTCAAATAAGCCATCATAGCATTCCTGTCCTTAGCTAAATTAGGTCTTCTAGGCATATATCTAATAGGAGTAGGTGATTGTAATGGTTCTTCGGCTTCAAAGACATCTAATTGTTCTTGCAACTTCTTAGCCGCTACTTCTACGCTTTGAGCTTCTTGACTTCTTGGTGCTCTATCTTTAGCATTTAATTCTTCTTGAAGCTTTCTAGCAGCATCTTCATTCCTAGCAACTTCAATTTCTCTAATCTCTGCCAAAGTAAGTTTCTTCTTCTTTTCTTCTACTAAACCACCTTTCCCTTTATCCTTAGGATCAATTTCAGGTTGAGAAGTTCTTTGTTGTTCATCTTCTTGCACTTCTCTAATAATAACACCACCTCTAGGTTGTGATAAATCTTGAAAAATTGTAGCAATGAACCATCATCACTTGCGAATGAATTGGTTTGAGTATAGCTTCCTCCCCTTCTTGTATAACAGTTGTAGAAGGACCAGCTTCCTCTTCAAAATTCAAAACTCTTGGAGTTATCACATCTTGTCTAAAAGTACTTTCTTTGTTGAAAAGCAGTACTTTGGTGTTCAGTACCTTGATCTTCAGTACCTTGAACTTGAATTTGTTCCTCTTGTTCATCAGTACCTTGAATGATCTTTTCTCAACATCTTCTTTCAAATTATCTTTTTCAAAATTCCTCCCCAAGTTGACAGAAGATTGTTGATGAACCTTTAATGCTTGTTTTCTTAGTTGCTTTTGCCTTTTTTCTTGGACTTAACCAGATTCAGAGATGAAATTGTTGAACCAAAGGCCACACAAAGGTCTTTAGCCTTCTAAACTTCAGTTTTAATTTCTTTATCTGTTTGGCTTGAACCTCAGTAGTCTTTTCAACTTAACCAACTCCCTTGTCAAAACATAGTTATCCAATGTGATGTCATCGTAGAGGTATGGTATGTGTATCCTCTCCTCTAATAGGTGAATGATCTTCTTGTTGAGAAAGCAGGAACAGTTCCTTGTGGAGATGGAGAAGGTGAAACGCAACATCTTTTTAGATGTTCAGTACTAGAGAAGCAACACCTTGTAGAGATGCAAGTACCTTCATTTGATGTGCTTGTGAAGCGAACCTGTGAGGAAGCTGAGTACTGCGAAGAGTACTGGCGCATTGCAGATGCGATTACCTGCAGATCAGTTACCTGCAGAAGTACCGCAGATGCAGCTTGAATGCAGTACCTTCAGAGGTCTCATCACTTAAAGTATCAGCTCTAATTTGGCACCGGAACAACATCCATCATGGAAGTAGTTAAAGGAGTATCTTGACCCCTGAATAAAACACTTCTTTTGGCCATAAAAGTAAAAATCTTTGATTGTTGAACAACAACAGTGCAATACAAAGTCGGTAGGTTTTGGCACATCAGAAAGTTGCTTGTTTAAGAAAACCTGTATAAACCTTGGGTACATAAGCCAAGTTGATCCATGTGAAATATGTGAGAGCATTCCATCCAGTATTAGCCTTGAGAAGTTAAAAACTCTATCTGTAGCTAACCCAACCATAACAGATGCTATATTTGACCCAAACTGCTCCCAAGAGGTACTCTTAGCACTTATGCAATGTAGCAGCACATGAACCAAAAACTTCCAATGCGGACAAAAGAGTTGTTTTCAAAATGTTTGTTCATTCAAAGATCCTTCATAACCAATATGCCGAAAAGTATCCCATATCAACTGCTTATCAAACCTTATAGCCCCATCTGCATCATTAAACAATAAATCTTCTGAATGGAGTCTTCGAAATCTTAACAGTTCTTCCGACAATCGCTGTTGATCTAATATAATATTCATCATTCTCCATGTTTTCTCTAGCATTAGCCCAAAACTCCTGAATCCATGGCTCAATGATATCGGCTCCACTAAAAGAGCATAACTGATAGGCGAACTAGTTAGATAATCAATGATATCATGAAAGAGTATATTAGCATCGGTCTTATCCAAATTAGCGACCATATTATGCTTTGAAACAAGAGGACGAATCGCCATTGTTGATTATATGCAGCACAAAAGAATTGTGAATCTAAGAATATGAATATGATGAGAGAAAGATGGAAAAGATTCGAATGTATCAATATGAGAAGGAAAATTGGAAAGTAGGTATTTATAGGTGAGATTTGGAAAATCACAGCCTAAAATAACATTGTTACCATTAGCAATAATTACCCTCAAGATATCCGTTGGAACAGTACTTTAATAAGACAAACAAGTACTTCCACGTAGCGAGTACTTTCCCCAAGCGGTACTTTCTAACAAAAAGCAGTACTTTTCCAATTTCTTCAAGATTATCAACTAAGTATACATAACTAACCTCCCCTCAAGCAATACACAGGACTATACAAATACTAAATAGTCCTCCCCTTAAATGTAGCTCAGTAGTTAATCATGCCAATGCTCACCACCAAGTGAGTGAATCTAGAAACATCAAAACCTTTGGTGAGTAAGTCAGCTACATTATCATCTGTGTGAACTTTAACCACATTTATAAGCCGGTGCTCATAACAATCTCTGATAAAGTGATGCCTAATTTGTATGTGCTTGGTCTTGGAATGATAAACTGGATTCTTCACAATACAAATAGTACTCTCATTATCAATGTTGATAGGAGTATTCTTGAAATTGAATCCATAGTCCAAGAGTTGATTTTGCATCCACAAAACTTGTCTACAACAACTTGCGCCAGACTACATATTCGCCTTCAGTAGAGGATGTTGCTGCAATTGTTTGTTTCTTGCATTGCCAGGAAACTAATCTTCTTCCAAGATATTGGCATCCTCCCGTGGTTGATCTTCTATCATAGTTATCACCTGCATAATCACTATCTGAAAAAGCTTCTAAGTGAAAAGGTGATTCTTTTGGATACCACAACCCCAACTTTGGTTGTTGTTTCGAATAACAAAAGATTCTCTTTCATTGCATTCATGTGAGAGATCTTTGGTGAAACTTGATATCTAGCACATAGTCAAACTGCAAACATGATATCAGGCCTTGATGCAAAGGAGAGATACATAAGAGAACCAATCATTGATCTATAAAGCTTGACTTCTTGGTTGTCCATCTTCATCTTTGCCCAATGAATTGATAGATTTAATGGGTGTAGTAACAACCTTCATATCATCAAAATTGAATTTCTTAAGTATGTCAGTAACATACTTGTCTTGACTGATAAAATACCTTCCTTTGTACTTAACACAAGTCCTAAAAAGAAAGTCAACTCTCCCATTGAACTCATTTGAAATTCTTCTGCATCAGGTTTGCTCAAACTCTTTAACCATGGACTGTTTGGTAGCCCCAAAGATGATATCATCAACATAAACTTGAACTAACATGATATCTTTCTTGTCTCTCTTGATAAACAAAGTCTTGTCAATAGCTCTCCTTCTATATCCATGTTGCAATAAGAATGTGGAGAGTCTCTCATACCAAGCTCTAGGTGCCCGATGAAGGCCATAAAGAGCCTTAACCACCTTGTAGACTTTGTTTGGGTGTTTAGGATCTTCAAAACCAGGAGGTTGTTTGACATAAACTTCCTTTGTAATCTTGCCATATAAAAAGGAACTCTTGACATCCATCTGGTAAACTTGAAATCCCATATAAGAAGCAAAAGCAAGAAATATTCTAATAGCCTCTATTCTTGCTACAGGAGCAAACACTTCATCATAATCTACTCCTTCTTCTTGTCTGTATCCTTGTGTAACTAACCTTGCCTTATTTTTTATAACATTACCTCGTTCATCTCGTTTGACTCTAAAAACGCATCTGGTTCCAATAACTCTCTTTCCATCTGGAAGATCACATAAAACCCAAACTTCTTGAAGTTTAAATTGAAGAAGTTCTTCTTGCATAGCTTCAACCCAACTTTCTTTAGTCAAAGCTTGAGCAATATTCTTGGGTTCTTCTTGAGAGATAAAACAAGTAAATAGACAGGTTTGATGGTCCTTATGATTCAGCCTGTTTTGTTTATACACAAAGCTAAGTAAAGCATTGTGAGGTGTAGAAAAAGTCTTAGCTCTATGTCTAGTCATCACTCCAGAAGTAGAAGGACCAATGATTTGATCGGAAGGATGATCCTTATGAGTTCTTAAGTTTGGAACGTGGAACTCCATAATTATCCTCCAAATTAGCAACATCAGCACCTTCATTGGAATTTGGGAAAATACCTTCATCTTCAAATTCATCATCAGTATCTTATAATCCAGGCATGGTATGATCATCCAAATTATCTAAAGTACTATCAACAGATGCAGCAGTACTTTGTCTTCGTCAAAAATCTGTCAAAGTACGCTGAGAGAGTACTCTGCGGTCTTGTTTTTCTTCTTTGCCTCTTCATATGCTCTCCTTTGTTCATCAGTGTAAGAATGTGCTAATACATCTTGAAGAAGCATCTGATTAAGTTCCTCTTGAATAGATTGATCCTCATCAGATAAAGAGGATTTCCGGAACACAGATTACTTTCTTTGTGGGATGATTTTGCTTTGGAACTTCAAGATTTACTGTTTAGGACTAACAAGATCTTCATCAGGAACAGCGATCGTCTAATATGAACTCCATGAACAACATATTGTAAATCTTCTCATCGCTTTGTGCACTGGTTGATTTTCTTCTCTAACAGTTACATAGTTCATAGATGGAGTTAAAACCTCAAGATCAAACATCCAATCAGGACCTTTACCTTTCTCATTGTCTTGATCTTCTAAAAACTCAACATGAAGACAATCTTGAACCTTCTTAGTAACTTTGTTTTATACTCTAAAGCCCTTACTATTAGTGCAATAACCCAATAAGTATCCTTCGTCTGACTTGCCATCAAACTTTCCCAGATTATCAATAGTATTTAAAATAGTAAGAGGGCATCCAAAAGGTTTCATAAAATGAATGTTGGGTTTATTGCCCATCGACAATTCATAGGTGTCTTCATTTGTGGTTTGGTAACTGAGACTCTGTTAAGTACATAGCAAGCGGTACTTACACTTGCCTAAGCTGAATAGGTAGGTGAGAATCTGCTAACATTGTTCTTCGCCTCAATCAAAGTCCTATTCTTCCTTTCGCAACACCATTCATTTGTGGTGTTCTTGCAATACTAAACTCCCTTTTTAAGCCTTTGTTAGCACAAAATTCATCCATAATCTTGTTCTTGAATTCAGTCCCATTGTCACATCTAATACCTCTAACCATGAGTCTCAATTGGTTTTCAAGGGCTATAATTAGTGTGCGAATAGCATCAAAAGTATCATCTTTAAAACCCAAGAAAAATACCCAACTGAATCTCTTAATCATCTGTTACAACTAAGCAAGTATTTTTTCTTGTTTAAACTTGCCACGAAACGGTCCAAACAAATCCATATGTAACAGCTCCAAGGGTTCTCTAATAGTTCTCTCATCAAGCTTCTTGCAGGAAGCTTTATGTTGTTTACCCTTCTTGCATGCCAAGCATGATTGATCATTCTTGTAGGTCTTTGAAGGTAAGCCTCGAACTAGATTGCCTTTGACCGGGTTTGTTGATATTCTTGAAGTTAACATGGCCCAATCTTCTATGCCATTGATGTGCCTCTTCAGATGTTGCTTTAGCCACCAAACATGTGGCTCTTCCATAGGAAAGTAGACTCTTCATGTCTAAACTATACACATCATTTGTCCTTGGTACTCTAAGAACAACTAATTCATCATCAACACGCTTAAAGTCAGATGAAAGGATGAGACATTCGTGGTCGTGAATAACACACAGATGCTTTTATCATAGATTTACGTCACGACAATAGATTGAACTTTAACTCCTTCACATATCTAACATTCTCAAAATCTATAAGCCTTGCTTTGATAGTCCCTTTTCCATAATCTTCCTCCATTGGGATCATTCCCAAATGCAACTCTTCCTCCACTAATCTTCCTAAAATCAGACAGGATCTCTTTGTCTCTGTCATACTTCGCAGCAACCACTATCCACAATAAGATGATCTTTAAGCTCCTCTTCGGGTTTGCCGCACATACAAAAAAGAGTTAGAAACTTTAGGAACCCAAGCCATTTCTGACTTGTGTTCCCCTTGTGGAGTTACAAACTCAAATTCTTTGAGTATGTAATTTCCACTGTCTTTCAAATGATGATCCGAAATTATCGTTTAATCTTTAGCATGTGGATTTTCAAAACTTTCGGTTTTCAACACAAATTTCTTTTTACGTCATCACAAAAACATCGATTCACTTTTTGGTAAAGTCTTTGTCTGTCCCTCTGCAAGTACTTTCCTTCTTAACCCATTCTGTCTTAACACCTTGTTCCTGTGATCTAAATCTCCTATGTGAATTGTAATACCTTCTAGGTTGATAGTGAGATCTCCTAGGATTCCTGTGACAATCCGTACTTTCAGGTCATTTCTCGACACGATTCATGTCTCATTATTTCAACATTTTAGTAAACTTGGTTTACTTGTTTCAAATTCGCGTAACCTTGGAGGTTTAGCGGCTAATTCATGATCATGACATCACGTACATTTCATATGGACTATGATTAGTCTACATTTCATTGACATCATGTGCATCTCATAAATTCATTCACGACATTTCATTTCATATTTTACGCGTAATTTTTATATTTAATAATCTTTATCGCGTGAGTTTTTATTTTTACATTTAATCCATTACTTTCAAAAATGATCCCGAGGTATTTTTAAACTTATATTTAGTTTATAAAAACTATATTTAAGTTTTCCTAGTGTTTCAAATTTATTTGGTATATTAATTGTTAAAGTTTAATTATTTCGTCGTTTTTCTTAAAAATGGTACGATAATTATTTTATCACTCAAATTTTCACAAGGAAAGTATTTTTACAATTTTTATCACCTCAATACAATCTATTTTGATTTACTAAAAACTTACTTGTACCTAAAGACTACCTTTTACCTTACAAGTTATTAATATTAACACAATTACTTACACCTTTTTACAAGTATATACATTATATAAAAAAAAAAAAAAAAATGAAAATTTAGAAAACACATCCCCCAAAAACCGGTTGGGGGGGGGAGGGTGTTAATTAAATGTGTATGGTTCTTGATTATATAGATTTCTACTCAACATAAAAAGTCTACTTCCATTTATCCTTCTCATTCATTTCATTTTCTTCAAGTGTTAGCAAGTTGGTTTCTCTCTTCTTTGGGTCTTCCAAAACCGGTCACAACATCAAGGGCCAAGGGATCAAAATTTTTCATCAAGCACAAGTGTTATTTCAATCTAGTTCATATCCTTTTTATGGTTTTGAAATAAAAACCAAGGATATTTAAGTTAATCCTTGTTACCTACACCTCTTCATTTCTCTTGTAAGCATGTTTTCATCATTTTTATGTTTCCTCTTTCATTTCATATGTTTCTTATCATTTTTGGAGCTTTTATGCAAGTATTGTGATTTATACCATTTATGTCATGATTTTTAAGTTATATATATACCTAAGGTCATCCTATAATTACTCCCATGGTATTCTTTGGTCTTGATGGTGATTAGGAACCCATGACACCCTAAGAAGGTGTATGGTAGGATTAGATTAGTTTTGGAGTTGATTTGAAGGGATTAGAATAGGTTTTGTCCGTGAAAAACTATTTTCGATAACTATATTTTATGTTCTGTCCTTGTTTTCGAATTTCTGGAAAATCAGCAGATGGTACGAAAGTTTGGCCTTGATTTTTGGAAAATATACTTTAAAACGAATCCGTGGCCGCTTGAACGGATAAAACGGAGTTATAACGAAGAAGTTATGAATTTTTAAAGTTTGACGAAATATATAGTTTCAAAATTTCAGCTTTTAGTTATTTCGAGTCAAAAACGAGCCTTAAGCTTCACAAATTATTTCGACTTCTCAAAATTATATTAGTTTACTTCGATCGAAGCTAAGGACATATTAAACGTAGAAAACGGATTTGAAACGACAAAGATATGCACTTTTTCATAAACTTGCCGTAACTAATTTTCTGCACACTATTAGCCAAAACCACCATCTTTAACCCTTATTATCTTTATGTTCGAGACCTTTTGGACGAAAACTCCTGAACTGAAACTTTTAGATATCGATACAAACTTTCCAAAACAGTCAATTTCGTTCTCTAACGATCGGACGCATTACACCATTTACGATTGTTTTCCAAAGCCATTTTTGTAATTTCATGATTTTTCCGACGACATTGTTTTTGCGAATTTAAAAGTGGTAATTTCACCAAAAATCATTTTAAAACCATTGTAGGATGACATTTTACGTAAAACATGTAAAGTCATTTTGATTGGTCGAGACGTCAAAATGTATTTTTCGACGACAGTATATTTTCAAAAACTCGTAAATGGTATAAATTACATACATAGTGCATGCATAACATTACATTGCAACTCATGACATATCATATCATTGATAATAGGTCCCGGTTGACGAATTACATTAAACCTCGGTGTACTCACTTTTGCCGTTATTCCAGTTTATCCAAGTGAGTTTTCATAGCCCCGTTTTACATGCTTTCGATTATTTTCAAACCCACGGGGGAGAATACATTGCACTACATTTTTCTTTGTACGATACCAAGTATGTTAAATTCATTACATTGCTTAAGTTACCTCATTTGCCAATATTGAAAGTCCCCATTTCCTGAACATGAACCGTTAATCATTGAAGCGAGGATGAGTGGATAGATCTATCGAGGGTGACGCCTCCATCCGGGTTGGTGAATCCCAACCAGGAAAACGGATGCATTTCATTTGATATCATTACAGAGTTGTCTGGCAAACACTCTGTGGGGGCATACATAATTGAACAGTCTAGTTTCGGGGTCATGGGCTTAGAGCAATTGTAACATTATTTTTACGTGACTTGATGGTCATGCATGCTAGATACTTGTGTAGTCGTATAAAACATTTACATAAACCTATGATTTCTCACCAACATTATTGTTGACCGTTTTTAGCAATGTATTTTCAAGTAACTGAGGCATTATCATCATGACATGGTTTAGGGACCTACATTTTGAGTCGCCGCGTCGACTTACATTATGTACATTATGGCACTTTATTTCAAAACATCGTTTGGATTTGTAACATATTTGTATTTCCGCAAACTTTGTAAACCTTTTGGGACCATGTTGTACTCTGATTATGTTTTTATGATATATCCAACGATGTGTTTTAAAGCGGCACTTTAGGTCGCTCAATATAACGTGATGTGGTGCTATGACAGTCAATCCCCGGGAATTCCATTCCTGCAAAGCAGTAAATTGGGGGTGTGACAGATTGGTACCAGAGCTACAATTATAGAGAACTAGGTTGCATCATTGACCCTAGACTATAGCTACATTATCATAGCATCTCATCATTTCATCATAGTACATATTCACTTTTCATGCGGATTCACTTACACTTTATTCGAGATTATTTACTTTTATTTCACATCGGTTATCACAGACATGTCTTGATTCACATCCCATCACCATATCATCGGACTCTAGCTCGGATGATGTTCCAGCTAACCCCATCATGGATGATGTTGCATCACATTCCACTGAGATCGTGTCTTCCATTGGATCTACTCCAGTCTTTCCACCTATCATGACCTATTAATCGAGACCGAACCCTTCGAGGAGGGCGAGGTTGCACCCCTCCTCACGTTAGCCCGCTCACGATCCACCACCAGCACACCGCCACCACCATCATCACCATCTCCATCATATTTTATTAGAGATCCTTTGCCTACGACAGACTTGCCGCCAAAAAGCTGCTCATTTTGATATCCCTACACCACCATCTACTGAGCCCGAGCCACCCGTTAGGTTCGAGTTAGGAGAGAGTTCTAGGGTAGCATTTTGCTGTTCGACCTTCTAGAGGCATTAGGAGCCCGTATTGATACTCAGCAGATCCAGATTGATAGTTTGACGCGGCAGGTTGGGGGAGTTGTCGGTAGATAGGATTGAACCCATCGCTGAGGAGGTCGAGGGTTTGATATTAGGCAGGGTTTGTATTGACTTATCTCATCAGAGTATTCAGCATAGGCAGATAGAGGATAGGGAGAGTATTGTTGCTTTGCAGGTTCAGGTTGATGAGTTGAGGAGTTTGGTGGATAGTTTGGTTACGCAGGTTCGCGATCTTGAGGATAGGGCGGTGAGCACCATGAGGTGCCTTATGTAGACTTTTGTCATTGTATAGTTTTGACCATTATTATCCTAGTCACAAGGTGTGTGGCGTAGTTTAAAGAACTTGTTGTATTTTGGTTGTTGTACAAACAAATGTATCAAGTATTGACTCTACTATGTAGGAATGGTTATTATTATCTATGATATCGGTCCATGTAGGCGAAATTTTCATGTATATTATCCACGTGTGTTGTGATTATATTTGTGATATTTCGTTATTGTTCCGTTGTGATTCCATTTATCTTTATGCATGATGTGGTTGTGGATATATTTGTATGATGGTTGTTTCTACTTACGAGTTCTCATGATTGTTTCATCTTGTGATTTTGAAGAATTATGGCGCCTAAGAAAGTTACAACGGAAATGACCCAAGCAGAAATTCAAAAGTTGGTGAATGATAGCATTGCTAATGCTCTAAGAGTCGAAAGGGAAACAGTGGCTGCTGCTGAAGCCGCTAGGCTAGCTACTTCTACTGGTAATGCCGGAGGATCTGGGGTTAAGAAATGTTCGTACAAAGATTTCAAGAGTGGTAAACCCACTAAGTTTCGAGGTACCGAGGGAGCAACAGCAATGGTACGATGGTTTGAGAAATTGGAATCGGTGTTTTTGCTTTGTAACTGTCCGGATGACAGTAAGGTTAAATTTGCTACAAGCACTTTACTCGATGGAGCGTTGTCATGGTGGAATTCATACGCTCAACCGATTGGAATGGAGAATGCTTTTAAGCTTACTTGGGAGGAATTCAAGGGCTTGGTGACTAAGAAGTTTTGTCCTCGAACGGAAATCAAAAAGTTGGAGACAGAGTTCTATGAATTGGTAACCATTGGGTATGATATCGACACTTACATTCGGAGATTCCAGGAATTAGCCACGTTATGCCCGTCGATGGTATCGGATAATGAAAAGTTGCTAGAGGCTTTTATTGGAGGACTTCCCGAAGTTGTTCAAGGAGATGTGACTTCGTTTGATCCACAAACAATTGAGGAAGCTATTCGTGTGACTCAGAAATTGATGGCACAAGTGGTGAAGCGAGGTAAGTACACCACCAACCGAAGCAACAACAACAACCCCAACAACCGCTACAATTTCAACAATAACCGGGGCAACTACAACAACAATAGCAACAATAATAAACGCAAGTGGGACAACACTAGGGGTAGGAATGCTACTCAACAACCACCCAAAAGGCAAGAGGTTGCTAAGGTTTATGCTGCGGGACAGAAGGAAGGAAAAGGATATACGGGGGTTTTGCCGAAATGTATAATGTTTGAGTCACCACAATCCGGTCGATGTCTGATCCGTGTGAAAATTGCAAGAAAGTTGGTCACCGTACTAGGGATTGCAAGGCACCACAATTTACTTGTTTTGGTTGCTTGGAAGCTGGACACTACAAGAGGATTGTAAGAAAGGAAAGAATCAAGCAAATCCGAATCAAGAAGGTTTGGCACGAGGAAGGGTTTACGTCATTGGAGGCGGAGAAGATAGGGAGGACCGAATGTCATAAGCACGTTTCTTCTCAATAATCGTTATGCTTGAGTTTTATTTGATTCGGGTGCCGATAAAAGTTTTGTGTCCAATGCATTTGCACCTTTGCTCAACATTAAGCCAACCACCTTAGACACATCATACATTGTCGAATTAGCTAATGGTAGCGTAGTTAACACCAACACCATTGTCCGCGGTTGCACATTCAATTTTCTTAATCATCCCTTCAACATAGACCTCATGCCCGTAGAGCTTGGTAGTTTTGACGTCGTCATCGGCATGGAATGGTTATCTAAGCATCGTGCAAAGATCATTTGTGATGAGAAAGTTGTTCATCTTCCCTACAACGGCGAAACTTTGATTATTCGTGGGGAGCGAAGTGGAACCAGAATTAGTATCATATCGTGCATCAAAAGCGGTACATTAAGAAAGGTTGTCTTGCTTTCTTAGCTCATGTAACCGAGAAAACGTCGGAGGAGAAGCGACTTGAAGATGTTCCTATTGTTCGTGAATTTTGAAGTATTTCGAGGATTTACCGGACTTCCACCGCACGTCAAGTAGAATTTCATATTGACTTAGTGCCGGAGCTGCACCGATTGCGCGAGCACCGTATCGTCTAGCACCATCCGAAATGCAAGAATTGTCTAATCAATTGCAAGAGCTTCTGGACAAAGGATTCATTAGGCGAGTTCCTCTCCTTGGGGAGCACCGGTCTTGTTTGTGAAGAAGAAGGATGGATCCTTCCGTATGTGCATAGATTATCGAGAATTGAACAAGTTAACGGTGAAGAATCGTTACCCACTCCCCAGAATTGATGACTTGTTCGATCAGTTGCAAGGTTCAAGTATTTACTCCAAGATTGATCTTGATCGGGTTATCATCGGCGAGTTCGGAAGAGGATATTCAAAACAGCGTTTAGAACACGTTACGGTCATTACGAGTTTCAAGTGATGCCGTTTGGATTGACTAATGCACCGGCGGTATTCATGGATCTCATGAATAGAGTTTGTAATCCGTATTTGGACAAGTTTGTTATAGTGTTCATTGGCGACATCTTGATCTACTCCAAGAGCAAAGAAGAGCACGAAGAGCATTTAAGGATGATTTTAAGGCTACTCAAGAATGAGAAGTTGTATGCCAAGTTTTCGAAGTGTGATTTTTGGAACCACAAAGTGCAATTTCTTGGTCATGTCATTGATAGTCATGGACTACAAGTTGATCCCGCAAAGATTGAAGCCGTAAAAGATTGGGCTACTCCAACAAATCCTACGGAAATTCGACAATTTCTAGGACTAGCAGGGTATTACCGAAGGTTCATCGAAGGTTTTTCGAAGATAGCAAGACCTTTGACCAAGTTGACACAGAAAAACAAGAAGTACGAATGGGGAAAGAAACAAGAAGTTGCTTTTCAGTTGCTGAAGCAAAAGCTTTGCGTCGCCGATTTTGGCACTACCGAAGGCATTGAGAACTTTGTTGTATATTGCGACCATAAAGGACTTGGGGCTGTTTTAATGCAAAACGAGAAGGTGATAGCGTATGCTTCTCGACAACTTAAGACTCATGAGAAGAACTACACAACTCATGATCTCGAGTTAGGAGCCGTAGTTTTTGCGCTCAAGATTTGGAGACACTACCTCTACGGTACAAAGTGCACAGTGTTTACCGACCACAAGAGTTTGCAATATATTCTTGATCCGAAGGAGCTTAATATGAGGCAACGTCGTTGGTTGGAGTTACTCAGCGACTATGATTGTGAAATCAAGTATCACCCGGGAAAAGCCAATGTTGTGGCTGATGCTCTTAGTCGGAAAGAGAGGCCTAAACCTTTAAGAGTTCGTTCATTGGGAATGACGATTATTTCTCCTTTACCATCGAAAATTCATGAAGCACAAGTCGAAGGCACTTAAGGAGGAAAATCGACCAAGTGAAAAGCTTTATGGTATGCCCGAAAGTGCAAATGGTTTTGTAAAGAAGCGGAGATGGAGTACTATGTTTCAAGGATAGAATGTGGGTTCCATTGTATGGCGGAATACGAGAATTGATTATGCATGAGTCGCATAAGTCAAAGTATTCTATTCATCCAGGATCGGATAAGATGTATCAAGATCTTAAGAAGCTTTATTGGTGGCTGAACATGAAAGCGGAGATTGCCACGTACGTTAGCAAATGTCTTACCGCTCTAAGGTAAAAGTTGAATATCGAAGCCTTCAGGTTTACTCCAACAACCGGAAATTCCTCAATGGAAATGGGAACGCATTACAATGGACTTTGTCACGAAACTTCCTAAGACATCGGGAGGTTACGACGCTATTTGGGTAATTGTTGATCGTCTTACCAAATCAGCCCATTTCATACCAATTAGAGACTTATTCCATGGAGCAACTCACTAGACTTTATGTCAAGGAAATAGTCTCGAGGCACGGAGCACCAATTTCTATCATTTCCGATAGAGATAGTCGATTCACTTCAAACTTTTGGAATTCATTGCAAGATTCATTCGGAACCAGATTAGAGATGAGCACAACATATCACCCACAAACCGACGGTCAAAGTGAAAGGACCATTCAAACGTTAGAAGACATGCTTAGGGCATGTGTGATTGATTTTGGAAATGGTTGGGCTAACCATTTGCCATTGATAGAATTCTCGTACAACAATAGTTATCACACCAGTCTCAAGATGGCACCATTGAGGCAGCGTATGGTCGTAAGTGCCGTTCACCTGTTTGTTGGGCGAGGTAGGAGGCACGCAACTACTTGGTCGAAAGTACGGGAAACCCGCGAAAAGATTGTTCAAATTCGTGATAGACTCGTAGCCGCAAGGAGCCCACGAGAAAAGTTATGCGGATGTTAGGCGCAAGGATTTGGAATTTCAAGTGGGAGACAAAGTTATGTTGAAAGTATCGCCTTGGAAGGGCGTTGTACGATTTGGAAAGCGTGGGAAGTTAAACCCGAGATACATTGGACCATTCAAGATTTTGAGCAGAGTTGGTCCGGTAGCTGATCGTCTTGATCTTCCATCGAGAACTTCAGTCATGTGCACAACACGTTTCACGTTTCAAACTTGAAGAAGTGTCTTTCGGACGAATCGCTTGTTATTCCATTGGGCGAAATTCAGCTTGATGACAAACTCAACTTTGTGGAAGAACACAGTAGAAATCATGGACCCGAGGTCAAGCGGTTGAAACAGCAGTCGTATATCCCTATTGTGAAAGTTCGTTGGAATTCTCGACGAGGTCTCGAGTTTACTTGGGAGCGGGAAGACCGGATCGGCAAGTATCCTCATCTTTTCGCCGACACCGTTAGACCTAACAACGATTGAATTCAGGGACTGAATTCCTTTTTTGATGGGCGAATGTGACAATCCGTACTTTCAGGTCATTTCTCGACACGATTCATGTCTCATTATTTCAACATTTTAGTAAACTTGGTTTACTTGTTTCAAATTCGCGTAACCTTGGAGGTTTAGCGGCGAATTCATGATCATGACATCACGTACATTTCATATGGACTATGATTAGTCTACATTTCATTGACATCATGTGCATCTCATAAATTCATTCACGACATTTCATTTCATATTTTACGCGTAATTTTTATATTTAATAATCTTTATCGCGTGAGTTTTTATTTTTACATTTAATCCATTACTTTCAAAAATGATCCCGAGGTATTTTTAAACTTATATTTAGTTTATAAAAACTATATTTAAGTTTTCCTAGTGTTTCAAATTTATTTGGTATATTAATTGTTAAAGTTTAATTATTACGTCGTTTTCTTAAAAATTATACGATAATTATTTTATCACTCAAATTTTCACAAGGAAAGTATTTTTACAATTTTTATCACCTCAATACAATCTATTTTGATTTACTAAAAACTTACTTGTACCTAAAGACTACCTTTTACCTTACAAATTATTAATATTAACACAATTACTTACACCTTTTTACAAGTATATACATTATATATAAAAAAAAAATAAAATTTAGAAAACACATCCCCAAAAACGGTTGGGGGGAGGGTGTTAATTAAATGTGTATGGTTCTTGATTATATAGATTTCTACTCAACATAAAAAGTCTACTTCCATTTATCCTTCTCATTCATTTCATTTTCTTCAAGTGTTAGCAAGTTGGTTTCTCTCTTCTTTGGGTCTTCCAAAACCGGTCACAACATCAAGGGCCAAGGGATCAAAATTTTTCATCAAGCACAAGTGTTTATACAATCTAGTATATATCCTTTATATGGTTTTGAAATAAAAACCAAGGATATTTAAGTTAATCCTTGTTACCTACACCTCTTCATTTCTCTTGTAAGCATGTTTTCATCATTTTTATGTTTCCTCTTTCATTTCATATGTTTCTTATCATTTTTGGAGCTTTTATGCATGTATTGTGATTTATACCATTTATGTCATGATTTTAAGTTATATATATACCTAAGGTCATCCTATAATTATTCCCATGGTATTGGTTGGTCTTGATGGTGATTAGGAACCCATGACACCCTAAGAAGGTGTATGGTAGGATTAGATTAGTTTGGAGTTGATTTGAAGGGATTAGAATAGGTTTTGTCCGAGAAAACTATTTTCGATAACTATATTTTATGTTCTGTCCTTGTTTTGATTTTCTGGAAAATCCGACAGTTGGTACGAAAGTTTGGCCTTGATTTTAGAAAATATACTTTAAAAGCGAATCCGTGGCAGCTTGAACGGATAAAAGCGGACTTATAACGAAGAAGTTATGGATTTTACAAGTTTGACGACGAAATATATATATTTCTGAAAATTTCAGCTATGTTTTTAGTTATTTCGAGTCAAAAACGAGCCTTAAGCTTCACAAATTATTTCGACTTCTCAAAAATATATTAGTTTACTTTGATACGAAGCTAAGGACATATTAAGCGTAAAAGCGGTTTGAAAGCGACAAAGATATGCACTTTTTCATAAACTTGCCGTAACTAATTTTCTGCACACTATTAGCCAAAACCACCATCTTTAACCCTTATTATCTTTATGTTCGAGACCTTTATGGCGAAAACTCCTGAACTGAAACTTCTAGATATCGATACAAACTTTCCAAAACAGTCGAGTTAGTTTCTCTAACGATCGATTTACACCATTTACGATTGTTTTCCAAAGCCATTTTGGTAATTTCATGATTTTTCCGACGACATTGTTTTGCGACGAAAAGTGGTAATTTCTCCAAAAATCATTATAAAACCATTGTAGGATGACATTTTGACGTAAAAGCATGTAAAGTCATTTTTGATTGGTCAAGGCGTCAAAAAGTATTTTTCGACGACGAGTAATCTATTTTCAAAACTCGTAAATGGTATAAATAACATATAGTGCATGCATAACATTACATTGCAACTCATGACATATCATATCATTGATAATAGGTCCCGGTTGACGCATCACATTAAACCTCGGTGTACTCACTTTTGCCGTTATTCGGTTTATCCAAGTGAGTTTTCATAGCCCCGTTTTACATGCTTTCGATTATTTTCAAACCCACGGGGAGAATACATTGCACTACATTTTTCTTTATACGATACCAAGTATGTTAAATTCATTACATTGCTTAAGTTACCTCATTTGCCACTATTGAAAGTCCCCATTTCTGAACATGAACCGTTAATCTTTGAAGCGAGGATGAGTGGATAGATCTATCGAGGGTGGCGCCTCCATCCGGGTTGGTGAATCCCAACCAGGAAAACGGATGCATTTCATTTGATATCATTACAGAGTTGTCTGGCAAACACTCTGTGGGGCATACATAATTGAGCAGTCTAGTTTGGGGTCATGGGCTTAGAGCAATTGTAACATTATTTTTACGTGACTTGATGGTCATGCATGCTAGATACTTGTGTAGTCGTATAAAACATTTACATAAACCTATGATTTCTCACCAACATTATTGTTGACCGTTATTAGCAATGTATTTTCGGTAGCGAGGCATTATCATCATGACATGGTTTAGGGACCTACATTTTGAGTCGTGGCGTCGACTTACATTATGTACATTATGGCACTTTATTTCAAAACATCGTTTGGATTTGTAACATATTTGTATTTCCGCAAACTTTGTAAACCTTTTGGGACCATGTTGTACTCTGATTATGTTTTTATGAAATATCCAACGATGTGTTTTAAAACGGCACTTTAGGTCGTTCAATATAACTGTGATGTGGTGCTATGACAGTCAATCCCCCTGGAATTCCATTCCGCTGCAAAACAGGTAAATTGGGGGTGTGACAATTCCTATACCAAGTAGTGTTATCAGTACCTTGTTTTTGCATGCGAGCAGATTACTTTGAGAAATCTTGGGCGAGTTCGGTACTTTGGAAGAGAATCTTGTGTGATCTTTGAAGGTTTGAAAAGGTTTTTTCGATGTGTGGGTATCTATGATGGTGAAATTTGTGATTGACCCTATTTGAATTATTCCAAACTGGTTTGTGTTCTCTAGGTTTAAGGTTGGCTTGATCTGTTCTTTGAAAATTTTCTAAGGTAGATGATACGGTGATGTTCACAATCCTTAATTAGATGAGTAGAGCTAAAACACACAAAACAGTTTAAATTGACCCATCTTGTCAAAGTGACATCTTCTATGTCTATGACCAAAATTATCCCAAAAGGTTTAGCGATCTACTGTTTTGAAAAGGTTTTGAAGAAGGTGCGCTTGTGGGCGATACTTTGATTTGAAGATACTGCTTGATTTTTGAACATTATTTTCACTTGGTTCTTTGGGTTTTTCGGACCTAGATTGAGCAACTAGCTTCTTCCTAAACTCTAGATGTCTACTACCAAAAGCGGAAACATAGGGCCTAAGGGGTTGATGAATGCCGATCAGGATGAGGAACAGCATGATAATCATTATCTTTCTTATATTAGGGAGGTGAGTCACTTATTGAACCATCATTACTAGATGTATCTACATAATTAATGAGTTCTTCATCACTAGAGGTTATATCCTCATATTCACCTTCATCCTGATCACTAGATTGGTTTTCTTCTATCTTAATAAAATCCATTCCAAAACCTAATCCAGTTTTAAGGTAGGCTCTTTGCTGTTTTGAACATAAGACATATGTGACAGAGACCGGCTTCACCCCAAGCAGACAAACTTAGCTAACAAATCATCTCTTTCCTTAGTTAATTTCTCAATTTCAACAATTTTATAGTTTAATTTCCATTCACTATGTTTTAATGGTAATCTGTTGTGCATACTTTTCATTACGTAAGCTACTTCATTAGTTTCATGTGCTAAGATTTTGGCTTCCATAGATTCTAAGGTTATTTGATAACTACCTTGACCTAGCCTTAGCGCATAATTATCTCTCTCAATCACATAACTACTAAGTAATTTATGATAAAAATCATAGCAGTTTGAGCATACCTCAGAGATAGGAGATTGAGTTGGTGAAGTAGCCACCAATGCTAGTTGAATAGGATCATCTTTACTTTCTTTGCTCCAATCAAATCCTCCAAAGCCATCATCAGATTCCAAAATAGCATGTTCAGATTCTTCAGCAAAAACAGTGCTCCAATCAATGCTTCTCTTGAGTCTTCAATTTCTTCTTCCACTGCTACCATGCAATAAGTTACTGGTTCATCATCAAATTCTTCACTCAGTCAACTTACGATAACTTCTCTTGAGCTACCAAAGCCTTTGTTTTGATTAATTGGATTTCCTTAAGCTCAAGTTTTGGCTTTTCGGAGATGTCTTGTTTGCTTGATACTTAGCAAACACACTCCCCTTGCAAAGTGACCAGTCTTTTGACAATTGAAACATTCAATTTTAGATTTGTCAAAAGTTATGCCCTGTTTTGGTTTGAAATCAATGCTTTTGTCTGTCTTCTTCATGTACTTTTTGATCCTTGTAGTGATCATAGCAACTTGCCACCTGATATCAATTTTTTCAAGTGCATCTTCTTCAATTTGTGCTAGATCTTCTTCATAAGTGACAGGTAAACTAGCTTGTTGTGCAAAGAAGGAGCACATAACTTCATCTGAGGCCATAGTGGTAGGTGGTGAGGCCTGCTGAACATATGAAGGGGTGTGTGACAGTAGTACTTTGAGAAACAATACTTTGGGGAGAAGCAGTACTTTTAATGGAAGTACTGGCCTTCTTTTCAGATGATAGAAAAGCAATACTGTGTGACTTAGAACTTGGTTGACCACTCATCTCATGCTCATACACCTTAAGTTGATGATAGAGATCATCAAAGTCCGTGACATTCAAACCTTGTTGTCCTCTGATCATTGTAGCAATTACATGCCATGAAGATGGCAAACTCCTTAGAAACTTCAAATTGGCATCCTCAAGTGATACTACGCCTTGTATATAGCTCCAACATGTTGAGAGATTCTGAAACCTATCATATGCGGCATCAAGACTCTCTCTTTCACCAACTGTGAAAGTTTCAAACTGTTGCTTCAGCAAATTTATGTGCATCTTCTTAGAGGCTTCATTCCTCCAAATCACGGTCTTGAGAGCGACCCAAGCTGCTTAGCATCTTTGGCATCATGAAATTTGAGAAGATGACCATCTGGAATGGCAGATAAGAGAATGTTGAGATCCGTCTCTTGATTCCTTAAGGTTGCTGCTTTGGTAATAGGCTGGTTTAGGTGCCTTGGGTAGTCTAGGAATATCAATGGGGTCTGGTACCACTTCATTCCCATTCACAATTACATTCCATAGAGCATGGTCTGTAATGGCAATGTACTGCCTCATCTTCATGCACCAGGGATCATATTCTCCCTTCTTGATTATTGGAATGCAGGTGAGGTGATTGAGGGTGGTGGAGCGACTTGATCGACATCTTGAATATCTTGTTGAAGTAGGGTTTCTTCTAGTCAGAGTTTCCACACAATCTCGATACCACTTTTGGATCGATATACTTTTAATCAAACTAACTTAACTAGCTTGTTAAGGTTTAATAACCTCGGATAAATCCTAAGTTATTAACAAAGAAATACTGAGCAATCTTTATTAGAAGTGCGAATTTACTTAACAAAGCTAAGAATAACCTTTTATTATAAACTCTAAATGCGCTTATTATGCGAGATACTCTAATACAACTCTAAGATAATCGAACTTCTCTCTAAAACACTAATCAACTTGTGAATTAGTAAAATCTAAAACTCATAGACTTCTTGACTTCGTTGCCTCTAATGCCAATCTAGTAGTCCTTTTATAGACTCAAGGATATCCTAGTCGGTTTACAATTGATAACCTTGTACGACAAGTAATCTAAACATAGAACACAATACTTTCTATAAGCGAATAGCAGTTCTTAGGTACTTTGACTTTTAGGTTAAATACTTTGACTTTGTCTTTAGCGTGCTTTGACTCTTTCCGATTGCTTTGACTTCACGATACTTTCATATCTTCAGTACTTTCATGTCTTCAGCACTTTCATATCCCAACATCATGGAACTACAAATATTTTGGCGTATGGTCAACATGAAACACATCAAATTTGCAGCTCTGATCTGGGACGACATGATGTCTTACCTTAAAAAGCCTGGCACCAAAATCCCTATATAGGATACACAAAACTTTTGATCCAAAGGGCTCTAGGGTATAATCCAGATATTCCTTTGAGACTTGATGACCCCAACCATCACTCCATGTTGTTTGAGCCCACACTCAATGTTGTCAGATTTAAGGACTCAACAACGAAGAAACATAGTGCGGTATTACTAGATTGCCTTCTCACTGCTGACATCAAGGGACTTCAATCTTACAAACGCTATCTGGAAGCACTTGAATTGGGTAAAGTGGGATTCATTGATGAAAAGTCTTATGGGACACTTGTTAGGAAGACAAGGAGAGGCAGTCTGGGGAAGTATAGTGAGCAGCTGAGATGCGAGAAGAACTGCGAGAACTCACACACTCAAGAAGAGAGTTCCTCTTCTGGAAGCCATCACTATTCCCAAGCCGAACAAAAGCTAATGGATGGCTTCGGAGGAAGCAGCCGGACGAAGATTGTCTACTCTGAAACACCAATCGATGATACTTTGAGTAGAAAAACCTCTCGTCCCAAGTCGACAAAGGGAAAACTCCGATGCTTGAGCACAAAGAAGAGCTTCGAGAAGAAGAGCCCTTTGGATGAAGACGAGACTATAGAAAGAAGCTCAAGAACCTCAGACTTCTACACGTTGCCAAAGAGTTCGAACAACAACAAACTTCGTGGCCGGAGGTTCAAGTGGTGGTGCACTATCTACACCAGTTTCCGATGCGGTTAATCAACCCGATAAGGGAGGCTGGTACCACCTCTACGAACAACAACAAGACAACTAGAGGATTCTATCATCTATGACTTTGAGGAACCAAAAAAAGAGAAGTCTGAGAAAATTCCTGAAGAAGATGTTGAAGCTGCGGCTAAAGAAAAAGCAGAAATGGAAGCTCAAGCTCAAGCAAATGAAGAAGCTAGGGTTAAGGCATAAGAAAAGGCTTAAGCGGGCTGGAAGCCAATGATTACATTCTTGATAGTCTGTCGAAGCAAGGGAACAAACCTCTGAGCCACCAAAGGACCCGAGCCTCCTCATG
>OU343222.1:241914081-242104975 GCA_910596185.1 Chrysanthemum makinoi | reverse complement strand
AAATTTTTTTTAGGTGGAAGTACTATGTACTAAACACAACAAATGGTAATCAGTCCACCATGTCTAACCCACATAAGGATTGGCTTTCAATCCATAAAACGTCTCTTGGTAAAGATATCTCAAACTGTTGACGGTTTGCAATTTGCCCAAAATTGTATGGTATTCAGCCCACCATATCCTTAAAAGTGAAGAGTTGGCTAGCCCGCAAGTTTATGGTGGTTTGTGGTAAAGGCAAGGGAAAACCATAATTGCAATCGACTCACCAAAGATAATATTGATAATTTATCTAAGAGTTATTAGTCCAGAAGCAAACGGTTTGCAGTAAAAAACTGCAACCAATAGGTGCGGTGATTTGCTCAAAATCATTTTGGTTATCTGGCAGGTACCGCTGTTCTTTACTTGAACTCAAACATTTGGCTACCTCCGTATGGTAATGGCTTTTAGTAAAGAGATGAAATCCATTAATTTTTCTCAAAACATTGCTAGGGACTAGCAATATCTTAGTGTGGGGTTTGACTATGCCTAAATACTAATATTTTTACAATTAAATCAAGAAAACATCCTAAAACACCCAAAATGCATCAAAATAATACAAATATCACAAATAAGTGTTTTATGTGTTTTAAATGCAAAAATATCAAAACTCGTGAAAACGTATCAAGATTGCATAATGGCGCTTTTAGTCCCCAAGTTTCAAAAGTACAAAAACATTCCCCAGTAAATCTAAATAAAGAAAATATCATTTTAAGTCCTTAGGATTTTGAGTTGTCAAAATTGGTCCTTGAGATCAAAAAAATTGCAAAATTACAACTTTAGTCCCTCAACTTTGGAAATTGTCACAAATGGTCCTTAGAATTTTGAAAATGTCAAAATGGTACTTGTATCTATTGAAACTTGTCAAAAGTGACCCTTGTGAGAACTTTTTGAAAATGGCGTAATTGGTCCTCAAATATCAAGAATTTCGCTTTGGTCCTTGTATTACTAAACCTAATTTTGACCCTTCTCAACCTTGGACCGCCATATGTTTTGACCCCAACCAATAACCTTTTTGACCCTTCCATTATGCTCCTGGTCAAATCCACCCCCAATCAACCTACAGCCTTTCCCTCTCACCACATCGCTTATCCTCCACTGACTACAATGCCCCAACCCCTCCCATCACCTCACCTTTTTCCACCTTATCCCTTCCACTCTCACCCACATAATCATCACACCTATCCACCCCCCCCTAGTGCTAGCTGCCTACCAACACTGTGTCAAAAAACAGATTTCCTTTCACCAAAATGACCCAATGGGCTATTATACACTCAAGTGACCCAGGACAAGAAATCTGGCTGGAATTTAAGGACACGTGGAAGAAGGTATAAAAGAGAGGAAGAAGGAAAATGAGTAGTTAGTTTTAAAATTTCTTTGTATGTCGTTTTTTATTAAGTTAGCTTAATTGGTGTTTTAAGATGTAATCTTCTTGTTCTATTGTACTAAACTGCTATTTCATCAATATAACTGCTTTTCAAGAGTAATTCAAGGTTTTACTTAAGATTTAAACTTTCACATTCACCGCTGAAATTTGAGTTTCAAACTCTTATCTTAAAGCTTCTATTAGCTTATTTTAAGCTCATCCGTGTTTACTTAAGCTTCATATAGCTTTTGATAAGCTTGTATATCAATCTTAAGCAATATTGGATTTTGGTCAACATAAGTCAAATCGTAAGCTTAAAATGGACTTGGAAATGGTTTGGGATGTTGCAGAGCTTGGAACGGGATGGTTTGGTATAGTTTAGCATAGTATGGGGTTCTGGTTAGCCCGAGAAACAAGTCGGACTATTGTGAGTATCCGTCTATCATTATTTTCATTTCAGCTTTGCAACTTGTGTTTGTATCAGATCTTTGTTAAGATTGGTTTTACCGCTTATTTAGTGGTAATTAGAGTATTTAGACTTAGTTTCATCAATAATTCATGTTAACTCAAGGTTAGTTCTTTTAAAGTTCAAAACAGTAATTTCAAAAGTGGTGTTTGGATTATGCAGTAGATTTGTATTAGAGGCTTGTTTTGTGGTTAAGACTTGTAGTTCTAAGCTGGTTTAGCTCTATTTGACTAATATCTGTCTTAAAATTGTATCCATGTTCACCAATAGTCAAAATCATACATACTGCTTAATCTTTTTAATGTTGAGAATTTGCAAAACCAAAAACTTGTTTTGTGCTTAGATATCATAGAACTAGCTTACATTAGATTCATTTCACCATAACTCATCAAATACAGTCCACAAAGTAAGATTAAAACTCATGAAAGTCAAAGTTCCATATCTGTTAAAAAGTCAAAAAAATATTGAAAACCTCAGTTTGCACCCAACAAGGATGATTTTTCATGGCTTCATTTCTGGGTAAAATTCTTTGAAACTCTGGGTTTAATAAGTTCAACTGGTCTTATTTCTTATTACCATTTTTGTATATTTTTGAGAATTTTTTATAAGACCCAAATCTGCTTGTCAAAATAGTATAATTCTCAGGTAACACACTCAATGAATACCGAGGCGACAGTGGTTTAGTAGCCCTTTGCACCAAGCTCATCAGAGCTTCTGCCTGGTCTCATTTGGTTTAGAAGAAGCCAGCCGGTCTAGTGTAGGTTCCATTCTCTGCTTTTCAGCCTAGCTTATTGTGCAGACTTATCCTTCGGCTCCAAAGTAGGTAGCCAAAACTGCTTTTAACATTAGCCAAAACCTCAATCGTTGAGCTTGTTAATCAGAGGTTAAGGCTTGTGTTTTAAGTTGCATTTGGGTACTCTTATCATATTTTTAGCTTCGGTGTTGTTGTGGTAGTCCTTGGTTTTCATTTTGCTTATTTCAAAGTTTAATAATAAGCACTTATCCTTGCAGTCTCTTATTCCTCCACACAACCTACTATTTTTCCATTTTTCCTAGATTCTCAATAATATTTTAGACTTTTCTTGAATTTTTCATATTTTTCCAAGTCAGTTTGCTATTTTTCCCTATTTAAATTAGTTTTTAAGTCTTTTTAATTAGCATTTAATACAATTAATTAAGAAAAGTTTCAAAAAAATAATTTTTCATTTTTCTTAAGTTAAGATAAATATAAAAAGTCAAAAAAATATTTTTTCAGATTTTTATTAGTTTAATTTGTATTTTTAAGCAATTTAATTAGTTTTTAATAGTTTTTAATTCCTAGAAAATACAAAAATAATAAAAAAAATATAAAAATAGTTTTGAAAATTCTCTTTGGTTATTTTAGAAATTTCCAAGTCATAATTTTATTTTTCTAGCTTTATTTCCTATTTTCTTGTATTTTAGGCTATTATTAAATAGTTAAAAATAGTTTTTAATTAATAATAATTAGTTAAATAGTTATAAAAATAATTTTATTTTTCTATAAATTTTCTTTTACCATTAGGATTGTAAAAATGTCATTTTCATATTTTTAGGATTAATATTGTAAGTTTCACATTTTCCTTAGACGCCATTTAGTTTTCAATTTAAGTTTTATTAAAGAAAAATAAAAAACATTAGGTTTTAAAATAGTGATAGCGTTTATTTAATATAGTTTATCTTTTTAATTTCCTTTAATTTGCATTTAAGCCCTCAGTAGTTTTGTACTTTTTCTCGTAGTTATAATCATTCACAATCTCTTTCCGCTCAAATCTCTCGATCACTATTCGTTTGGTGATTCTTCGCATAGCTCTCAACATAACCGACCCGGGAAACACTATACTCCCCTCGATCTTCATTGCATTTGTGTTTAAACTGTTTTAAGTTTCTACGGCCGCCATTCACAAGTGGCGGTTTGTGTAGAAAAACCTCGACGGTTTTGCACAATCACTTCAAGCACGCTTGCCGCCAATATCATGAATCAACGAATGCTTCCGCTACTCTGATGAGAAGATATCATGATCCGGAATGTGAGCATGTCGGTCCGAAAGTCACAACATCACATAATACCAACACCACAATGGATGTATCGTGAGATTTTCTATTAACATGATCTCAAAGTCGGCTCAACATTATTATCACGCGGATCAAGAAAAGACCTCCACTTGGATTAACCAAACATGCAATGAGTGGAATCAATGACTACGAGCTTCTGAGCAAAGTACTACATCAAGAATGCAAGATCAATTGTTAATGTAATATCCGATTGTATTCAATGTCATTTTAGTATATGTTTGAGGTGACCTCCTTAGATTGTTAGGAATTAGAAATTCCCTAGATAAAGAGTCGGTCACCTCAAGTATATGTAATCTAGAAAGCTCAGAGTCATAGTTATATTTAGTTAAGTAGTATTTAGTTAAGTAACACCGCGGGAAGACGGACGGTCTTTACCCACTGTATGCCCCATCCACGTTCGCTGTGTGGCTGACTTATAAGACTATAAATACTCTCTACCTCCCAAGGTAGAGTTGGAGTCATAATACTTTCTTTCTCTCACTAAGTTCCCTAAACCTCTAACTCTCTCTCTCTAGAATTCCATTTATACGCCACTTTGTGTTATGGTTTGATGTGTAAGTGAAATCCAATATCCAACAGTTCAAAACCGAACGCTCTCAAAGAAGACAACACGTTTTGAAAGTGAACCAAAAGTTGAGATTCACGATTGATCGAAAAGAGATGGAAAACAATCGTGGTAATCGCCTAAAATAGTAGTTTTTGCAATACAATGAAGGTATCCGTCATTGTATTAATACACAAATGGCGAGCTAGAGAAAAGATTTTTGCCAATAACGATCGGGTTTTTCAAAGGTATCCGCAATCCATAACCTGAATAACTAGGATTGATTCAAAGTTTGAATCGCCCCATTGTTTCTGTTAGTTGTCACATGGTTGATCTATTGGATAGATTCACATGCCACCCACCTCAGAGCTTGTTTGATGTTGGCTCTTAAGGCTTTCCATCTTCATTGTGAATATATAGCATATCACCTCGATGTTCGCAATACCACAAGGATAATGCGAGGACTCATATAGATATAATCTCACATTCCACATTGTGTGTGAAATCGTGAGTCCTCAAGGATAATGTGTCCTAATGAGATTTATAGATGATCTCGTGGCTCTAGACTCAATAGTGCACATTTGGTTCCTATATCAGAGACTAAGGAGAGGGTCTCCTTCTTCAATATCAACAATCTCTAAGAGAAAGTCGATAGATTATGTGGGTTCCCCGTGAGAATGAAACCAGCCCTTTTAAGAGGAACTTGAGTAGTTTGGGAAGTTTAGTGCAGTGCGTCACTGGGCCTGTAACACCCCCAAATCTCGGTACAGCGGAAGACTTAATCAAGTTTCGGGCGTTACTTTTGGATTGGTATCGCACACAAGTATAGCCAAATGATAGTCATTTAATATTCAAAACCAATCCCAAATTTAACTATTCAAAACATTTAATCCAAAATATAAATATTAGGCCCAAAACATGATTTATTAAG
The DNA here is from genome assembly GCA_910596185.1 of Chrysanthemum makinoi. Taxonomy (NCBI): domain Eukaryota; kingdom Viridiplantae; phylum Streptophyta; class Magnoliopsida; order Asterales; family Asteraceae; genus Chrysanthemum; species Chrysanthemum makinoi. The sequence goes on along the minus strand of OU343222.1, from coordinate 242,099,541 downwards.
ATAGGTCCCCATAGTTTATCGAGTCGAATGATCCTTGAACCACGCCTCCATGCCAAGCTTCCACTGATCAAATAATCCAAACATCTCTCAATTTCTGAGAAATCATGTTAAAAGGTCACTTACTGAGTTCATAGGTTTTAGTTCAACAAAATCATAGTGGACCTGTAAGAGTTGATTTGCTATGCAAGACCTGAGATAGATAAATACCGTTTCACATGATCCTACCCGATCTCCAATCAAATCCTACATCCAGGGATTACTCGGCCTCATGACTCTAGTCCAAAGACTGATGTGGAAAAATCTAGAACAATTGCAAACCCCGGACTAGGTCGATGTAGAAGTCTATTCTTAGTTAGGCACGGTTAAACCTAGACTAAGGCAACAACTACAGCACAACTATCTATACAGTTAAGCACATAAGCAAATCCAAATAGTTTCGACGTTCCAAAAACTGTAGCATGATTCTCACCATAAAATAGTTCAAAACGTAGTTAAAACGTAGGTAAAAGTGGGGCTATGAAACTCACCTCAAGCAATCAACACACAAATAAACAATAGCAGAAGATAACGGTATCACAGCACATCAACTATCGACTCGGCATAACCTATTAATGTAGACCAAGCTTAATATATATATTCCTCAATTCAATGTTATCTACCCCAATATGTTCCACTTCTTTATTTCCAAAAACGTCTCGTTTCACCATTTAATCCTAGTGTTTGGTATTCCTCATGTGGGTGTATCGACTCAATATGATGCCATGAATGCACTCAACAACCAATATATTACGCTTCGCAACATAATATGCAACTCCATTCATCACAATATGTGACTCAATGCGACACAATGAGACGTCTAAGCGATAAGCTCCATAGTCCAATAAGTTTCGAATAAATAGAGACCTTATCAATTCGTCAACTCGATAAACTCAAATATTTATTCGTGACGCTTATTATTCCATAAACCAATCGTGATCCTAAAGAGTCATAAGGATAATTCAATTAAGGTTACTAAAGGGCTCTTATTAGATTTGTCAACCTAATAAGTCCGCTACCCACGTGGATCAACAATATTAATGCTAGGTTATCCGTAACCCATGTACACAACGTAGGCAATTAAATACTTAAACCAATATTAAATGTCCACAATTGATTTTATTGATGTAAAACTTAAACATTAATTACTTATTTATTGCAAAACATTTCCAATTTAGTCGTTAGTTTCCGTTTAAAACTAGTAAATAACAAGATAAGGCTTGTATATCGATATTTTGGTACAAAAGCCCATTTATTATTTCTATTTCATAGTTTATTAACATTTTCATATATATATATATATATATATATATATATATATATATATATATATATTTCCAAATCCATTATTAATCTCATATCGTTATTCGTTTCAAGTCCACAAGCACGAGTCATAACTTCTCGGCTTTTAATCAATCAATAGTCCAAATTATATCAAAGTCCATGTTACGGCTTTGTCGGAGTCAACTATTGACTAAAAGTCAGTGAACCGACGTAGCTCAAAGTCAACAATATATAAATCAAGTCCAAATTAATGTCACAATATCGCAATTCAATCCCAAACCAACTCAAAAAAATCTCGCCAACCAATCAATAAAAAAAAAGTACCCGAAACCAATGTTATGACCCTAATGGTCATGACATGGTCACGGTCAAGACCACGTGAACCAAACAAGCTCTAGAAGCTACCCACGGTCTCATCTAAACCTCAACAATACCAATCAACAAGCTACCAAATTGACCCGACTCGGACCCATGACCCAAGGATCACGCGACACCAACCCATGGGTCACGACGCGGACCATGGTGGTTCGTACACCATCCCAAACCAATCCAAATCACTTCCACAACATCCCAATCCAATCATTCATGCTCCAAACACTAACCAGACACAAAACCCATCATCTATCTTAACCAAAAATATGCAACTAAACCCTAAATGCACAAACCCATCAAATTAATACACCACACATGTACCAAACACTAATTACTTGTTTACTTAGTCACTAATTAGCTTTAATTTCATGTTCCACCTAAAAGCCCCAACAATTATAATTAGGTCGAAACCCTAATTATCAATTCTTGGGTTATTATTTCCCAATCAAGCTCAAAACATGTTCTCTTTACCTTATCTAATCACCACCAAAAGCCCTTGAAACCCTGTACGTAATCTTGATTCAAAGATTTGAAGGTGTTATTGAAGTCCAAATGGAGCATGTAATATATGGTTGGAAAGAGGAGAAAGAGAGCTTCAATATGGTGGTGGTGGTTTATGGTGATGCTACCAGGTGACGGGTGGTAAAAGTGGAATACATGCACAAGGGTAGTGGCTAGGTTTTGTTTTTTGAGAGAGGTTGTAGAGAGGTTAGAGAGAAAGGTGTATTGTGTGTGTTTTTAGTGAGAGAATGAAAGGTGGAAGTGAGGGTGGATGACCCTTTATATACTTGGCACTTAGGGACCTCAAAATAATTAAATTGAGGAGGGGGCCGGCTACAACTAAAAGGGGAGGCTTTGGGTTGTAATTTTTTGTATCTATCTCGTTTACCCATTCCCGAGCTCACATATCATCCCCCGAGTGTCCCACGACATTTATTTAACTTTCCAACATCGTTACTTACGTTTTCCATGAGTTTTGACTATTTATTTGTCAATTTTCGAGTTACGGTCTAAAAGTTACAATAACTCTTGTTTTAGGTATTTCTCGTGCCGAATCGAATAGTTCCTACCAAATAGAGTTAAAACGCATATGATAAGTCATTTAATAATGAAATAAACCATAAAAACCAATTGACGATATAAAATCAAGTCATGGTTTCTAAAAATAGTGATGAAGGAAAAACTCGGTTCTGTTTAACGTAATGCGGTTACCTAAAATAGTCTCCCTAAATTGCCAATTGTCACAGCCTCCCAAATGTGAAGAAACCCGCCCGGTTTCACTCCGAAGCTCTTGGTGTCATAAAAAGTTTAGGATACTTCCTACGGAAAACGTCCTCACGTTCCCTAGTGAACTCCGGTCCATGCCGGAGTTCCAACGAACTTAACATCGGATATGGATATTCTTCACCTTTTAACCTCACAATCCATAATCTCAATCGGTTCCTCAACAAAATTCAACTTCACATCAATACGAATATCTCTTAAAGGCACCACTATGTTTTCCTCCGTAAGACATTTCTTAAGATTACTAACATGAAAGACATTGTGTACACTACTCCGCCCGATGGTAGCTCCAAGCGAGGCTACCGGTCCATTTTTTCCGAGATTGAAAGGGACCAATATATCGGGATTGAGTTTTCCACGCTCCCAAACGAACCACTCTTTCCAAGGAGAAACTTTCAACATAACATGATCTCCAACCTGAAGTTCTAAAGGTTTACGCCTCTTATCGGCATAACTGTCTATTACGGCGGTTTTGAAACCGATTACGAATCTGTATATCTTCTCTGGTTTCTAAGATTTTCGGGACTGTAAGTTGACTCTCGCCAACTTCAGCCCAATAAACAAAGAACGACATTTTCGCCATACAGGCCTCAAATGGGGCGGCCTTAACGCTAGAGTGATAACTATTGTTGTAAGAGAATTCGCCAAAGGGAGGTGTTCTCCCGCCTTTTCCGAATCAATACACATGCTCTAAGCATGTCATAAAGTTCAATAGTTCTCTCGCTTTGACCATCGGTCCGTGGATGGTAAGCAGATCATATCCAAATTCGTTCCTAATGCCTCAGAACGACTTCCAAAAGTGGGATGTAAAACGAATATCCCTATCGAAAATGATAGATATCAGTACTCCATGACGCGATACTATCTCCTTAAGATACAATCGAGCAAGCTTATCAAGACTATCGGTTTCACTAATAGCTAAGAAGTGAGCAGATTTAGTTAAACGATCAACTATTACCCAGATAGCGTCATTGCCGCTAACTGTTCTCGGTAATTTAGTGATAAAGTCCATGGTTATTCTCTCCTATTTCCATTCCGGGAGTTTGGGTTGAACTAAAAGTCCTGATGGTTTCATGTTCGGCCTAACTTTAGAACAAGTCAGGCACCTACTAACATATTGAGCTATGTCGGCTTTCATATTAGGCCACCAATAAAGTTTCTTAAGATCCCGACATCTTATCGGCCCGATGAATAAAGTATTTTGATTTATGCGACTCGTGCATAATCAACTCACGGATTCCACCATAAAATGGTATCCAGCTTCTGTCTTTGATGCATAAAGTTCCGTCGAACGCTTCAAGTTTCATTTTCACTTTCTACCATTCCATGAAGATTCTCATAAGGACGGTTCTTCTTCGTCACAATGCCTCTCGGCATGGCTAAAATTTAAGATGGTAAGGGCGAAACAATGGTCATTCCTAAGGATCTAACAAGTAGGGTGGAATGTCCTCCTATGACTAAGTGCATCTGCCACAACATTAGCCTTACCAAGATGATAACGAATCTCACAGTCATAATCACTAAGCAATTCCAACCAACGACGTTGTCTCATGTTCAGCCTCTTCTAGTCTAAGATATGCTTCAAACTCTTATGGTCGGTAAATACTACACACTTGGTTCCATATGTGATAATCTCTAGATCCTAAGAGCAAACACTACAAAACCTAACTCAAGGTCATGGGTGGTGTAGTTTTTCTCATGCTTCTTAAGTTGTCGGGATGCATAAGCAATCACCTTCTCACATTGCATCAAAGCACTAAGCCTTTATGGCCGCAAGACACGACAAAGTCTTCGCTTCCTTCAAGCAAGCTAGGATGTACTACACAACTTCCTTCGAAGTTGGAATGCTTCTTCTTCCTTTTCTCCCCATTCATACTTAACATCCTTCTCAGGTTAGTTTGGTCCGACTTAGCTATCTTAGAAAATCCCTCAATGAATCTCCTATAATAGCCTGCTAACCCTAGAAACTGCGGATTGATGGGTTCTTAGGAGTTGCCCATTCCTTAATGGCCTTAATCTTAGCTGGGTCAACATGAACACCTCGACTATCTATCACATGACCTAGGAATTGCAAGGACGGAATCCAAAATTCACACTTAGAGAATTTGGCATACTTTCCTCTTAACAATCCTAATATGAGCCTCAAATGCTCTTCGTGCTCCTCACTACTCTTAGAGTATATCAAGATGTCATCTATGAATACTATCACAAACTTATCCAGGTATGGCTTACACACTCGGTTCATGAGATCCATGAAAATCATGCCGTTGATCAAACCAAACGACATCACTTGGAATCATAGTGTCCATAACGAGTCCTAAACGCAGTCTTAGGGATATCCTCTTCTCGAACTCTAAGTCGGTGATAACCATATCAAATCGATCTTAGAAAAGACACTAGCTCGAGTTGGTCGATAGATCATCTATTCTAGGTAACGATATCGGTTCTTCAATTAACTTATTCAACTATAATCAATACACATCCAAACGATCCATCCTTCTTCTTCTTCACAAACAACACGGTGCTCCCCACTGTGATCGAACTTGGTCGAATGAATCCCTTCTCTGACAATTCCGCCAACTTTTAGACAGTTCTCTCCATTCTCTTGGAGCAATCGATAAGGTACCCGGCTACGGTGCCGCACCGGTATCAACTCTATTTGGAATTCCACTTGTTTGACAGGAATCCCGCGATCGCCGAAAAACACATCCGAAATTTCTAACGACGGGTACATCGTTGAGGTTTCTTTCACTCTTCTCCTCACTTTTCTTTCAGAAATTCGAGCCAAGAAAAGACAACCTCCTCTATCGATGTACTTCTGGCCTTAATACAAGAGATGATGCTCAACCAGAAGGACTTCCACAGCCGCCCGATCTCCTTGTATGCTCGAACTTTCGCCATATGGTAAACGACAACCTTCTCATCACAGATGATGTTAACGCTCTTCTACAACCAATCCATTCCGATAATGACGTCAAAACTTCCTAAGGTAACCGGAAAAAAGTCTATACTAAACGGGCTAGTCTAGGAACCTATATCGCACCAAAGATCAAACAAAGATGGAAGCATAGTGATTATTAGAATGAACGCACTGCGAATCACGTTAGGGTCCTCAATGTCTTCCTTCCCAATAGCACAAACGCAAGCGCTACTCCCATGTCTCTTGGGATTCCTAGCACCATTGTTTCCCGGTTTTCCACAACTCACGCTTCATGGTCTAAGCCATTACCTCCTACACCTCGATTAGCAAATTATCCTATTACCAGGGATTCCTCTCATCCACGCCTCGCACTCATTCTTAAAGTGTCCCTTCTTTCCATATCCAAACAGTGAAGTGGCCTTCCAAATCTCCGTGAAGTTTGACCTGCAGCAAGTGGTCGACCTACAGCTTGGCCAAGTTTCCTACCTTAGAGCACTTCCTACACACATTCGGCATAGTCCATGGTGGTGTTTACATAAACGCACCACACACAGGCTTACTACCTTTTCCTACCTTCCATTTCCTATGGTGAACACCCTGGCTGTCTTTTGCCGTTTGTTGCCATTCCCTTTTGCAACTTCGTTCCTCTTCCTCTTATCACTCCTATCACTCTTACCATTATCTCCTAATTCTAGCACTAAGATTCCATCAAACTCGAGCCACAGAATTGCCTCTTGCAAATTAGCTGGCTTGGCAGCGATGACATCATTTCGAGTAGCTAAAGGCAATCCATCAATATACCTTTCAATCTTAAGTTCTTCGGTGCAACCATTTAGGCAAAGCAATGATAACTTGGAAACGACTAGTATAAGTCGCCATGTCAGACCCTTAACCTTATGGTTCCGAACTCACTCTCTAACTTCTAACTTCATTCCTAGGACAGTAAGTCTTAATCGGAGAGCCTTAAATCGAGTCCAAGTCATACTATAAGCTACATCAATTCCTACTGACTGGTAGTATTCCACCGTGTCAACGCTTCGACTTCAAGTGAAGGTTGCATACTTAACCTTACAATCCTCATCACAAGTACTCACAAAGAACACAGATTCGCTTTCTCCAACCACCTAGTCGTAAACTACTCCCTCGCCTCCGAACTCAATGGGACTACATAATCGAACTTTGTAGGTACAACCTGAGTTCGATTCAGATTGGGGTTCCACTAGAGGTGTTAGAAAGATTAGCCCAGCTAGCAGCTCAAATACACGCAGACTAATTCAAAGGTCGTTCACAGTGGAGGGTTTTGTGAACAGACCATTCTCAGACGGTCATTCACATTCGGTTTTCTACAACTGGTTATCGTTAGGTTCTCAACATGTGGTGTGGTCGGGTCGGACGACGACCTTGACGACCGGGGGCAAAAAACAGTAGGAGTCGGCTCGTTGTTCCTATTCGTTTCGTCTTGTTGCCACCATTCTGAGGCAAGAAGAATGTTTCATAAGTTCACAATTCACTTTAAAATAGAGTTGGTTCCAATGATTACTAAATAACGCCAATATCATAATCAAGGCCAACAAGGCAATGCTATACCAAAGAAAACAAACAATCGATACCGCTCATAACTAAAGGATGCATGTTCCTATAACCATAACTCATAGGTTTCAAAAGTGGAAATACATGGAAGGATACGAAGAAATAAAAAACGATCCTAATAACGATACTAGTAAGACAACTAGGATAATCCTACATCTCGAACCAAGTACAACTTAGTTTCAAGATGGTACAAAACCATAAATCTAATACTATCTAGCCACGCCTACGAATATTACTCACCGATCTCCTAACATCATCAACCTCTCCATAACGATGCTAACTCTACCCATCGAGCATCGCGGATCACTTAAGCTCGCGACCTCTCTCTCTAACTCACCAATCCACGCCAAATCGCTTATCACCGTCACGCCGCTATAACCCTTCCACAGTCCCCAACCGCTCCTAGAGTCCGGACATACCATCATGCAAAACCCTAGTCCTCCTGACTACAGTACCCATATCAACACTCAAATCCACAATACTAGCCCTAGATACTCCAACCAATCGCTCCATCAACTGACTAAGTCTAGTACCCTGAGAGGTAATCCTCTCCCACATTAGACCCATCTCACCATACTCCTCGGGCTCAGAAACAATCTTCGATGGTATCTCATATCCTAACGGGCTACCTATATAAGGTGAGTAAGGTGGTGAGTCGATATCTAAAGGCTGTCCAAGGACCTGTGCTCATGAAAAGAGAACCTGGTCCTGGAGAATGCGCAGACTCCTCAATGGAGGAGTACCCCATTCAGGGATATCCTCATCATCCTCCTCCTGAGGATCCTCATCCTCATCAACATATTGCTCCTCAATCTCATCCTCCTCCTCGACCTCATGATCCTCCTCGCCTTATCCATAGGGAAGAGTCCATGAGTCGGAGTCTCGTAAGTAAATCCTCAAGTGGTACACTAGGATATCTAGGCCTCCTAAGACATGATGATACCGTAAACGGATAGGTGATGATGGTGGTTCACGACACGCAGGCAGTGCTATAAGCAAGCCTAGGAGTTTGTGCTCGCTAAAACCCTGATGTAAAGTGAGCTCAGACTGAACTAGGACGACCATGTGATGAACTAGTGTGATGGGAAATCTCATAAGGATCACCCGCAAGAACCGTCATGAGAGTCAATGCTGGTGAACTAGCTATAGCAAGGACCTCCTCAGACACATAAAAAACTAGTGAAGGCATAGTCTGTAACAATGGCATAGGGTAGGTATAAGTGTTCGAAACAACTAGTTTTAATAAGCGCATCAACTTAACAAAAACACATATCACATAAAGAAAGCTTTAAAAGTAGAGGTACCGCATTACTCAAAACATGCCTTTAATAAAACACATAAGTTCCGTTCCATCACATAATCTCATATCAAATCAATCGAGTTCAAAATTCCCGAAATCATAATATACCGTTTACTCAAATCAATTTCCGTAATATCTCGATAATCACATCTCATCTTCCAAAACCAATAATCATATCTCATTTCCAAAATCAATAATCGTATATCGTTTCTGAAATCAATAATCATATCTCCAAATAATAACGCCTTAATCCGTTCACAATATCCCTAAACATATTATCTCAATTGAATTCGCAGCTCATACCATAACCAAATAAGAAGCTTCTCGCAAGCTAAGCGTCGGCGTCGAGGATCAATTTTTCTCAAAAGTGGTTATAGTTTAGGGTTTATAAAATACCAAATTCTCTATAACCTTGAGCTCTGATACCAATCTGTAACACCCCAAATCTCTAAGACAAATGAAGACTTAATCAAGTTTTCAGAGGCCACTTTTGGATTGGTATCGCACACAAGTATAGCCAAAAGATAGTCATTTAATATTCAAAACCAATCCCAAATTTAAGTATTCAAAACATTTAATCCAAAAAGTAAATATTAGGCCCACAACATGATTTATTAAGATAGGTCCCCAGTTTATCGAGTCGAAAATGATCCTTGAACCACCTCCATGCCAAGCTTCCAATCGATCAAGTAATCCAAACATCTCTCAATTTCCTCGAGAAATCATGCTAAAGGTCACTCTTACTGGTGAGTTCATAGGTTTAAGTTCAACAAAATCATAGTGGACCTGTAAGAGTTAATTTGCTATGCAAGACCTAAGATAGATAATATCGCACACATGATCCTACCCATCTCTAATCAAATCCCGCATCCAGATTACTTCTCGCGACTCTAGTCCAACACTATGTGGCAAAATCTAGAACAATTTCCAACCCCAGACTAGGTCGAGGTAGAAGTCTATTCTTAGCTAGGCACGGCTAAACCTAGACTAAGGCAACAACTACAACACAATTATCTATACAGTCAAGCACATAAGCAAATCCAAATAGTTTTCACGGTCCAAAAATAGTAGCATGATTCTCACCCTAAAATAGTTCAAAACGTGATAAAAAAGTAGGGCTATGAAACTCACATCAAGCAATTAACGACAAATAAACACTACAGCGTAAGATAACGTATCACACCCCAACAACTATATACTCTAAGACAACCTATTAATGTAGACCAAGCTTAATATATATATTCCTCAATTCGCGTTATCACCCCAATATGTTCCACTTCTTTATTTCCAAAATGTCTCGTTTCACCATTTAATCCTACTGTTTGGTATTCCTCATGTGGGTGTATCGACTCAATATGATGCCATGAATGTACTCAAACAACCAATATATTACGCCGCAACACAATATGCAATTCCATTCAACACAATATATGACTCAATGCGACACAATGAGACGCCTAAGCGATAAGCTCCATAGTCCAATAAGTTTCGAATAAAATGTAGACCTTATCACCTCAACTCGATAAACTCAATTATTTATTTCAGACGCTTATTATTCCATAAACCAATCGTATCCTAAAGAGTCATAAGGATAATTCACCAATTAATTGTTACCTAACGCATCTAGCAGGCTCTTATTAGATTCGTCAACCTAATAAGTCCGCTACCCACGTGGATCAACACTATTAATGCTAGGTTATCCGTAACCAATGCACACACAACGAAGCAATTAAATACTTAAACCAATATTAAATGTCCACAATTGACATTTATTGATAAGCGTGTACTCGAAACATTAATTACTTATTTATTGCAAAACATTTCCAATTTAGTCGTTAGTTTCCATTTAAAACTTGTAAATAACAAGATAAGGCTTGTTATCGATAGTTTTGGTACAAAAGCCCATTTATTATTTCTATTTCATAGTTTATTAACATTTTCATATATACTAGCAGGGTACCCACGCGTTGCGGCTGCGGGTACCCTGTAATTAAAATTCTTGATGCGTAATGTTTTTTTATTATAGATTTTTTTGTGATAATAGCTTTGCAGATGAAGAAAGTTATAGATGATGGTGTATTCGTGAGATTTTAGAGATAGGTCAAATGTGTGTGTGAGAAATATGAAATGGTTTGTGTGAATTTATATGATGAATGCGGTTACACATTTTAGAAAATGATTTGATGTACCTAATAATCTTTTTACCTAACTTTGATCTCAAAAATGTTAGAACCGACTATTTGATGCAAAGAGAGAATTAGTGAAAAAAAAAAATATAACATTGTTGTGTGTAGAAGAATTAGCATGAGGATATTGTAGAAGACTTTAGCGATACTCACACATTTTTAATAATCATTATTAATAGTTATGATTGAAATAAGTAATAATCATTAAAACAATGTGTCCCGAAAAATTTAAGCCTTTCTTATTTAGCAAGTCTTAAATCCTTTAGAGCACTCCCATGAAAATTCCCCCCTTGTTTAACATTCGGTGTTAAACGATGTTAACCATTGTGGGTGTGATGTTATTCAAGCGCTAGTGCCATGTTAACACAAAATGAACGCTTCTTTTTTCTTTTTTTTTCTTTTTCTTTTTTTCCCCTGCCCCTAAATGAGAGATGTTTTTGTAAATTGTTGGTGAGTTAAAGTTTATTTTGGGAATGTTATGATTGTGGGTGTTTTTTTGATGAGTTAAGGTAAAATGTTAAAGCTGATGTGGCGCAGACGTGATATGGTGTTAAACTATAACTCAAGTTATGGTTAGGAGTGCTCTTGTATGCAAGTCCTAAATCTTTTAAAATAGTAAAGAAGTATATATATATACAGATGTAGTATAAATTATTTTTATGTGTCGTTTTTTAAAAGTTGTGATTTTTTTTATGTGCCGTCATTTTATCTCACTTTTTGTATTTGATAATAAAAAGTCATGAACTATAACGTAATCATTTTAGCGTTCTTTTCCTAATACTTCCATTTGCTATAAGTAAACACTTTGGTAGTCCTCTTCCTAATACTTTCATTTTACATAGTCCTCTTCTAAGACTTTCATTTTACATTTGTGTATTTTATGTGTTTTATGTCTCTGCTTTTTTCTATTACGTCATACCACATATAATCGTGCTCATTGGTTCAACATAATCCATTGCAAAACATATGTGTATTTCATTTTTTTCCTAATAACTCGCTTCTTTCACCGATAGTAAAAAAACATAATTGCTTACTTAATATGTATTTACTTTTTCAAACTTTTCTGTTATCTATATGACTGTCATTATTTGATCTCGAATTAGGATTCGCTTTTGTTATCCTTGTCCTTCCTTCCTCGAAATTCAAAACAGTAAAAGGTACTTTGTCTTCCAAAGGTTTTAGCTATCAATGTAGGTTGGCAACATTACACATTAAGGTATGGTAAGTTTCAAACTATTAAGTTGTAACTATAGAAATATGAAATGAAGCATACAACATACATATGTTTGGGACAATATTAAACTCACAAAAGAAATAAATATTAGTAAAAAAGATACTAAAATAAATGCAATTAAAGTTATTTAATCAAATTAGCTAAATAATGTGAAAGAAAACCAAACGCTACTTACTTGTAGTGTACTAAAACGCAACATATATCCCCAGAAGAATCATCACCCTAAATAAACTTATACACAATCGCAACATCAATGCTGAAAACTTGTTAGAACAAAACAAAATAGAATGTAGATTGTTTGATCAAAACAAAACGTAACATACATTTTTTCCAAAACCACATGAATGACAAAACAAAACTCTTCGCATCTTATCATATATATTTGGAACCACAAAAGCACAAATAAAACCGCACACACTAAGACTTTGTACGATCTTAATAGATCACCGTGAAACACCACCAAACCTCAAAAACTAAACAACCAAACTGGTTATCCTAAAACATCCTGGTTAGATCCGACGCATCTAGTCAAAGATAGAACACATAAAGACTAAAACAAGACCAAGCCACATTAATCTGCACCGATACCACTAAAACACCAATGGAACCATTAAAATCGCCAACTAAAACCACCAAACTCAACACCACTGTTTTAGCAAGAACCGTGGAAGTCGGGGCTTAAAGTGGATGGTGGTTAAGTATGTTAGTAGTGGCAGCAAAACCTAGTGCTCGAAAGTCGTGAGGTCCATCAACTGGTGTTTGAGTTTTTGAAATAGAGAGAGAAAAGGATTGTGGTAGTTAGTTTCGTATTTTTCTCAAAAGATGTGATATGTGTTATATCTAGAGATTTCGTGGTTAAATGTTAAACGAAGCAAGTTACAAGTTTTGAAATGGACACTATTAATATCAAAGGCCGTTAGAAGTTTTTAAAGGTGAAATTAAAAGTCTTTATTGACCCTTTAAATGAGTTGTTATTGACCCATTATTGAAAACGATACATTGAAATAGAGTGTATTGAAAAAGGTATATGGTACTATGGCTTTTTAATTTCCATTATAAGAAATGTTTTTGGTCTTACAAGTTTAAGATTACTTTTTTAGCAAGTCCCAAACATTTTATAAAGTAGTATATATATATATATATATATATATATATATATATATATATATATTTCATCAAATTCCATTATTAATCTCATATCGCTATTTGCTTCGAGTCCAAAGCACGAAATATAACTGTAGCTTAATCAATCAATAGTCCAAATTATATCAAAGTCCATGTTACGGCTTTGTTCGAGTCAACTATGACTTAAAAGTCAAAGTGACGCTGACGTAGCTCAAAGTGAACAATATATATATCAAGTCCAAATTAAATGTCACAATATCGCAATTCAATCCCAAACCAACTCAAAACAATGTCGCCAACCAATCAATCAACCAAAAGTACTCGAAACCAATGTTATGACCCTAATGGTCATGACACTGATGTCAGAACCACGTGAACCAAAAAAGCTCTAGAAGCTTTTCGGCTCCACGCGTCTCATCCAAACCTCAACAAGCTACCGTCGACCCGACCGGACCCATGACCCAAGTGGGCCCGCATACACCAACCCATGGGTCACGTCGCACGACCATGGTGGTTCGTGCGCCATCCCAAACCAATCCAAACACATCCAAATCACTTCCACAACATCCCAATCCAATCATTCATGCTCCAACACTAACCAGACAAAAACCCATCATCTATCTTAACCAAAATATGCAACTAAACCCTAAATGCACAAACCCATCAAATTAATACACCACACATGTACCAAACACTAATTACTTGTTTACTTAGTCACTAATTAGCTTTAATTTCATGTTCCACCCAAAAGCCCCAAAAATTATAATTAGGTCGAAACCCTAATTATCAATTCGTGGGTTATTATTTCCCAATCAAGCTCAAAACATGTTCCCTTTACCTTATCTAATCACCAATTGCAAAAGCCCTTTGAAACCCTAAAAGTACGAATCTTGATTCAAAGATTTGAAGGTGTTATTGAAGTCCAAATGGAGTGTAGTATATGGTTGGAAAGAGGAGAAAGAGCTTCAATATGGTGGTGGTGGTTTTATGGTGGCCTTGCCTTCGTACGTACGGTGGTGATGGTAGAACGATGTGGCTGCCAAATGGGTGGTGGCTAGGGTTTTGTTTTGAAGAAGGTTAGAGAAAGGTGTATTGTATGTGTTTTTAGTGAGAGAATGAAAGGTGGAAGTGAGGGTGGATGACCCTTTATATACTTGGCACTTAGGGACCTCAAAATAATTAAATTGGGAAGGGGATTGATTAAAGAGGAGGGTTCGGGTTGTAATTTTTATTATCTATCTCGTTTACCCATTCCGAGGCTCACATATCATCCCGAGTGTCCCGACATTTATTTAACTTTCCAACATCGTTACTACGTTTTTCACGAGTTTGACTATTTATTTGTCAATTTTCGGATTACGATCTAAAAGTTACAATAACTCTTGTTTTAGGCTTTCTAGTGCGAATCGAATAGTTCCTACAAATAGAGTTAAGCATATGATAAGTCATTTAATAATACCAGAAATAAACCATAAAACCAATTGAGATATAAAATCAAGTCATGGTTTCTAAAAATGATGAAGGCAAAACTTCGATTCGAGTTTAGCGTAATGCGGTTACCTAAAATAGTCTCCCTAAATTGCAATTGTCCAGGGTCCATGGCGTCTTGTCTTCAATACGGTGTTACCTTGGTAACCACCGGTAGCATATGAATTGAACCCGTTTACGC
Source organism: Chrysanthemum makinoi (assembly GCA_910596185.1). Lineage (NCBI taxonomy): Eukaryota > Viridiplantae > Streptophyta > Magnoliopsida > Asterales > Asteraceae > Chrysanthemum > Chrysanthemum makinoi. The sequence goes on along the minus strand of OU343222.1, from coordinate 242,084,541 downwards.
CTAAGGTTGAATTATTGAAGGGCTATTTCTTTTCACCCTTTTCTCATTCATTTCTTTTTCATTCTTCAACCCCTTGATTGCTTACGAGACTTCATAACTAGAACCTTGTTGGGTTTATTCGATTACTAGCTCATCTCGATCCGCACTCTTCCCATATTATCATTTTCTCCTTTTTTCATCATACCTAAGGACTCTACACTATCTAGTGGATTGTCTGGTAGATCCCTCGGTTACGGCGGATCATGGGAACACATACCTAACCTTATCATCCTTATATCACCATACATAAAGTAAATTTGGTTGGTCTATTTGGTATTGTTCATCAGCCATTGGAACCAATTGAAAACCATTTGAAAATCAATCCGGATACTTGTGATATATTATCAAAGCATTTTGTACCTGAATTGTTTTTGATATTTTTAGAAGAAGAACCCCCCCTCAACATGTGCATCATGTATTTGAAATCGTTTTGGCACACATAGGCAAGAGGAAGAATTAACTTCTTTGATTACCATTTTCTAAAAGATATCAACATCACTTCCATGATCAAATCAAGTAGATAAAGCATATTGGGGAAGGATGAGGTTTTCATAAGTTTGCTCCCCTTAATATGTGCCTCGAGGTTTGAAAGAGTTTTGCACATATTAGAAGGAACACTGCATAGAGACAAATCAATCACGTTTCAATTCTTTGTGGTTTAAAATAGATGCTCCCCTCAACATGTGCATGGAAAATTTGAAATCGTTTGGCACATGTGGGAGAGAAAGCTTGCTAAACACTTATGAATCCATTTATCGAATTATCAGTTTTAAATCCAATTTAAATCACAAATTCTCCCCGATCACAATTTTCAAATCATTTGAGATTTGTGATCTCTGTAGATTTAAATTGATTTTGAAAGCTTTAGGGAGATTGTGACTTGATTATGAGAAACATTTAACGATAAGGATCAAGTTTGAGACTTTAAGACTCCATTGATTAAACATGCTTGAGTATCTTTTGAAAACATATTTATAACAAAGGTCTTGTATCAATTGTATGCAAACAAAAACTTTTTGAATTTTTGATTGAAATCATTCTCCCCCTCAATCAATGACATATGTTATTGAAAGATAGAGATTTTGACAAATGAAAAGTCAGGATGATTTTCAAAATAGTAGAAGTATTTTCAAAGCAATTTTGTTTTCATTAGATTGCAAATATTTTGAAGAATCATTTGAGGAAAAATATTTGAGAAAGTATTGTCTTTTTAGACAAACATTTGTTTTAGAATCGAGCATGAGGTTTGAAAATTTAGATAAAGCATGGCTCTGTTCTTTCTTTAAAAGCGGGTTCTTGAAATGACAATAAACCATTGTTTCACTTTCTCCCAAAATTATTATTTTTTTTTTTTTTTTTTTAAATTATGTACATTGAAGAACATCTAAAGACCGTGTCATTCTTTGAATGACAACACAAAGACGTAGATATTATCGATCGAGAAAAATGACAAAGAAAATATATATATATATATATTTTTTTTTTTTTTTTTTTTTTTTTTTTTTTTTTTATTTTTTTTGTTTTATAATTTTCTATTTGCTTTTTGTAGGTTTTGAAATTTTGTATTTTGCTTTTCTAATAAATATTTACAAGAGATAGATGAAGAGAGACCTTTACTCCTCGTATTCCTCTTGAAGACATTTGAGTGTTTCCGGTTGTAGACTCTTGAGACCGAGACGTGGAAGAATAAATTCAAAACGTTCTCTAGGAAGAGCTTTGGTGAAGATGTACGCTAGCGGTATTCAGTCCTCACAAAATAGAGTTCCACCACCGTTTTCCACTTGCTCACGATGAAATGATGTCGAATGTGTGTATTGCTTTGCTCTTGAGTGTTGTTGCATGAGAGAGCAATAGCACTTTTATTATCACAGTACAGAGGGATTTTGTTGAATTCAAAGCCATAGTCGGATAATTGGGATCTCATCCATAGGATTTGAGCACAACAAGATGACATGGCTATGTATTCGACCTCTGTAGAGGAAATAGAAGTACTCATTTGCTTCTTTGAATACCAGCTCACAAGCTTATCACCAAAGCGAGCACCTCGGGCGTGCTTGGCGTGTATCTTGACATCTGCATGATCGGCATCTGCATAGAACATTAGTGACATCCGGTGTCCCGGTGCAAAGTCCCATATTGATGGTTCCTTAAGATACCGAAAGACCGTTTAACGCTTCAAGGTGCTTTTGGTAGGCTTAGCACGATATCTAGCACACATGCAAATAGCGAACAGATATGCGGTCTCTGGGCGTGAGGTACATGGGGATCCAATCATACTACGATATTTCGTTTGGTCTACCATGATCCACGAGTGGTCCTCATCGATTTAATGCGCTCAATCATGGGAGTGTCAGCGAGGTCAAGAATCAAATCCAAATTTCTTTAAAATCTCAATTGCATATTTAGATTGATTTATAAAATGCCTCCGGGACTTTGTGAAATTTGTAATCCCAAGAAAAATGACATTTGTCCCATCATTGACATTTGAAATTTGGAACCCATTTCATTTGAAAACGGTCACATTCATTGGGGTCGGTCGAGGCAAAAATAATATCATCAACATAGATTTGAACGTGAATTAAATGTTTGCACGACTTTAGTGAACAATGTGGGATCAAGCGCTCCTTTCTTTGAATCGGTAGATAGAAGAAACTTTGATAGCGTATCATACCATGCTCTTGGAGCTTGCTTCGCCGTAAAGAGCTTCTTCGCGATAGACATGAGTAGGATGCTGGATTCACAAAGCCGGGTTGGGTGGCGTATACGACTTCTTTAAGATCTCCATTAAGAAAAGCGTCTTTACATCCATCGATAGACTACCATATTCTTACTTGCGGCATTAGCGGAAGATTACGATTGCCTCGATCATGCAAAGCTGGAGCAAATGATTCTTCAAAGTCAATACCCTCCTCTTGACGGTATCCTTTGCAACCAATCGAGCCTTGTTCTTTAAAACATCACCATGCTCATCAAGTTTTACTTTGAAGATCCACTTTAGAGCAATGATCATAGCACAGTCGGGAGCAGGTACTAATTCCCATACATCTAGTCGATCAAACTCATGAATTTCTTCTTGCATGGCATTGAACGGTTTATCTTCATTCATAGCGGTTTTAACATCTTTTGGTTCGATCTTAGAGTCTGAGTTGAAGAAGCACCATAAGGCATCGGTTGCAAGTTGTTTATGAGTGGATCTTGGCGAGAAGGGTTTCCAATGATGTTGTTCAATGGATGATCATGTGTCCATTTTCTAAGGTGTTCATGTGGTTGTTGTTGAGGCTGAAGTAGCGAGTCGATATCTCACGATGAAGATGGTTACGATGATGATTCGGGGAAATATGTTTTCAAAGGGAGCATCTTGGGGTAGCAAAGGGATTATCTCCATCATTGGTGCCAGAAACAATTCCATGATGTACACTTGATGATTGATGATTTGTTGATGAGGAAGAGTGATCGGCGTGAGCGCTTCTTGACTTAATGACATTGAAGCTGAAGGGTTAACTTCATTGAGGGGATAGGGCGACCTTTGTTGATGGAATGACATCATTAGCACTTGGCTCAAAATGTTCATCAAACATTGGATCAAACAATTTCTTCAAATCATCTTCTGAAGGAGGTACATAAGGAGTTCTTTGGTGAGGGATTAGAAACAAGAGTAGAAGCGATGGGACTACTTGATGAAGGTTGAAATCCGGGTCGAAGCTGGATTGTCCGGAGCCATTTTCGGACGACTCATCGAGCGTGGCGTGAATAGTTTCCATGATATCTCGAGTTCTCTTGTTGTAGATTCGGTAACCCTTCTTGTTTGGTGCATAACCTACAAAACTCAATGTCGCTTTAGCTCTTAATTTACCTAAATCTTGACCGTCATTAGTTGGATAGCACAAGCACCAAACACGAAGGTAGGAAAGATCGGGTTTTAGTTTATGGACAAGTTCATATGGAGTTTTCCATGAGAGGTGTGTATGAGAGAGGACGATTTTGGGTGTAGCATGCGTGTAGCAATGGCTTGACGAGAGAAACATTGGAACTTTGAATAAATTAGCATTGTTCTTGCGGCTTCCACAAGAGTTCGATTTAGATCAACTACTACCGGATTACATTGAGGAGTTAGGTGGAACACTTCTTTGATGGCTGATTCCAACACTTTCATAAAAGCTGAGTTCTTTGTTAACAAACTTCTTGCCATTGTCATTCGAACAATTCTAACAATATTGTTGAGTCGAACTGAAAATTTGTTTGATAAGTTTGATGATGACATCTGGAGTTTCATCCTTTGTCCTCAAAAATTTACCCAAGTAAATCGAGAGTAGTCATCAACAACGACTAGAATGTATTTCTTCCCATTTATCGTTTGCACTCTCATTGGTCCTTTAAATCCATATGAAGGGTATGAAGAACTTCCATTCTTGAGTTTGAGGGTTTTGGTTTGTGGGCATATTTAGTGCTTTTTCCCAATTGGCAAGCTGAACAAAGATGATCTTTTTCATACTTTAATCTGGGTAAGCCTCGACAAGATCCTTCTGGAAGGTTATTAATGGTGCCGAAGTTCAAGTGATTGAGACGACGATGCCATAACCATGACTTTGTTTTAGAAGCCTTTGACAACAAGCGATTGGCGAAGACTTCATCGTGTCTTCGATAGAGATGGTGTATAGATTTGAACCACGAGTTCCTCTTAACAATTCCACACCATCAAGTTCTCTAATGAAACAAGTATGTTTTCTAAAAGCCACTTCTAGATCGGAATCCGCAGAATTGACCAATAGAAACAAGTTATGACCAAGACCTTCATAATATACCACGGAGATTACACTTTTACCCACAACATAATCTCCATAACCCATAATTGCACCAAAATGGTCGTTCCCGAATCTAACAGTCCGGATGAATTTACTCACGAAGTTCATGAGCGCTGGCGATCTCCGGTCATATGCTTGGAAAAGCACGAGTCCGGTACCACAGAACGATTTGAATGATGCTGCGGTTGAACCTGGACAAGAATGGATAAGCGGATAATTGGGATCCCCATGCAATGGGTTTCACTTGGTTAATATGATGATTGGAACACCCATATCAAAAGTAGAGACAATGGAATCATCAGAAATAGATCAGTGCTAGTGTCGTATTTGACCTATTCAAAATATGTTCACTTCTTAAAGGAATAGTTCTACCAGTAGGCATCCATTTTCTAGTGGGCATTGTCTTAGCAAATTGAGGGCAAAACTCATTAACCTTACGGCCAGTAGGTATCCATTGATAACCTATATTACTAAATTTTCTTCACGGTTTCCACTATTTTTCTAACTTTCTTTCGCGTTTGCCTTTTTGCCTTCTTAGCTTGATTTTTAACATTAACAATTTTAACGGGCATTTAGCGACATTAGACAAATCATTCACACCACATTCATGATTAGTAACAGTCATCATCATCATTACATGGTTTTGCAGATAGTAGCGAGAATTGAATTAATAACAATACGCTTATGGCTAATACTAGAATCAACACGATTCGTTTTATTCAACTCAAACATAATGTTCCTAGTGTGGTCTTCTACTCTCTTCCAATGCACATTCTTAGCTTGTGAGGTCCTATCTTGCTTGGTATTGCTTGGAGGCTTTGACCGCTTGCTTTATGTCACTGATTACTCTGTAGAATTATGGGAACATTAGTTGGTTGATCTACTTTTGCATTCTGAACTAGACGTGCAGGGATCGAACTACTTGAAGGAACATTAGAGTTCACTTTCTTAATGCGGGCATAGAATGGTTTGTATACTTGGCACAAGGCATAGAACAAGGCATCACAACTTTACCTTTCGCACCTAAGGATTTAGGACATGTTGCTATTAAACATTCTAGCGTTCACGAGATTCGTTTGGCTGAATGCAAGCAAACCAAATTTCTCTATCAAGCGGCTTATTTATGAAATCCTCTTCCACAATCTCATGGAGACATTCTAGACTATCCTTAAGGTGAGTAGTTATGAAACACAAGTTCATTATTCCTAAGATGAGGAGGAATGTATTTACGATCATAGTATATTTAGTCGAGGATGACTTTGATGCAACATTCTCATTAAAGACAAGTGGCGGTTTCCTTTTTCGACTCTCAGATTCTCAATTTCCTTTTGTAAAGGCGTTATTTTTTTGTTGTTCTTGTCACGAGTGACTTTCATTGAATCATATAACTCTTTAAAGTGTCGTTTAACCTTTTCATTTTTCTAGAAAAATCTCATTTCGTTTTGTAAAACATTAACCAAGTTTTGAAGATGAAAGATTTGAGAACACTGAGAATCTAAAGGAGGAGGCATTTGTGAACCCGTCACATTGTTCTTTTCACCCTTTAATTGTGAAATTTGGGCTTTCAACTTCCTGATCGTGTTACAATGAGCTTGAATCTATTCTTCTCGTTTGTTTATTTCAAAAAGTGCATCAAACTCTGGAACATTTGAGGATGTCTTGATGTTTGAGGTTTTGACATTTTCTTTGAGATGTTGATATTTTAGTTGTAAATTAAAATGATCAACTTCTAGCTTAGAAAACTGTTTTACCAAATAATTGTGATCATCCTGATCAATTTTCTCGTTTAGTTTTGAGTTTTTGCTTTCAAGCTCAATGACACGATCATGGGAAACTTTCAATGCAACAGTTAGTTCATAAAATTGAGAAGCAGTAATAGAATACTTAGTAACAGTATAAAACAAATCTTTAGTCATACAACTCAATATTAAGTTCTCATTTAAGATATGAAGATTTTTCCTTTCAATTTCATTATATTTGAGTTTCCGTTCATAATCATTGACCTCAACTATCATTGCATCAAATTCCTTTTCCATATCTTTGATATCAAATTTTATTCCCTTTTGAAGACTCTCGAATTGACCTTTTAATTGTTTAAAGAAAGGCATGACCTCAGTTAAATAACATTCTTTAGTTTGTTCAAAACCCCTTTCCCCCTCAGTTATCCCTGTAGGTGTGATTCTCTTCATACATGTCTTCTCAAAATCAACAAATAGTTGATAAACAGCATACAGGCTGATTAAGGTCTTGCTATTAGTGGCAATAGATCTAGGAACTAAATGCATTGGTGTATTTGGAGGATACAATGGTTGGAGGCAATTTCCTAGGGGAATTCTTTTCAACAAGATTTTCACTTTTGCATATCCATATCCTTTTTCGAAACAATTGTTCGGGGTTAATAGAGTCCGAGGCTTAAACTTGTTTAAGGAGATCCAATTTTCCTTAGTGTAATCATGGGGTTTTATCGTTATGTTTTCCTTTATACACGCAGGATCGTTGAGTTTCTTATCCATTTTCTCCCTAGAGGCATCATCTAATTTTCTATCCTCTTCCGTGCTTCCAACACATGATGGTGTTTGCCTAGGCTTAAGAATCTCATTACCATCATCTAGTACCTTATGAGCCGCTCTAGCTTTTTTAACGACCTCTGGATTTGGTTCCTCAACAAGGGGAATACTATGCTTATCACTTAAGACTCTATGCTTAGTGATCAAGTGAAGCGATCGAATGGTATTCCTTATCGTACAACTTATTTTCAAGTTTGTTTTCAAAGTTTTATATTGAAAAAATCATTCAAAAGTTTTGATTCCTTAGCATTGAATTCTTGCTTAAGCAATTTCACATTTTCTTGAAGTTCTTGTTTTTGCTTAGCAGTTTTAGAAAGCTTTTCTTGTAAGGAGTTTAACTCTTGTTTTAGTATTTCTTCCCTAAAATTACTTTTTCTAATAATTATGTAGCATTTGGTCATCCATTTCACGCTCACGAGTGGTTAACTCAAACTTAGCACGTTGTTCATAAATAGCAACTTGTTCTTTATATGCATTAAGTTGAGACTCGAGAATCATCGAGGGGCGTGTAGTGTATTCATCAAAAACACAATCATTGTTGACTGCAGAAGATGCATCACTTGGTCCAATCACACTCTCACTTTGGATCACATATTGATCATATGGGACAAAATTATTATTACCCATATTAGCAATATCTGAGTCACAAGTTTCCTGTGATTGCACTTTATCATGCATCTTTTGCTGATCAACATCATCATATAGTTTTAATACCTCTGAGATGATTGATTCTTTGGATGGACCAGCTTGCTGTGATGATGAATCCTTTGGAGAGACCATTGGTGAAATGCTAGCCATTTAAATTGTCTGTGTAGTAGGTTCATCATCGACGTCAGAGTCGTATGAATCACAGTCAGCGACTTGAAAGGCATTCTGATGATTGTGACCTATCTCCGAATTGGTACGCTCATCCACATCGCATCATATGTCTTGGCATTGCCCTCGGTAAGCAACAACTCCTCTTCATCCAAAAAGCACACCATTATCTGAGCTTGCACAAGTAACATCTTGTCTACGGAAGTACTCTGCATTTTGAGGATGTTTTGGAGATGTGCAGTTCCTTGCTATATGTCCATCACCACCACAGTTGTAGCACTTAATTGGCATTGCTTGACCTTGATTTCCATTCCTTCCCGATTCTGATTACATCCACCTACTCCACCTCTTCCCGTTTCATATTTCCTTCCTTGAACGGTTGCACCATAACTTTTCCATCTCGACAACGACATGATTGTGAAGATTGGATGCATTCGATCTCATTGTTAGTGTAGAGACTGTTGGTATGTGGATTGAGGGTCAAGTTTTGTTTAACCATAAGAGCCAGTTGATTGATGAAGTGTCCCATAGCGCATCAGCATCGACTTGTTTGAACATTGGATCGGGAATGAGTTTGTGATTACCATTACCGTGGGTATAACGAGAAGCTTTGGTGGTAATTCTAACATTTGTGTAAAATGATGTTGAGTCATTTGAAGAACTTGTTTCTCCCTGTTTAGTTTTGAATTGTTCAAGAATCCTTCGTTCAAACATAGCATGTCTCTCATTACGAAGAAGGAAGGCATACAGTTGCTCATAGTTGGTGTTCTTCAATCCTTTGGTTAGCTTCACGGAGGTGACAAATTTGTGCCATTCGGGATTCATGTTGTTCACAAACTTTGAGTTCATTTGAATATTTGGCATGGTCATTTTGATGTTCCTCATGTCATTTACAAGCTTGTGGAATCTCACGTAATATTCATAAATACTTTCTTACGGTTTCATCTTAAAATGCTCAAATTCATCATACAGTTGTGATTCTCTATTTTCCTTGGTAAGTTCGACCGAGCATCTTGACATAATCCCAAACCGCCTTGGCTTCAGTGTTGTGATTGATAAGCTTGTAGATATCTTTTGGAAGACCTGAAGTATAATGTTTGAAGCCACGATATCGGCATCGAATCTCTTTTCTCCTTATCAGAGCTCATCATACGTCTTTGGTCAATCCAATCCAAAGATGATTATTCCATCTGCAGCAGTATCAATTATGTCTCTTGTAGTCTCAATCTGGTAAGGTCCTTCATCAATTGACTTGAGAATGTTGACTCCATTTTCCTTTCCCAGACAGTACAACCTAATGCGTTGAGCCCATGAGTCATAGTCAGTTCTGTCAAGCATGGGTGGACGAGTGTTTGAACCCGCTGCTTGAATGTCCTCAGCAACAGTAGAGATGATTGTAGGCACGTTGGTAGACATGTTTACAGTTTTCACGGGATTTTAAAACTCAATGATTAAACCCAAAAATAAATTCTTTCACGAGATTTTACTAAATCAAGAGAAAATCGCAGAATGTAATTAAGAAGAAAAGCACTAAGTCACAAGGGACAAATCGCTCAACAATACAAATCGCACATTCAGCAAGTCGCTCAAAAGTGACAAGTCGCATCCACTACCAAATCGCTTAAACTAAGACAAGTCGCTTGATCAAGACAAATCGCTTAATCAAGACAAATTAACTTAAACTTACTCGCTTCAATAGGCAAATCGCATAAACCAACAAAACTCCTAAGCGACAAATAAACATGATATAAATCGCACAACTACGACAAATAAACAATCTGTCAGCTCGCTTAAATAAGCAAGTCCCTGAAAAAGTGACAAATCGCTTCTCCGAACAAATAGCTCAAGTACAACCACTATCCGGACAAATCGCTTAAATAAGTGATTTGAAACTGATACAAATCGTTTCCCAAACAGGGACAAATCGCTAACTAGATGTGTGTTCTGATGGCAAATAAACTAATATGCAAACTTAATAAAACGCCACTTAACAATCCAAAAACAATCCAACCACAGTGATTCAAGCCTTCCAAATCAAAACCTAAACACTTATTATGATCCTAAACACAAAAGTACAATCAAAATCCAACCTTTAACACAAGAAATGGTCCAAATGATGCAAAAACCACTCAACTTTTTCAAACCTAAAAACCATGCAAAACCACTAGAAATCCAAGAGTATGTAAGAGAGATGATCAAACCATGGCTCTGATACCAATTGTTACACATTGGATTTCACAAACACATCAAACATGATCACAAGTAGGCGTATTACTTAAGGTTTTTAGAGAGAGAAAGAGTTAGAGGTTTGGGAACTTAGTGAGAGAAAATGAAAGTATTATTATGAGCTCCAACTCTCTACCTTGAGAGGTAGAGAGTATTTATAGTCTTACATGAAAGCGCCTCACGGGCGTAGATGTGGGCATATAGTGGGTAAAGACCCGTCCGTCCTCCACGGTGTTACATAACTAAATACTACTTAACATGTAATAACCACGACTCGAGAGCTTTCTAACGATTAAATACACTTGAGGTGACCGACACTTTAATAACTGGATTTACTAAATCCTAACAGATCCCGTGGAACTTCATCACATCAAGAAAAGGGAGGGAGAGCTAATGGAAGACTTTGTAAAGAGGTTTAAAGAAGAAACCAGGGACATAAAAGGAGCTCCAGATGTTATGAAAATCTCAGGATTCATGCATGCAATCACTGATCCGGAGCTGATTAAGCGGTTACATGACAGAATCGCAAAGTAAATGATAACCACCTCCTTCCTAAGAGGGGAAACAGCCGCGAGAAGTCGCGAAAGAAGAAGGCCTTAGATACAAAGACCAATAGAACGAGCCACAATCAAGCATCGACAAAGCTTTAAAAGAGAATTTAAAAACAAACCGAGAACCAAAGTAAGGCAACAGGGTTTCCGCAACACGTAAAAACCTTTCGGGGAAATATCGGCACAAAGGAGAGCAAGGTCTCCAAACCCGTTCCCAACCACCGCAATAGAAGAAAAGACCAATGGAAAATTTTGTGAATTTCACGGAAAGGCAAGACATACCACGGATGAATGTCTACATTTAAAAAAGCAAAGAGAAAAGAGGAAGAAAGGGCCGATGATAAAGGTAGAAGAGCAGCGGGAAAAAGCCAAGCGCTGAACTTCACACACAAAAAAAAATCATCATTATCATTACTCAAAAACTATTCGTCAAAAAGGCGAAAATACTCTAAGCAGAGTTAGCGAATTTGCACACATGGAAAAAGACGAAATCAGAACTCCAACAGGAGAAAAATAGCAGGAACGCCAAAAAAATAAATACGGGTCCGAACATCCCCACCGAAACGAATAAAGGTCCCGATCCTATAAACCTTAACAAATAAAGACTAAAGAGGCCCAAGCCAAAAAACAAAGCAAGGAAGCGCATGATTAAATACAATAAAAGGAGTCAACCACCGAGAAGACTAAAGAAGCAAGTACAAACACTGAAAAAGCACCCTATTACTTCAAAACAATCGGATCACGGAAGATCACACGAAAAGAAGCCAGAATAAAGGTCGAAGAACACCGAAACACACTACAGGCGTATGTGGAAAAACCTAACGAAAATTATTCCCAGAGAATAAAAAGCACAAAAATCAGCGGCTCAAAATTGCCTCTAGAAAGGGCAACACTCTGTAAGAAGAACGCAAAAAGTTGCGGTAGACACGACATAAACATCATAATGTGGAAAACAACAAAATTAAGGGAAGGATACAGCCTTGGGAAGGAAAGTCCTGGACAACAACCAAGTAAGGGCGGAAGCAAAAGGATAAGCCTTACCCAAACACTCAAAAAGGAGAGAAAATCTGCAAGTACAGATTTACGTTCCTTCCCAAGAAATCTTATGTCAAATCCAGCAGGAAAAACAGACGCCCAGGCTACGAGCCTAGGCACGTGCCTAGTCACAAAACAGTAAATGAAAATTAATGCTAACGTGTGCAAATACAGTAAAATCCTCGCTATAAATACGCGAGGTAGAGAAAGAGGAAAAGGAAAAAAAAGCAAAAAAGGAACTACTCTTGTAACAACAAAAAGAGCTTGACACATACATCAGACAGCAGAAAATTTACAAAAACACAAAAGAGAAGTTGAAGATGTTATTCAGAAGAAGAACACGATGGCATACAGTAGAGAAAGAATATAACCGGTCATCAACAACAGAACGTTGCCAAGGTACTGTTGTTCCCAAAAAACCCATATATAAATTGAACCTTTACCCCCCAAGAGAAAAATATAAGAACAAAAGCAGATGTTTTGGCAATCAAAACATGTTCTTAAATGATTGCTAATAAAAATTAGTCGTTCTAAAATGATGACTAATAACCCACCACCGCGAACATTCACAACATTCCTTCACCCAAAACCCGTTTCCATTGAAGTTTGTGTGAGCCTGCCTAGACCATATGGCATACCAAAGGTGGGAGTTTAAAACAATTAGACTCTCATTAGCACTTTGAGATCTTGGAAGTGCAGGCAGTTCCTTCCTAACCTCGATAGTCCCGAGTGGAAGAAGGAACTATATCATGGGAATTGGTGAAAAGGTGATAGAATGTGCAAAAGTTGGGTCCCTAGGGAAGGGCGACAAAGGAAGTTAGGGAACGCAATGCGTAAAAGCCCCTTAATTAGAAGCTTCCCTAGGAATGACAAAAAACAGATGATGAAAACTATGCCTTCATTCCTCTGTTGATATAGCTCCACCCCTAAGGAAGAATACGTCTAACAATCCAGGCAGATCAGGTTGGATAGACTGGGTTTAAGGCACAAATGACCAGCTTGCGGACGCCAGGATAAAACAAAAGCTGCGCGGGTGGAAAAGCAACCTCACTAAATGCCCTTCCACTACCGCGCAGCGGGGCGGCTTCTGACGGTAAACCTCTTGAAAGGTCTATTGAACTTGTTGTACGCCCTACAACATTATAAGCCCGCTGCTGAAAATAACAGCATGCAAAGGGAGCGTTCCAACCTTTCAAGAAAAAATTGCAAGCCCCACAACTCCTCAGGGAATCCTATGGGGAGAATACGGAGGCCTCACGAGGAAGCAAGCCACTGGAACTCCTTCAAGAAGAGGATAGCATATAAGAAGAAGGATTCCGAACTCAGGAAAGAAAGGCAAAATATCCGCATCGGGAAAGCTAGCGGAAAATGACAACGTCAGCAAAAACGCATCCAACCAGAACAATCCTTCAAGAAAGAAAATTGCAAATATTATGAACAAGACAACCCATCACAGGTAACCGTTAAAGCAAACTTCCGCAAGAATGACGAAAAACATAAAATCTGTAGAAAAACTTCTTCAAAAAAGGATGATGTCCGCCATCAACAAAGTTCCGGAAAGGACACGGCTTCAGCCGCTAAAAGACTCAGAATAAAAAGGGTGAGAACAATTGACAATAGAAAAAATGTATAATGTACTCGAATTTACTAATTTTTGTAATATATTTTGAAATATGTCAAGTCAATAAAAAAGTGATGATTAGCTACCTTCATTGTTTTATTTTTCCAATGAATTTATTTTGATTAAGTGCATAAGACGCGCAAGCACAAGATTGGGCACGACCCAAATATGTTATTTCTAAATAACAAAGAGTTATCACGAATAACCAAAAGGTGAACATAATCACCAAAGTACATAAGAGGTATTGCAAGCCCAGTACTGGGAGGATAGCCCAAAATTATATAAGGACTATTAAAAACATGCTTATCCGTATAACGTTAAAACAATAGCACGACACAAATCCAAAAAACGGTGTGCACAAAAGACTATTAAAAACATACATATCCGTACAACGTTAAAATAATAGCACCGCACAATGTGCGCAACGGATATTAAAAACGCAGATATCCGTACGACAAAAAGATAGTAGCATAGCGCAGATAACAAACTTCAGACAACCGTTGTAAACATTACAAGAAATGGAAAAGCTAAACATTGTTCAAAGGATTACAAACATAAAAGAAAGCAAAGTAGACTAGCTTTGCTCAAGGACAGTTGTGCTTGCTTCGGGCTCAGACAGGATGGAAGGAACTCCGCTAACTTCAGGGTGCGGATCCTCCGCAATATCAATAATAACACTAGACCCTCCAACGTCATAATCATCGGTGTAGATGGGCCTAATAGGAACAGCAAAGACACTAGCAGAAGAAAGTGCAAGTGGCAACAAAGTAGTAGAAATCAAAGCCAACTCACAAGTTGAAGGCCCTTCCGCACCCACAACATTACAGGCGACAAAGGGATCAGCTAAGGAATCATAAACATCAGCAGAAGTAGGCTGATGAGCAGCAAGACGCTTCCTGAGTCGATCACCCCTTTTCTGAACTACTTCCAGAGAGCGAGACAATGAGCCATTATCAATAACAGCGTTAGTATGCCTATCATAGACACGAACCACAAGCTGTTCAAGATCAGGCTGTAACCCAACAATCATAGGAGCATTGGCATGGGGCCCCTCAACCCGAAGAAGATCCATCATCTCTACAATGCTAGCATCCTTGCTAGATTTAAGAGTGGAGAGCAAGGAAAACTCCACATCCGCAAGGGCCTTCATGGCAGAAAGATAGCGAGCTTCCGCAGAAGGGTCATACGCATGAAGATCTACAAGCTCTTTTTCCTCCTTGCCATGAATAATACCCGCTGCTAGCCCAACTTGCATGCCTTTATCAATGGCACGCCTGATGACTTCCACCATTGTTGCAGAATACTCTAGAGAGTTCAAACACTTAAACACAACAAGACTCATGCCATTAGTCAACAACCAACATCGAATAGATAGCAAAGTAAGAAAGCGAGGATAAAACTCCTCAATAAGATGCAGAGCCAATGCAAACAAATCAGCAATTGTTGAATCAACCTTTTTCATAATCGCAGCCACTTTTCCATCTTGAGTCTTGGAAAAATCTTCCCTCAAAGCATCAAAGGAAGGAATTTGGCTACGAAGCTCAGAGCATGAGGACTACAAAGTACGTATCTAAAAACAAAACAAAGAGTCAAAAGACAACGAAAGAATAAGCAAACAGAAAAGTTGGAAAAAAAATCATTGATACATATCTGTCCAGAAAGATTAGCATTTTGAGATTTGAGAACAGCAACTTCAGCCCTAAAGGTGGATGACTCAGAGTCTTTCTCATCAAAAGACGATCGAATTTCCGTAAGCTCAGCACGAAGAGAATATCGTTCCTGCACAAGGGCAAAATTTTGGCTCTTTAACAAAACAAGTTCCGTGGCAGAAGCTGCAGACAACCCAGCAATAGTAGCCAACACAGATGACCCAGCTTCAGCAACTTTAGCCTTAAGGGTCAGAACCTCCTTATCCCTCTCCTCTAACAAGGATGATAGGCGTTGCCTCTCCATCATATTATACTCCAACCGCATACAGACTTCAAAGCTAAAATACACCTGTCGTGTTGTAGCAACATTGAACTCAGCAAGAAGGCGATGATACCCCATCTCACGAACAGACGAAAAATAGCATGGAGGAGCAAATTCATCCACCATACCACGACATTCATCAACATCATTAAGAAGAGAATACTTGGCAACATTCCATTTCGGAACATAAATACCAGATAAAGAGATGAAGTCTGAATCATCAACAGCACGGATGTCTCAAGCCGAGATATCACAGTCACAAAAATCGTTGAGAGCAGGGTGAGCACTGCCAACAACATAAGAACTGTCGGGAACGGAAGAAGGAACATTTACTTGATCCTTCTCCTTCTACCAAGCAATTAGTAATGGCGTCATCATAAGGCAAACGCGAGGAGACCCAAACAACAAACAGAAAGTGAGCAAAGGCAAGGGGAGCAAAAACATCACATAAAGATAAAAATCAAGATGACAAACCTGATGGGAGAACCATCAAGACAGAGCAAACCCGAATCAGACTCAAAAGACGTCCCAGCTTCATGAATGGGAGTAATTGATAATGAAGGGGAAGAAGAAGAATGAGTGGGTAAAACATTAAAATAAAATTCAAGAGAGTGCGTACTTTGAGAAAACAACTTCTGAATAGATTCCAAAGACTTACCACCAATAGAAGCCTTACCGGAATCCACATGGTCACTCTTTAACTTCTTACGAGGATAAACATGATCTGTGCAAACCTTCCTCCTTTTTCTTCGAGAACCTGAAGCCATATCACAAGCAGACACCGAAAAGGTACCAAAAGTAGCCCCATAAACCAAAAGATCAGGCAGCAGAATGAACAGGCTGCACAATATCCACACCCGCAGAATCATCACATAACCAAGAAGCCCCGGCTTTCGAATTAAAAACCACATTCTCATCAGCTCCTAACTCATCACCAGAGGATGGAGGGGCAAGAGAAACAGTACGGCCTTCAGTTAGTTTCAGCAACGGAAGTTCATTTTCTTCTAATGGCCGAATATTAACCTTCAGCTTCATACGATCCTTCATTTGAACCAAAGAAAGCAAATCCATCGCTGCAAACAGTAGAAGAAAAAGAAACACGGTTTAGACTACACAAAAACAGAATAGCAAGCGACGAAACATAAACGTAGTATACCCACCCCGATCATCTTCGTCATAGAACACAGGGTAAGAATCTTTGCCCAAAGTATAATTACGACTTAACCCAACGAAGTGATAACATCAAATAGTCCTGAATATTAAATGTCAATTTCCCCCGATAATGCTTGTATTTTATATCATTTATATGGATTTACGCTTATTTTCCTCTATAATTCACTTTCAGGTAAATTACGAGCATTGGAGCTAATGAGACGCGGATTTGGGGAGTTTTATTGAAGATATATGATAGTATGCTCATTTTGAAGATGTTACGGCGTAACTCTCCTCTCACATTACGCCATAACAGAAGCGTGGTTCAGAAAACCAACTAAACGGAAGATTACGGCGTAACTCCCTCCTAGGATTACGTCGTAACTAATTAAGTCAAATGAGGTTCTGCGCCGCTGCAAGCTACATCGTAACTAATTCCACAATTAAGTGTAACCATGATTTATTGAAGATACGGCGTAACTCATTCCTGATGTTACGCCGTAACCAGCTTTTCCAAAGCAAATTACGAAGAAATGGATGTTACGGCGTAACTCTTAACTTAAGTTACGCCGTAACCAGATCTGTCCTATAAATACCCCCCAAATTCCATCATTTCTATTCATACGCTTCACACACCAATTTAGAGAACGTGAGTAGAAGGTTGAAGCCAGATCTTAGGGAGCATACGGAGCCATCTCCAAAGGAGAAATCACTCCCCTACGATAAGCATTAGCATTTTATCATTTCTTTACTTTCAATTCATGTATTTCATAATGTTAAACATTGAATTGATTGTTTTAGTTAATATGAGTGGCTAAGCACCTCTGGTGCTAGCCTAATTATGATTCCTTAATTGTTTTGTTTATGTTTACATTGCTTCTGTATAATTGTTTCTAGTGTATGCATGCATAGTTTGTTGGTAGTTACCCTTGTTTCGATAGTTTTGAATGGTGATAGTGGCTAGTTACTTAGGAGATATGACCAACTGACCCTAAGTAGTTAGACTGAGTGGGAAGGGGAAGAATTGACCAACTGATGACCCTTCTTTGCTTGTGCGATTTGACCAACTGATCACCTACCGTTTGGATGTACTTAAGAAGTTAGGAATGAGTGTTTAAGATTCTAGCGCATGGGCACTCATTGTTACAAATCTTTCACGTAGCTGTACTTAATGACTTGGCTTAGGGGACTAAAAAATTGGACTTTCAACGGGTCACCTGCGATCTCCGGTGGAAACCTCTGCTGATAGGTTAGGACGAACTGACCAAATGATGTCCTAACGAATTTTACCCCCACTTGAAGAAATTGGAAGTAATTAAACATGAACTTAGCTTGATAGGATGATTAACTAGGTTAGCACACTTCTCCTCTATTGATCACAACCCTCGCCTATACTTGCTTTCCTTTAGTTTCTTGTCTTTAGTTTCAATTAATCATTTCAACCTATAAAAATCTGTGACACCTAGACTTAGTTAAAATCCGCACATATAGATCTTGGGACGACCTCGGTTTTACCGAATACTACACTACACACGACCGGGTACACTGTCCGTTAGTGCATTAGGGTAGATCATAGGTATAACGAGACTTAATAAATATTAAAACCCTGTCAGTAAAACTTGCATCACCAAGACAAAAAAGGGCTCTGGAATTTTGTGAAAAGGAGAAGCATGGGCCACATGGGAAGCAACATGCCTAGCGTCAAACTCAGCATCCCCAAGAGTAGCGTCCTTAGGAATGCCTCTTCCAACATGGGATGGATGGATAGCAGGACAAGCAAAGGAATCAACCCAGAAGAAATGGTCATTCCAACTTTTAAGAGAATCAATGGGGTTATCATAGAAAACGCCAAAACTATCAATTCGTTTACTAAAAGAAAGCCAACCATTTTTATGAGACTGAACATAAAAACACCTAAATAACCTAACTGAGGGTTTGATGCCAAGAGCAAAGCAAAGAATCTCAAATTGAGAAACTTTACCAGCACCAATAACAGAAAGTTGCGATATATAGATACGATAATAATTAAGGATAGAAACAAGGAATACATATAAAGGAAGACGGAAATTAGCGTATTTAAAAAAGCGGGTGTGTACACCAATCTTCCCATCCGGTGCCTCTTGAATGGTCTGATCAGGTCTGGAAACTCCGGATGAACAAATTGCGGAATTGAATACTTAGTACAAAAGCAATCAAGCGTCCCTTGTGAAAGATTAGACTTAGCAGATGCAAAAGTACCCATAACGGAAGAGAAAAAAGAATTAGAACCTAACCTGGAAGACAGACGCAACCCAAGGAGATTAGATCGAAAAGAAGAAGAAGTACCACTTGCAAATGAAGAAAACAGTAAAAGGAAGAATGAGGCAAGGGAAAAGTAAATGGTATTTATACAAGGAGGTTACTAGCATCCAGAGAAAACCCTAACGAAGGACACGTGTCAAAAAAGTAACCCAATCCAACGGTGAGTAATCAAAAATACAAAAGAAAGGCTAGTGAAAAGCGGGACCAGAGTCAATCAAGAAAATAAGGGTCGAGAATTGCTCGCGTACCGCGATGTAAAACTAGAAGGAAAGTGTCATAAAGACACTTCAAGATCTTGCGGCAGATGCAATCAAACTTAAAGTCTAGCAATATCCCTGCCGCGCGACAAATATCCGTGCAATAAATATGCCGTAGGGGACTTGATGACGTAGCAATCCCTAAAAAAGAGGAACATCAGAAGGGCATTTCAAAAGAGGCACGGAAAGGAAAAGTGCCCAGTCAACTCAAGTCTAGTAATGTCCACCGCACGCGACAATATCCGCATGCAATGCACACACTAGACTAGGGGGACTTGATGACGTATAGCACGTATAACAGGCCCACTAGGCCCAATTCGTACTATACACATACCGAGCCCCGGCCCAACGAAAAGAATAACTTCGAACACTGGGCCGATAGTAAGTCTAATAACAAAATTGGCTATAGTCCAGTCTAAAAGACGTATGCAGGTTACTTAGCGGACTGAACCTTCGGCTGCTGAAGGCATACTACGTCCACATCCGCGATTAACACGGAACCTTGCTCGACGGCTCCGGCAACTAAATACTACATGCGAGTAACTAGGAAACCCTAGCGATAAGCCTCGCCTACAAAAGGGGCTCTAATCCCCATACAAGGTACAACTTTCTCTCTCATAATTACACACACATATACTCTTACTTCTCTGTCAAGAATGTGTACTTACTCTCACGCCGGATTCTAATCGTGGGGTCCGTCCCCACGGTAAGGCTAACCGTTTACTCTTTTTGTGTAGGGAAATCAATAAAACTACTTGGAATAGTACAAGATCAGCCTGCTAGTAGCTTGTTAGCCCAATCCAACAAGCTACACTAACACCCATTACAACCCGTCACACTTTTTGTACAAACAACGTTAGGCGTTTCATCGGTGTAGTGGCCATCTCTATCACATCTTTCACACTTGCATTCTCATGATATGAATCAATCGAATACGATACTAGCTCATCAACCATGATCTTATCATTGCGCGAATCTTGGAAGACTAAATCCGAAAAATAAATAATCCATCACTTGATGATATATTGCCGTCATTATTTGTTAAGAATGTTTCGGTCCAGAAATTATCAACAGGTGTATAATCTACTAGTTGTGGCATATCGTCACTTGAACCTGCTGAATTGAAGCCATAACAAATATGATGATAGTTTGTGCCTGAAGAAGACAATGATGATTTAGCAAGTAATGCTTCAAAGTCCTGCTCAAGTTTTATATCTGGGTTTTGGACGAGATTATTTGTAGTGTTAGCCTGATCAGGTTCGATGATTCCAAAGTGCTCATCCTCTAAGACAGACTGGCCTTTTTGAGCTTGTTTCTTTAGATGTGTGTACCACCAAATTTTTATTTGTTTTTACTTCTAATAGGAAAATATGCAGCCATTTTTAACCATCTGCCACCAATTCAAGTGAAATATTTAAATATGCACTTAAGGTATTAGGATAGTCAATCTAATGGAAAGAAAAATATTAGTACTTACTTGTTAGTTGTTACCAATCTTCTTATGAAATTCGATGATGACATCTTATTCTTCTTTCATAAATTTCCCATGTTGTATTCGGGTGGTAATTGAAAAAGCATGCCATCTTTTATGTTAATACAAATATCGTCCTAAAACGTTGTTTATATTTTATGATCTTTACCTTGTTTTGTTAACGACAAAAGTAAATTTTATTTTTGTAAAGTATAAAGCTTGTCAAGATTAATAGACATAAAAACAAGCTTTTCTTAAATAAAGTCTTCATCACTTAAGCATTTACATCTTATCATATTTTGATTAGCTATGAATCAATTAACATTGATAACCTTCTAAACTATAACGTGCATCAACATTTTTAGAACAAGTATGTTTAGCTTCTTAAAGATAACATTACATAAGCATTTACTTATATAACATATCAATTCTAAAAATGGAAAACAACATATTACATCATGGCTTGCATCACATTGGAAATCTTTATAAGATTTCCTAGAATATTTTGTTTAGATATTCACTCATCATATCTTACATAATCTTGCAGAGATTTGGATGATCTTGGAAACATTTTTTGTGATCTTTACTGTCAGACTGGCGGAACCAAAAATCATAAAGGGCGGAACCCTTTTTTTTGTTTTCTCATCCCAGATAAGCATAAAACACATACATTCTCTCATTCTATTACATCTAACTCAGTTTCATTTCATTCAAGTGATCATCTTTTCTAGCAAAGAAGATCAAGGCATAATCAAGCTTCAACAATTAGTTGGAAGGCTTGTTTGTAATGTTGTTGTGTGATTCATTATTGTTCATACATCATTGTTGTACCAACCCATCTTAAACCTCTAAGTGTGAGTGGTTAGTATTTTAATCCTTAAAATACATAGTGTGTTGGGAGTGGTTTTACCCTTTTAAAAGAACTCTGCATCTAGCTTTGTGTCAGAAATAGTGTGTAAGCGACGTGTAAAGGTTTTCTCCAACGGTTAAAGGAGCTTGTTGATTAGTGAAGATAACTCTCAACTTGGAGACTTGGGGAGTGGAGTAGGACAAGGAAAAAGAGTCCTTGTAGACCGAACCACTATAAACATCTTTGTCATGGTTTGATTGTTTATTTCTTTACTTACTATCTATTGCTTACGTATTATTCATTCTTCACTAACACATCATTTATCTTTATTGATTGATCTCATAATAAAGTTTAAAATAAGATTTTAAACGGTAAAATTATTCAACCCTCCTTCTAGTTTTCCACAATTGGTACCAGAGCCTCTTGGCTCAAGATTTTCTAAAATAAATTGTATTTTATAAACTTGAAACGATCTATGGATTCCGAAAACTTTAAAGAAGGGCAATCTATGCAAAAACCACCACTTTTTGAAACCAATGGATTTATCTATTGGAAAAACCATTTTGAAACATTTTTTAAATCAAAATATATAGATCTTTGGTTGGTTATCATTAAAGGTGATTTTAATCCTACAACAAAAGATATTTCAAATGATGAACAGAAAAAAATAATAGCTAAAAATAATGAAGCTAAAATAATGCTTTATAATGTTTTGCCTAGAAAAGAATATGAAAGAATTTTTATGTGTGAAACCGCCATAGATATTTAGGAATCTTTAATAATTACACATCCAGGGAATTCACAAGTCAAGGATAACAAAATTGATCTTCTTATTCAAGAATATGAACAATTTGTTATCCCTGAAGATAAAACCATTAATTGTGGATTTCCTCGCTTTAATACTATTGTTACTTCTCTTAGAGCATTTGATGAATCTTTTCGTAGCAAGAACTTTGTCAGGAAATTTCTTAGAGCTCTCCATCCGAAGTGGAGAGCAAAAGTAACGGCTATTTAGGAATCAAAGGATCTCTCAATAATGTCACTTGACGAGCTAACTGGAAATCACAAAGTACATGAAATGGTGATGGAGAAAGATTCGAAAATCATCAAAGGCAAACGAGAGAAAGTCAAATCCGTTGCTCTAAAGGCAAGAACGGAATCTAGTGATGATGAAGAATCTTTCTCGGATAGTGAAGACGAGTATGCCATGGCGTAGAGATTTCAAAAAGTTCTTTAGAAGAAGAGGAAAATTTGTAAGGCAACCCCGTGATGAAAAGAAGTCATTCCGGAAAGACCGAGATGACAAAAAGTTAAAAAGTGAAAGGAAGTGTTTTAAATGCGGTGATACAAGTCATCTAATAGGAGATTGCCCCAAGACACCTAAAAGAAAAACTCAACGTGTTTTTGTAAGCAGTGCTTGGAGTGAAAGTGATGATGACGAAGAACCAAGTAAGGATGAGATCGCTCTCATGGCACATGAATCAAACGAGGTACATTCCGACTCATCTTACTC
The DNA here is from genome assembly GCA_910596185.1 of Chrysanthemum makinoi. NCBI lineage: Eukaryota > Viridiplantae > Streptophyta > Magnoliopsida > Asterales > Asteraceae > Chrysanthemum > Chrysanthemum makinoi. The sequence continues at coordinate 242,061,369 of OU343222.1, read as the reverse complement.
CTCTATTGATGATGACACTTTGCAAAAACAATACAATCAGTTATGTGAGCTTAGCTTAAAAATCATAACTAAAAACAAGTTCTTAAAAACTAAAAAGGAATTTTTAGAAAACAAAGTTTATGAGTTAAAAGAAAAGGCAAAACGTTTAGAAAAACGCAAGGCTAAGAACGATGGTTGCAAATCATGTCAAGAGCTTGGTCTTGAAATAGAAAAACTAAAACTCACGCAGGAACTTCTCATCAAACATAACTCTAGGTTTAAAAAACTTAACAAAAACATTTCTTGTGCCGATGAAATAGTAAGAATTCAGAAAGTACCAGGAATTACAAGTGGATTAGGTTTTAATGAAGTAATAATTCCAAGGAGTCAAACCAAAACGGTTGGAAAAGACAAAAAAACTGTCCCAACTGCAATTGTTCACCATGGACCAGACGGAACCAAAAATTTGGGTCCGTTCGTTGTAAAATTTGGTTCCATGGTGTCTTCAGAAGGACAGCAAGTTTGAAAAATGGACCGTAGTGAATTTGTCGAAGTAACTAAGAAATCTAAAGATGTTGTTAAACAAAAACCTGTTGTTTCAATAGGAGTAGGACTTGCTAAAAATGAATTTAGATCTAAAACTACTCAACAACGGCCTAAAACACCCATAGCCAAACGCCCCTTTCCCAAAATTAACTACAACATACAACCCAACTATCAACATACCGGTTGGAATCAAAACTACCCTAGACCATATCAAACTCCCAATTACATGACATGGAACCCATACCCATCATTTCCATACATGAACCAAGTAAATAGTATGTTTAACCCAAATGGACCCATGAGATATTGGGGACCAAACGCTTGAGTTATTTGTGTCATAGGTATGCTTGAAAGTCAGCTTGGAACCTGATGAATGTTTAAAATATAGCGGATGCTCAAGACACATGACGGGAAACAAAATCCTCTTCTTAACATACCAAGAGTATGACGGAGGTAATGTTACTTTTGGTAGAAATCTTAAAAGCAAAATCATTAGCAAAGGTACAATCGCTCATAACTCTTTAACTATTGAAAATGTTGCACATGTTGATAGATTAGGTTTTAATCTACTTAGTATTAGCCAACTATGTGATAAAAAGTATCAAGTATCATTTGAAGAAAATGTTAGTAAAACAATAAAAGATGGTATCACCATAGCAAAAGGAGTTAGGAAAAATAGTATATACGTCATGAAAATAGATAGAACATCTAAAGAAAAACTTTGCCTAACAACCTTAGATAATAACTCTACCCTTTGGCATAGACAAATAGGTCATGCTAATATGAGACTCATTCAATCTCTATTCTCAAAAGAGCTAGTTAGAAACTTACCCAAATTGAAATATGACCAACAGTTTTGTGATGGTTGCAAAATTGGGAAAGAAGTTCATAGTAGCCATAAGGATAAAAACATAGTCTCCACATCTAGGTGTCTAGAGCTTTTGCATATGGACTTGTTTGGTCCATCCGCTATAAAAAGTTATAGAGGCAACTTCTACACTTTGGTCATAGTAGATGATTACTCAAGGTTCACTTGGATAATGTTTTTTAAAACTAAAAACGAAGCCTTTGATAAATTTGAAAAATCAACTAGGTGTTAAGATTGTGTCGATCTGAATGGATCATGGTAGCGAGTTCGATAATGAAACACAATTTGGAAACTTTTGTGATACAAATGGTATAACACATAACTTTCCGGCTCCTCGAGCACCCCAATCTAATGGCGTTGTAGAACGTAAGAAGATAAATCTTCAAGAAATGAGTAGAACAATGCTTAATGAATAAAACATACCCCAAAAATTTTGGTGTAATGCCGTTGACACTTCTACTTACATTTTAAATAGAGTCTTAATACGTCCTTTCGTGAACAAAACGCCTTATAAAATCTATAAAGGGAAAAAGCCTACTTTAGGATACTTTAGAGTGTTTGGATGTAAATGTTTCATTTTAAATACCAAAGACTATCTCACCAAATTTGACCCAAAGTCTTATGAAGGTGTGTTTCTTGGTTACTCACAAACTAGCAAAGCATACATCGTTTTAAACAAAGAAACAATGAGAGTCGAGGAATCGTTAATCATAACATTTGACGAAAGTCCACCTCCTTCGAAGACATCACCTTTGGTAGATGATGACTTGGTTGAAAGTCAACTTATTGATAATCAAGAAAACAATGATAATAACAAGGAAGATGAACCATTAAATAAAGATATTATAAATATCAAAGAGTCCAAAAGTCCCCCTTTAGAAAAGGTCATAGGACAATTAAATCAAAGAACATTAAGATCACAATCCCAAAATCAAAGTAACTACTTTTTCTTTGTGTCATCCATTGAATCAAAAAATGTAAACGAAGCAATAAAAGACGAATCTTGGGTAATTGCTATGCAAGAGAAGCTAAACCAATTTGTTAGAAATGATGTATGGAAATTAGTTCCAAATCTAAAAATCAAACTATAATTGGAACGAAATGGATTTTTCGAAATAAAATGGATGAAAATAGTGTAGTGTCTAGAAACAAGGCTAGGCTTGTGGCACAAGGCTATAATCAACAAGAAGGAACTGATTACGACGAAACTTATGCACCCGTAGCTAGGCTCGAGTCTATTAGAATTATACTTGCATATGCATGTGCTCATGACTTTAAACTTTTTCAAATGGATGTTAAAAGTGCATTTTTATATGGGTTCATTAATGAAAAAGTATATATTGCACAACCTCCCGAATTCACCAACTTTGAAAAACCAAATCATGTTTTCAAACTTAAAAAGGCATTGTACGGACTTAAGCAAATACCAAAAGCTTGGTATGATAGACTTAAGACTTTTTTAGTTGAACACAAATACACCATGGAATTAGTAGATAATACTCTATTTACTAAGAAAAAGGAATCACACATTATCATAGTTCAAATATACGTAGATGACATCATATTCAGATCAACTTGTCAAGAGCTACGTGATGATTTCTCTAAAATCATGCACGACGAGTTTGAGATGCGTATGATGGGTGAGTTAAATTTGTTTTATGGACTTCAAACAACTAGAAGATGGTATATTCTTTAACCAATCTAAATACATAAAGGATATGATTAAGAAATTTAGTCTTGAAGACTCAAAACCCACTAAAACACCCATGTCCTCGGAAACTAAACTCACCAAGGATGAGGAAGGTGAATCAGTAGATAACACTAAATATAAAGGAATGCTTGGTAGCCTACTCTATCTCACGGCTAGTAGACCCGACATTATGTTTAGTGTTTGTCTATGTACTCGCTTTCAAGATCCAAAAACATCACACCTAGAATCCCGGGTATATTCTAACGAAGCCACATTGAATTAGGAGCGTTTGGGTTATGTCTTGCATTTTGCCAAACGCTACTAATAAAAACTATTTTATGCATAAAAATGAGTCGAGATAACCACAACTCCACATTGTTTACATATAGGCACACACTAGAACAAAAATGTTTATTTAATTTTCGTTTTTACTAAAACATGTAACTTTTTGCTCCTAGGAACAAACATGCCTCATGCAAAGTATTACTATAACACCCCAACCCGACAAGGGTCTGAATGCCACATTATGGAGTCATATCAGAACATACTAATAAAAATGCAAGCGGAAGTCATATTAAATAAAATACAAAATCATATAAACGAATGACTTACAAAGGAAAATACATAATCCAACATGTCAAAAATATACGAAATATCAAAACAAATGTTCTTCCAAATGAGTCCAAAATAATAAAGGAAAAATAGGGTCGGTTCACTCAAAAGCTCCTACTCTCAGCCCATCAAAGCCCAGCATCCCACTTGGTACCTGCCACATGGAAAAGAAATGCGGCTGAGCTTAAAAAGCCTAGTGAACAGAGGAGACTGATAACAAAATCGTAACGAATGAGCACAATGAGTCTATGAGTCAATGGGGAACTTGCATAACACAATATTAACAGATATCCAGAAGGAACAGAAATCAAAGTAAACCAAAGCAAAGCAAAGCGGCGAATCATTGAACAAATATAAGCACATATAAATAACTAAACATACAAGTGTCGAAACATAATCATATAGGAGTTGATGAACAATATCCTAATCAAATCAAGCAACCAACAATGTAAAAGCATACCAGTCAGTGGATCAACTAAACATGAATATGGTAAAACAAACAATTCAAATAATCAGATATACATAAGCTAAGAAGAATTCTATAATCAGGCGAAATCAACTGAATAGAATGTAAGCATGACAATCACACAAGTCAGAAAATCAACAATTAATAAACATAATAAATATCATAACAAGCTGAGATACTAATAGAAGTATAAGCATGTCAGTCACAAGTATAGGTACGAAATACCGACCGAACATCATAATTAAATGAAGTAACTGAACAAGAATATAGCATGGCAAACTAAACAATTCAACTAGATAGATAACATAAGTTGAACCATATTCCTTCATCAACCAGTAACATGAACAGAAGTGTAAACATGGCAGATCAAAAAGTCAGATACACATCAATTACTATGTCGAACCAATAACATAAGCATGAGAAAAATACCAAATAGAAGTACAAACATAGTAGTTACAATTAGCAGGTAAGATTACTAAATGATAATCATAGCCCACGAAACAAACTGAACGAGGTATAATATGATAAACGGATAACTCAAATGATTACATACTAGCATGGCAACCAGACGAATCAAATATTCACATAATAGCATGGTAAGCGGATAATCAGATATTAGTATGATAAAATGTCACACCCCCAAATTAACTGTTTTGCAGCGGAATGGAATTCCTGGGGATTGACTGTCATAGCATCACAATCACAGTTATATTGAACGACCAAAAGTACCGTTTTAAAAACACATCGTTTGATATTTATATAAAACATACAGAGTTACAAGATAGGTCCCAAAAGTTGATAAAGTTTGCGGAAATATAAGTTCGTTACAAGTCCAAACGATGTTTTGAAAATGCCATAATGTACAATGATATGTGTCGACGCCGCGACACTATGAGGGTTCCTTATTCGTGCCATGATGCGAATGTCTAGTTACCTGAAAATACATTGCTAAAACGGTCAACACAAAGGTTGGTGAGAAATCATAGGTTTATGAAAAATAATTTATACGACCACACAAGTATAGACCATATATGACAAACATGCCACATAAAAATGTTACAATTGCTATAAGTCCATGACACCGAAACTAGACTGATTAAGATGTTCGCCCCAACAGAGTGTTTGCCAAACAACTCAAATAATGATATTAAATGAAATGCATCCGTTTAACCAGTTGGAATCCACCAACCCGGATGGAGGAGTCACCCTCGATAGATCTATCAACTCACCCTCGCTTCTATGAAATTAACGGTTCATGTTATATAATGGGGACATTCAATTGGCATGAGGTAACTTAAGCAATGTAATGAATTTGATATACTTGGTATCGTAATAAAAATGATGTGCAATGTATTCTCCCCCGTAGGTTTGAAAATAAGTATAAACGTGTACAACGGGGCTATGAAAACTCACTTGATGAATTGATGCGATGACAAAAGTGTGTACACCGAAATGTAGCGTGAATCTCAAAACTCGACCTATTATGAATGATATGATACATAATAAGTTATGATGTAATGTTATGCATGCAATTCGGATGATATCTATACCACTTATGAATTTTTGAAAATAATACTTTTCGTCAAAAATATAATCTTTTAACGTCTTGACCATTTTCAAATTACTCCACTTGTATTTATGTTGAAATGATATCCGACGATAATCATTTAGTGATTTATTAAGAAATTCTAACTTTTCGACGTAAATTAATGTCGTTGAAATATTCATGAAAGTGACAAAACTGCCTCTAAAAGCTAGTCGTAAAATGATGCACATCGAGTATTAGGAAACGTACTCAATGGTTTTGGGAATCTTGTATCAATATCTCAAAGTTTTAGTACATGAGTTTCCATCCTAGAGGTCTCGAACATAAAGAAAAATATAGGTTAAGTATGGTACTTGTGTCCCAAAATATAGTTTAAGGATGGTTTTCGGCAAAGTTTTGAGTAGCCATAATTAATTCATTACAACTCCGCTTGTCAAACGGTCGGACATTTTGGAAAATATACTTGGCAAACTCACTTTTACTAGAAGACATTACTTTATAAAAAGTTCTACATCAATGTTAAAAACAACCTTCAACATGGTCACTTGTTTTGCCGTAAAACTTGTCTATTAGAAAATTGACTAGTTTTTCTAATATATTAAAGTTACGACAACTTTTGTAAACGTGTATCAAAGTATACTAATATATTTTTGATAAGTCGGCATAATTTATAATGCCTAAGTTTCATTTTTGACTCGTACAAAATAAATATAACATGCTGAAATTTGCAGAAAATTATAGTTTTCGTCGCCAACTTGAAAAATTCATAACTTCTTCGTTATAGCTCCTTTTAATCCGTCAAGCGGCCACGTTTTCGTTTTAAAGTGTATTTTCTAAATATCTAGGCCAAAATTTTTATCTACTGTCGGATTTTCCAGATTTCGAAAATAAGGACAGACCCTTTTCCAAACTTGTCGAAATGAGTTTTTCTCGCGCCAAACCTATTCTAACCCATTCAAAACAACTCCGAAGCTATTCTAATCCTACCATACACCTTCTTAGGGTGTCATGGGTTCCTAGAAATCACCAAGAGTGATTTATAACAAGGAGTAATTATTGGATGTCTAATATATATAAAACTCTTAAAATCAATGTAAAAAGTGGTATAAACCTCATGAGACTTGCATGATTTCTCAAGTAAAATGAAATGATCAAAACAATGAATATGAAATAAACACATTAATATGGATGCTTACTAGTAACTTGATGAGGTTTATGGACAATGGATTTTTCCTAATCACCCAAGGTTTATATTGCAAAACCTTAAACAAGAGTGATACTAGAGTATATAAAACTTGATTAGAGAAAAAATATTTGATCTCCTTCTTGGTCTCTTGTGGTTGCCGGTTTTGGAGAGAAAAGAGAGGAAGCAAATGGGTTTTTGATCTTTGATATTATGTTGAATGAATGTGTTTGATTAAGTGTAATACTTTTATTAGAGATATTTTGCAAATTCCTTGTGACTCACCCCTTGTTCGCCTACAAGGGTGCTAGTCATCCTTTGTTTTTTTTTTTTTTTTTTTTTTTTTTTTTTTTTTTTTAATTATGTATAAGAGTAAGTTTGTGTAAGTAACTTGAAGACTAGTGGTAAGTTAAATACACATTTGAATATTTAGGGTAGCGTTAAATAAAAATAACTTTTAACGGGTCAAGATAAAATATATTAAGGTCATAAAAATTATAAAAATACATTTCTTGCAAAATTTGAGTGAAATAATAGTTATCGTATAGTATTTAAGAAAAACGTCGTAATTATATAAATATAACAATTTAGATACAAAATAAATTTAAAACACTGGGTAAACTAATAATATTATTTTTATAAACTTAATATGATTATAAAAATATTTTGGAATAATTTTTGAAAGTAATGGATCAATTGTTCAAAATAATTAATTACGCGATAACGTTTATTAATATGAAATTATACGGTTAATGTAAAATGCAAAACCATGCATGAACTAACATGATGATAATGATGATAATGATATGTAGACTAAACTAGTCTATATGGAATGTCCTTAATGATTGTTCATGAATTCACAGCTAAACCATTACGGTTACGTGAATTTGATGCTCGTAAACCTAATTTACGATAAATGATAAATAATGAAGCATGAGTAATGTTTCGAAATATGACCTGAAAATACGAATTGTCACATTCGCCCATCCAAAAAGGAATTCAGTCCACTGAATTCAATCCTTGTTGGGTCCTACAGTGTTGTCGGTGAAAAGATGAGGATATTTGAGGCGCATCTGGTCTTCCCGTTCCCAAGTAAACTCAGGACCTCTTCGAGAATTCCAAATAACCTTCACAATAGGAATACTACTGTTTCAACCGCTTGACCTCGCGGTCCATGATTTCTACAGAGTTCCTCCACCTAAATTGAGTTTATCGTCGAGTTGAATTTCTTCTAATGGAATAACGAGTGATTCGTCCGAAAGACATTTCTTCAGGTTTGAAACGTGAAACGTGTTGTGTACTTGACTAAGTTCTGGTCGAAGATCAAGTCGATAAGCTACAGGGGGGCACTCGCTCAAAATTTTGAACGGCCCAATGTACCTCGGGTTCAACTTCCCGCGTTTTCCAAATCGTACCACGCCTTTCCAAGGCGATACTTTCAACATCACTTTGTCGCCAACTTGAAATTCCAACGGTTTTCGTCTAACATCTGCGTAACTTTTCTGTGACTCACGGCATTCCGAGTCTATCTCGGATTTGGACTATCTTTTCTGTTGTTTCCCCGCACTACCATTCGGACCAGTGAGTTGTGCATCTCCAACCTCGCCCAACAAACAGGTGATCGAATTTTCGACCATAAAGTGCCTCGAAGGGTGCCGCTTTATTTGGTGTGATAACTATTGTTATACGAGAATTCAATCAATGGCAAATGATTAGCCCAACCATTTCCAAAATCAATCACACATGCCCTCAGCATATCTTCTAACGTTTGAATTGTCCTTTCACTTTGACCATCGGTTTGTGGATGATATGCTGTGCTCATCTCTAATTTGGTTCCAAATGCATCTTGTAATGATTTCCAGAAGTTTGAAGTGAATCGACTATCTCTGTCGGAAATGATGGAAATTGGTGCTCCATTCCTTGAGACTATTTCCTTGACATATAGTCTAGTAAGTTGTTCCATGGAATAAGTCTCTCTAATTGGTATGAAATGAGTTGATTTGGTAAGACGGTCGACGATTACCCATATCGCATCGTAACCTCCCGATGTCTTAGGAAGTTTCGTGACAAAGTCCATCGTAATGCGTTCCCATTTCCATTGGGGAATTTCTAGTTGTTGAAGTAACCCTGAAGGTTTCTGATATTCGAATTTTACTTTAGAACAAGTAAGACATTTGCTCATGTACGTGGCAATCTCCGCTTTCATGTTCGGCCACCAATAAAGTTTCTTGAGATCCTGATATATCTTATCAGATCCTGGGTGTATAGAATACTTTGACTTATGCGACTCATGCATAATCAATTCTCGTATCCCTCCATAAAATGGTACCCACATTCTTTCCTTGAAGTATAGTACTCCATCTGCTCTCTTTACAAAGCCATTTGCATTTTCAGGCATACCATAAAGATTTTCACTTGGTCGATTTTCCTCCTTAAGTGCTTCGATTTGTGCCTCGAGTATTTTTGTTGGTAAATGTGAACTGATCGTCATTCCTAATAATCGAACTCTTAAAGGTTTGGGTCTTTCTTTCCGGCTAAGAGCATCAGCCACAACATTGGCTTTTCCGGATGATACTTGATTTCACAATCATAATCGCTGAGTAATTCCAACCAACGACGTTGCTTCATGTTAAGTTCCTTCTGATCAAGAACATATTGTAAACTCTTGTGGTCCGTAAACACTGTGCACTTTGTACCATAAAGGTAGTGTCTCCAAATCTTAAGTGCAAAAACTACGCCCCCCAACTCAAGATCATGTGTGGTGTAATTCTTCTCATGAACCTTAAGTTGTCGAGAATCATAAGCTATCACCTTCTCGTTTTGAATTAAAACAGCTCCAAGCCCTTTATGTGAAGCATCGCAGTATACAACGAAGTTCTCAATTCCTTCGGTAAGTGCCAAAATTGGCGTACTGCAAAGCTTTTGCTTCAACAACTGAAAAGCAGCTTCTTGTTTCTTTCCCCATTCGTACCTCTTGTTTTTCTGTGTCAACTTAGTCAAAGCTTTTGCTATCTTTGAAAAACCTTCGATAAATCTTCGGTAATACCTGGCAAGTCCTAGAAATTGTCGGATTTCCGTAGGATTTGTTGGAGTAGCCCAATCTTTTACGGCTTCAATCTTTGCAGGGTCTACTTGTAATCCTTGTCTATCAATGACATGACCAAGAAATTGTACTTTGCGATTCCAAAAATCACATTTCGGAAATTTGGAATACAACTTCTCATTCTTGAGTAGTTCTAAAATCGTTCTCAAATGCCCTTCGTGCTCTTCCTTGCTCTTTGAGTAAATCAATATGTCGTCGATGAATACTATAACAAACTTGTCCAAATACGGTTTGCATACCCTATTCATGAGATCCAAGAATATTGCAGGTGCATTAGTTAATCCGAACGACATTACTTGAAACTCATAATGTCCATAACGTGTTCTAAACGTTGTTTTCGGAATATCCTCCTCCCTCACTCTAAGTTGATGATAACCTGACCTCAGGTCAATCTTTGAATAGATACTAGAGCCTTGCAAGCGATCGAACAAGTCATCGATTCGGGAGTGGGTAACGATTCTTCACCGTTAACTTGTCCAGCTCTCTATAATCTATACACATTCTGAAGGATCCATCTTTCTTCTTCACAAACAAGACTGGTGCTCCCGAAGGCGAGGAACTTGGCCTAATGAATCCTTTGTCTAAAATTTCTTGCAACTAATTAGACAACTCTTGCATCTCCGATGGTGCTAATCGGTAAGGTGCTCGCGCAATTGGTGCAGCTCCGGGCACTAAGTCAATATGAAATTCTACTTGACGCATCCGGTGGGAGTCCTGGCAAGTCTTCGGAAAGACTTCAGGGAAATTCTCGAGCAATCGGTACATCCTCATGTCGCTTCTCCTCCGACTTCTTCTCGGTTATATGTGCTAAGAAAGCAAAACAACCTTTCTTTATGTACTTCTCCGTTTTGATGCATGATATAATATCGAGTCTAGTTCCACCGTTCCCCACGAATGATCAAAGTTTCTCCGTTGTAAGGAAGATGAACAACTTTTTCATCACAAATGATTCTTGCACGATGTTTGGATAACCAATCCATACCGATGATGACGTCGAAACTACCAAGTTCTACGGGCATAAGGTCTATATTGAAGGGATGATTTAGAAAATTGAGTGTACAACCACGGACAATGGTGTCGGTACTCATCAAGTTAACATTAGCTAATTCAATGTTGTATGATGTGTCTAATGTGGTTGGTTTGATATTGAGTAAAGGTGCAAATATAGTGGACACAAAACTCTTATCGGCTCCCGAATCAAATAAAACTGAAGCATAACGATTATTGATAAGGAACGTACCCGTAATGACATTCGGGTCCTCCCTAGCTTCTCCACCTCCCATGACATAGGCTCTTCCTTGTGCCATTCCTCCTTGATTCTTGTTTCCTTGGTTCCTTCCCTTTGGACACTCACTCTTGTAGTGTCCCCTTTCTCCACAACTAAAACATGTCACTGGTGGTTTTCGATTTTCCCATAGCTTTTGCATCTTGCATTCCCTAGTTTGATGTCCTACTTTCTTGCAATTCCCGCATGGTTCAGGACAACATCCCGGCTTGTGATGACTAGAACACATCTCACACTTAGGCAAAATCCCAGTGTACCCCTTCTTCTCCTTTGGACCTGCAACATAGGCCTTTGCCACCTCTTGTCTCTTAGGCGGTTGTTGAGTAACATTTCCACCTCTGTTGTTGTCCCACTTTCGTTTGTTGTTATTGTTGTTATAGTTGGTGTAATTGTTTTGGTTATTGTTGAAATTGGAGCGGTTGTTGGTATTGTTGTTTCGGTTGGTGTTGGCGATGTTGCTTCTCTTCACTACTTGCGCCATGAGCTTTTGAGTCACTCGAATAGATTCCTTGATCGTTATGATCAAAAGAAATCACGTCTCCTTGAACAACCTGGGAAGTCCCCGATGAAAGCCTCCGGTAGCTTTTCATTATCCGAAACCATAGATGGGCATAACGCGGCCAATTCTTGGAACCTTCAAATGTAAGTATCAATATCATACCCAATAGTTACCAATTCATAGAATTCGGTCTCCAACTTCTTCACCTCTCAGACGCTGACAATACTTCCTCGTTAGTAACCTTTTGAATTGCTTCCAGGTGAGCTTGTACGCATTTTCCATTCCCATTGGCTGAGCATACGAATTCCACCACGACATTGCCCCATCAAGTAGTGTACTTGTAGCAAACTTAACTTTGATATCCTCCGGGCAATTACATAACAGAAACACGGATTCCATTTTCTCGAACCATCTAACCATGGCAGTTGACCCTTCAGTACCCTTGAACTTAGTAGGATCTCCATTTTGAAATCCTTATACGCACAACTTCTAACTCCGAACCTCCTGCAAGAATGCCTGCAGCAGCATGTCTAGCGACCTCGGCGCAAGCCGCAGCCTCAGCAGCAGCCGCCACCGATGCTCTCTTAGTCCTTAATGCCTCGGCTATGCTATCGTTCACATACTTCTGCATAGCAGCTTGTGTCAATTAAGGTGTGGCTTTCTTTGGCGCCATTGCTCTTCAAAACCATAAGATGAAACAATTATGAGAACTCGTAAGTAGAAACAAACATTACACATATATATATCCACAACCACAACATGCATAATATAAATGAAATCACAACGGAACAACCATGAAATATCACAAATATAATCACAACACACGTGGATAATATACATGAAAATTTCGCCCTACATGGACCGATATCACAGATAGTAAAACCATTCCTACATAGTTGAGTCAACACTTGATATTTTGTTTGTACAACAACCAAAAGACAACAAGTTCTTTAAACTATGTCACACACCTTGTGACTAGGATAATAGTAAATAAAAACTATACATGATAAAAGTCTACACTAGGCACCTCCGGTGCTCCGCCAACTTCGATCCTCAGTATCTCGAACCTGTGCAACCAAACTAGCAATCAAACCCCTCAACTCAACAATATGACCCTGTGCGGTAACCATGCTCTCTCGTGCTAATGCCAACTCCTGAGCCTGACACTGAAGTTCGTCCTGTGCCATCTCGGCTCTGTCATACAACTCGGGCATTTCTGCCTCAACTCAACAATATGCCCCGGTTCTCTAACTGTCTAGACTCTAAACCTTGGTGTGCCATATCAATCGAAACTCTACCTATCACGAGGCCTTCAACCTCCTCCTCAATGGTCTCCACTCGATCCAATGATAATTCCTCCAACTGTCCTAACATCCTATCTATCTGAACCTGTTGGCTATCAATACGTGCCCCTAATGTCTCAGTGGAAGGCTGTCTAGCAGCAGCAGCCTTTGAGCTCTCTCCTATCTCGAACCTAGCTGGTGGTTCGGGCTCTGTAAAGGGTGATGCAGGGATGTCAAAACGTGCACGCTTTTTGAGAGGCAAGTCTAACGTAGGTATAGGCTCCCTAAGATAGTATGATGAAGATGATGATGATAATAGTGGTGATGGTGGGTGAATCGGACCATGTGTAGGGCTAACAGGTGGTGTAGGTGCAACTTCGCCTCCTCAAAGGTTCGGTCTCATGTCAGTCACTATAAGTGGTAAATCGAAGTAGAGCCAATAGAAGGTAAAACAACAGTGTGTGATAAGGCATCATTCATGTTGGTGTCGGATGAGACATCCTCCATGTTCATGTCAGATGATATAGGGATAGGGTCGAATCAAAGACATCTCTGTGATAACCGATGTAAAATAAAAGTAAATAACTCGAATAAAATGTATATGAATCCACATGTAAAGTGAACATGCACTTATGATGAAATGATGAGATGCTATGATGATGTAGTTATAGTCTAGGCTCAATGATGCAACCTAGTTCTCTATAATTGAAGCTCGGATGCCAATGTCACACCCCAAAATTACCTGTTTACTGCGGAATGGAATTCACGGGGATTGACTGTCATAGCATCACAATCACAGTTATATTGAACGACCAAAAGTGCCGTTTTAGAAACACATCGTTTGATATTTATATAAAACATACAGAGTTACAAGATAGGTCCCAAAAGTTGATAAAGTTTACGGAAATATAAGTTCGTTACAAGTCCAAACGATGTTTTGAAAATGCCATAATGTACAATGATATGTGTCGCACCGCAACACTATGAGGGTTCCTTATTCGTGCCATGATGCGAATGTCTAGTTACCTGAAAAAACATTGCTAAAACGGTCAACACAAAGGTTGGTGAGAAATCATAGGTTTATGAAAAATAATTTATACGACCACACAAGTATAGACCATATATGACAAACATGCCACATAAAAATGTTACAATTGCTATAAGTCCATGACACCAAAACTAGACTGATTATGATGTTCACCCCAACAGAGTGTTTGCCAAACAACTCAAATAATGATATTAAATGAAATGCATCCGTTTAACCGGTTGGAATCCACCAACCCGGATGGAGGAGTCACCCTCGATAGATCTATCCACTCACCCTCGCTTCTATGAAATTAACGGTTCATGTTATATAATGGGGACATTCAATTGGCATGAGGTAACTTAAGCAATGTAATGAATTTGATATACTTGGTATCGTAATAAAAATGATGTGCAATGTATTCTCCCCCGTAGGTTTGAAAAATAAGTATAAACGTGTACAACGGGGCTATGAAAACTCACTTGATGAATTGATGCGAGGACAAAAGTGTGTACACCGAAATGTAGCGTGAATCTCAAAACTCGACCTATTATGAATGATATGTGATGAGTGTGTAAATACTCATCATTTTTAGTCAAATCTGAACTGCAAAACGTTTAAAAATGCTCAGAAATGCATCAATATACTGAAAATATTCCAAAATTGCATTTTATATGTTTCAGATGCAAAATGTTTAAAATCAGATGAAAAATGAGCAAAGTTTGCATAATTGGCAGTGTCAGTCCCCCAAGTTTCAAAAATTGTCAAAAATAGTCCCTGAGCATATAATTTCAAAAGTAAAATCACCAAAGGTCCTTTTTAAATCATAAGTTGTCAAAATTAGTCCTTTGGTGAAAAATGTCAAAAGTTTTGAGAAATTACAAGTTTGGTCCTTCAAGTTTAAAATTTGGCAAAAATGGCCCCTGGAAATTGGAAAATGGCAACTTTGGTCCTTGTACTTTTGGAACTTGTCAATTTCAGCCCCTGAAACATCTTTGATGAATTGGCAGTTCTAGTCCTTGTATTTTCAGAAATGGCAAATGAAGTCCTTGATAATTAAAAACCTTTTGCACCTTAGACCCTTGTCACAAATACTTTGGACCCCTGCCATGTTACCCTTTTGGACCCTGCCATTTGGACCCCTCCAATATTTAATACCCAGTCAAACCCATTTGACTGCCTTTTCTTCCCTCCCTCACGGGTTACCCATTACCCATCATCACCATTGCCTGCACCACCACCTGCTAACACTCCATCTCCTTCATCATATCCCTACTCTACCCCCCCTCCAAACACATAACTCCAAGAGATGCATTAAATGCCCTTTAAACCCTAACACTCAAGCCCTGGCAATGGGCTTAAAAACTTTGCGCCAAAATACTTAAATGGCCAAGATTGTTTCCAAGGCATCCAATGGTCAATAAAGTTGCTGGAATTTGTTCAGAGGAGAGAGACAAAGACTTTGGGTGTATAAAAGGCAAGAGGAAGCAACAAAAGAATGGGAGTTAGTTTATTTTTGTTTAAATGTATGTCGTTTTTAAGCTTTTAATGTCTTAAGTAGTTCTTCATTGTATTTTTCAGTTAATTTGTATCAAACAAAGTTATTCTAGTGTATTGCAACTTATTTTAAACATCAATTCAAGTTAATGTTCATTTTCCATAATTTGTGTCCACTGTTGAAATTTTAACTTTCAAACTCATTTGTCTAAGCTTTTAGCAACTCAGTTTCAATCTCCAACAAGCTTATATAAGCTTATCATAGCTTTTTGTAAGCTTGTAATCAAGTTTAAAGCATTTTAGTTACTGGTCAACAAAAGTCAACATAGGAGCAAAATTGATGCAGAAAGGGAAATGGTTGAAGCAGACATGGATTTGGGTTGATTTATAGTTAGTTGGGATGGATTTGATAGGTTAGTGGTTCTGGTCTCACTGATTGCAAGCCATTGTGGCTTTGGACAATTTGTAAGTCATTTTCTAGTTTCTAAGCATAATCTGTTTCTGTGATTAATAGTAGTTAAAACCTGTTGGATTAGTAGTAATTAGGTTAAGTAAGTAGAGTTTGATCATAATTATAAGTTGGTTCAGTGTTTAGATTAGTTTTGAGTTCAAATCAGTTGAATAAAGGTGTGTTTGGTTTATAGCTCATTCTGTCATTTAGGTGTATGCAGTGGTCAGTAATTGTTGTGTTATGCTTGTTTAGTCCTAGTTAACTCATATCAGTCTTAGTTTTTTGCCCTGTAGCTCAAAAAGTCAAATCTTAGCTAAATCTGTCTTAACTGTCTCATCTCATTGAAACCTTGGATTAGCAGATCCTTGTTTTGTGTTTAGAACTGTTAAACATAGTTTACATTAGTGTCATTACATCATAACACTTCATAATCAGTGCTTAAATTGTGTCCAAATCTCAACAAAGTCAACATTCCAGTTTTTGTTCAAAAGTCAAAATTGCAAAAACCTGTTTTAGGGCCAACTACAAGGATTTTTCATGGCTTCATTTTTGAGCCATTTTCAGTGAAACTTGGCATTCTAAAAATTTCAACTGGTCTTTATCCTTATTACCATTTTAGTAGAATTTTACAATTTTCTTAAAAGCTCCATACAAGCTTCTCTTTTTAGTACCAGTTGCCCTGCTCCAGGGCTTATGATAAACTGAGATTTCCTCAGTTTTGTGTAGGTTTGCATAGGGTTCATTAGAGCTTGTCCAAGCTTGGTTTTTGGTTTAAACTTAGTCACCCAGGTCTTGTTTAAGGTCCATTGCTTGGTCTTTGATTTCTAGCTTGTTTGAGTGCTTATTTTGTGGCTGCAAGTAGCCCCTCAGAAACTGCTTTTAGTACTTAAAATCAAATAAGCCAAAACTTGGTAGTTAGCATTGCAGAGGTTGAGAGTAGTTGTTTTAAGTTGTTTTTGAGTACTTGTAGCATATTATAGCTTTTGTTAACAGTTGGTGGCTTTTTGTGGACTTTGGCTTATTGTAAGTGCTTATTCATAAGCACATTCCATAGCAGTTGCAATTTCTCACACATAACACCCTGTTTTTCCATTTTTCCTAGATTCCTGATATTAAATTAAACTTAACTTGAATTTTTCAGATTTTTCCAGTACTGTTTAGTATTTTTCTTGATTTAATTCAGTTTTTAAGCATTTATAATTAGCATTTAATACAAAAAAATTAAGAAAAGGTTCAAAAAATAATTTTTCATTTTTCTTAAGTTTAGATAAATATAAAAAGCCAAAAAAATATTTTTCTAGATTTTTCTTATTTAAAATTGTATTTTTAAGTAATTTAATTAGTTTTAAATAGTTTAAAATTCCTAGAAAATACAAAAATATTCAGAAAAATACAAAAATAGTTTTGAAAATTCTATTTTGATATTTTAGATTTTTATAAGTCTTAATTTTATTTTTCTAGCTTTATTTCCTAATTTCTTGTATTTTAGGCTTATATTAAATAGTTAAAAATAGTTTTGAATTAATAATAATTAGATAATTAGTTATAAAAATAATTTTCTTTTTCTATAAATTTTCTTTTATCATTAGGTTTGTAAAAATATCATTTTCATATTTTTAGGGTTAATATTGTGTAAGTTTCACGTTTTTGTTTGTACGTTACGTAGTTTTTAGTTCAGTTTTATAAAAACATAAAAACAAAAACATCATTTTAAAAATAGTGATAGCGTTTATTTAATATTTTTATCTTTTTAATTTTCTTTAATTTGCATTTAAGCCGTTGTAATTTGTTGGCTTTTCCTGTAGTTATAATCATAATCAAATCCCTTTTTCTGTTCAAATTTCTCGATCACTTTACGTTTGATAATCCATTGCATAGTTATTTGGGACATAACGACCCGGGGAAACACTATACTCTCCTGATCTTCATTGCATTCGTGCTTAGGCAGTTTTAAGCTTGTTACGGTCTGCCATTCACAAGTGGCAGACTTGAGTGATTTAGCTTGACTGTTTGGCACGCATCAAATTTTTGGCGCCGCTGCCGGGGAGCTGTGCTAATTGTCTTACGTTTAGCAGATTAGTAGTTTGAATACTCACTCTTTGTTTATATCATCCATCTCTATCCATATATATATATCCATATTTTCTTATAAAAAATCCAAAAACCCAAAAACATCTAAAAACGTATAAAACACAAAAATATTTTTCTTTTGTTTCTATATATGTATCAAATATAAAAAATACAAAAAGATTTGTCGTTTTCTTAATAATAACAACTTAAAAGATTACCACCGCAAACCAAGGCAGTGCACTACCTAACTGGGGGTGCGACCATAATAAGTTCCCGAACTAAAGATTTAAAACTTGCCTTTGTGTCCTTGTGATTGGTGTACCTTTTTCAAAGAAGCCATTCATATTGTGATTATTGGTTTAAGTTCACTGTTGTTTTGCCTCGAGTTTGTTTTAATTGATTTTGTTGGTGTATCTAATTATCAGAACCAGAAAACCCATAAAGATTCTTCTCACCCCATTTTTCATAAATACCTTCATAATTCCCATTTCTCTTCTTAACTCTGAGTTTCCTTAGAGTTAACTCTAGTGCATGCGCACTCGTTCTTCTAGATCATTGAGTCCCTTGCGTGATCTAGCAGAAATTCCTAGAAGACGTTCTCGTAGACGTGCTGCCCAAATAGTCGAACCCGAGATTCGTACTATTTCAAACAACAATATGGCGACGAACGTACTATGGCGAAATGCTCCGGCACCCACCGAGGGTTATGGAGATGCCATCGCTTTTACCAAGAATCAACTCTGATCACTTCGAATTGAAGACACATTTAATCCAACTTGTGTCTACAAATCAATTCCGCGGTCGATCGTGAAGACCCGTATGCACACATCCGCTGGTTTAACAAGTTGACTTCAACTATCAATTTCAAGGATGTTCCACAAAAAGTCATCAAGTTGATGCTTTTTCCATTATCTCTTGAGGGACAGCCCATTTTGCCGAAAAAGAACCCCTCGATCCATCGAAACTTGGGAAGATCTTGTTCAAAAATTTGTCAACTATTTCTTTCCTCCATCAAAGACGACTAATCTAAAAAATGAAATTTCGGATTTCGTCCAAAATTTCGATGAAAACTTTGGAGAGGCATGGGAGAGATTCAAAGATCTCCTCAGAAAATGCCCCCATCATGAATTCACGGAGCTTCAACAAGTTAATATCTTTTATAATGGGTTGAACGGTAACGATCAAGATTCTTTGAACGCATCCGCGGGTGGCAATATCTTGAATCGAGACCTAAAGATGTGCTTGAAATTTGCGAGAGTAAATCAAAAGTTCCTATTTCTCAAAACAAAGTCAATGTTCCGAACACTCCTGCTTCTTCATCCAAGTAACTCTTCGAGTTAGCAGCCCAATAGCCGCTAACGACATAATCCATTGTATGATAAAAGAGGTAAAGGAAATCAAAAGCGAAATTCATAAGCCGGAACGAATCAAAGCCATAAACAATGTGTGTGAAATTTGTAGTGGTCCACACGCGTATTATGATTGTCAAGCAACCGATGCTTCTTTTTACCAAGCTCCCGTAGCTTCGGTAAACCACAATCAATACCGACCACAATCTGATCCTCACTACCGTGCACCTAGCGGTATGACACCACCGTTTTCCTCCTGCAAAACCATGGCAAGCAAAACCATGGCAATCAAAACCATGGCAATCAAAATCGCTTTGTTCCGAATCAAGGACACAACTTCAATAACTCTCAAAATTTCAATCAAAACCGAAACAATTTCAACCAACCATATCAAGCTCCTAATCATCAAAGTTATCAACAACCTCCTCAAGCTCCCATACCAAATGACTTCATGAAAATGACTGAGTCAAACATACGCTCAATGCAAACTCAGATCAATAACATGAGAGGTGAGCTAAAGAGGGAAATTGATACTACATTATCTCGGCAGACAAATGAGTTAAAGAATATGATGAGCAGCTTCATGAACATGAATATGAACAAAGCTTCATCATCTTCTGGAGGACTCCCAAGCAATACAATTCTAATCCCAATGCCGAGTTGAAAGTCGTCACCACTCGTAGTGGTAAGACGCACAATGGACCTTCGACTCCAATGCCCCTCCTCCTGTGGCAATGAGTCAAGTTACCAAGGAAACAACGGACAAGGTGCATTATTCAAGCCCACGGCAATCAGCAAGACACTTCCCACCGGTAGTCCTGCTTTTAAGTTCGAACCCGAAGTTCCGAAGAAAATCCGAGCCAGAAATGACTTCCATCCCGGCTCAAAAGTCTAGTCGGCTTCCTTACCCATCAAGAATGAATGATGAGAAGCTCAAAGACAAAAACAGAGAGCAAATGGAAAAATTTTTCCAAATCTTCAATGAGCTTCACTTTGATATAAGTTTCGTTGATGCTCTCGTTCTAATGCCTAAATTTGCATCCACGCTAAAAGGCTTACTCACCAACAAAGATAAGCTATCAGAGATGGCTAAAACTCCTCTCAATGAGCAATGCTCGCGGTCATTCTCAAGAAGCTTCCCAAAAAGCTTGAAGACCCTGGCAAATTTCTAATCCCATGTGATTTCTTGGGGATGGTTCAATGCTCGCCTGGCCGATCTTGGCGCAAGCATTAACCTCATGCCACTCTCAGTATGGGAGAAACTGTCTCTTCCTAAACTTTCATCCACTTGTATGACACTCGAGCTAGCGGACCGTACCATAACTCGTCCACTTGGGATAGCCGAGGATGTCGTGATGAAAGTGGGAAAGTTTCACTTTCCTACTGACTTTGTTGTAGTAGACTTCATGCATCCTAGAGTTCCCCTCATCTTAGGGAGAGCTTTCTTGAGAACGAGTCGTGCTTTGATTGATGTGTTTGCTGAAGAGTTGACCATACGGGTTGACAACGAAGAGCTCACATTGAATATCAACCAGAACTCCAAACCTTTGTACAAACAGAGTGTTGCCACAATTAATCAAAAATCTGAAAGATTCAATGCAACACTCTCAAATTTCAGGGTTAAGACGAGTCACCAAAAACGTGCTGAGCTCAAAGCTTTGAAAATTACCCCTGGTTCAAACAAATGGTTTAAAAGTGTACAGTATTTGTGAAGTCAAGAGTGTTCTTGATGATGATGATGATCTAGAATCGGAGACTTCATCTAAGTGGTGGAAACCGCTAGCTCTAAGAGCACACCACTTGCCCCACCTCCGATCTTTGTCGATCGAGTTTGTTAACTCTGTGGATGAAACCAAACTCTCCTCATTTTCATCTGAATTGGATGATGATATTTGTGATCCAATGGGAGACATTCTTCCCATTGATGAATTGCTCAAAAGAATCCATCATCTTCTAGTCTTATTCCCGACTCTTCCATCCCTTCTCTCACTCCTGATGAGGAAGATGACAACTTTGGGAATGAAGTCGATGCATTTCTTAGTGATGAGTCAATTCCAACGGGAATTGATAACACTTACTTTGATCCGGAGGGAGACATCCTTTTTCCGAAAACCCGTTGATTGAAGAACCGTTTCCCACCCTCCCTCCCGGACATCTTCTTGACAAACACCATCTAAGCTTCAAGTTTAAGCTTAAAAATGTTAAAAATGGTGATTTGCTTCTTTCTGTTGAGGAATGGACTTGCATTCTCATGTACGTCTTTCTTCCATTCTTCACAGATGGTGTGGTTGCTCTTTCCCTTTTCTCTTTCGGGAATGAGGACACCATCTTTGACCCCGTATCATCCCTTATAGTTTCTACTATTAACAATACCGCAGTTGTATCTCGTCGGTGTGGAACTTTCTGATGTTCATATGTTTATTAACACCGTGAACGAAAGTCCGTTTGAGATTGGTTTTCCACGTTACTTTCCCCATGAACAAATGAATTCGGGTCGAGTCAAGCTAGCGACTCGGGAATCAAAAACAAGAGCACCATATGGGTTTTTCACCCATATTTCTGACTTCTTTCTACTTTCTACCACCCTAGTGTGGGGGTTGCCCCACATGTTTTGTATATATGCAAGTAAAAAAAAAAAAAAAAAAAAAAAAAATAATGGCCGTAATATTTCCTTTTTTCGTTCTTTGTTTTAGCATAACCGCCGGTACTTTGAATATTGAGGGCAATATTCATTTCTAAGTGTGGGGGAATTCTCACCTAATTTTATCATATAATTATACTAATTCCCCCATTTTTGGCCAAAATTTTTTGGAGTAAGTGTTCTACACTTACTCAATTGGTTATCAGTCCGCCTTGTCTAATAAACTAAAGGATTGGCTAATCCAGGAGCAAACGGCTCTTGGTAAAGATATCTCAAATCCGTTGACGGCTTGCAATTTGCCCAAAATTGTATGGTATTCAGCTCACCATATCCTTAAAAGTGAAGAGTTGGCTAGCCCGCAAGTTTATGGCTTGTGGTAAAGGCAGTGGAAAAACCATAATTGGTAATCGACTCACCAAAGATAATTCTGATAATTTATCTAAGAGTTGGCTAGTCCAGAGCAAACGGCTTCTCGTAAAGACAAATCAAATCCGTTGGAAGCCGGTGGTTTGCTCAAAATCACATGGTTATCGGTGTACCATGGTTCTTACTTGAACTAAAACATTTGGCTACTCCAAAAGTAATGGATTTTGGTAAAGAGATTCAAATCCATTAAGTTTTCTCAAAAGATTGCTAGGGACTAGCAATAGTTTAGTGGGGGGGATTGATGAGTGTGTAAATACTCTTCGTTTTAGTCAAATCGAACTGCAAAACGCTTAAAATGCTCGAAATGCATCAATATATGAAAGTATTCCAAAATTGCATTTTATATGTTTTGATGCAAAATGTTTAAAATCGATGAAAAATGAGCAAAGTTTGCATAATTGGCGATTGTCAGTCCCCAAGTTTCAAAAATTGTCGAAATAGTCCCCTGAGCATATAATTTCAAAAGTAAAATCACCAAAGGTCCTTTTTAAATCATAAGTTGTCAAAATTAGTCCTTTGGTGAAAAATGTCAAAAGTTTTGAGAAATTACAAGTTTGGTCCTTCAAGTTTAAAATTTGGCAAAATGGCCCCTGAAATTGGAAAATGGCAACTTTGGTCCTTGTACTTTTGGAACTTGTCAATTTCAGCCCCTGAAACATCTTTGATGAATTGCATTCTAGTCCTTGTATTTTCGAAATGGCAAATGAAGTCCTTGATAATTATAAACCTTTTGCACCTTAGACCCTTGTCACAAATACTTTGGACCCCTGCCATTTGGACCCCTCCAATATTTAATACCCAGTCAAACCCATTTGACTGCCTTTTCTTCCCTCCCTCACGGGTTACCTATTACCCATCATCACCATTGCCTGCACCACCACCTGCTAACACTCCATCTCCTTCATCATATCCCTACTCTACCCCCCCTCCAAACACATAACTCCAAGAGATGCATTAAATGCCCTTTAAACCCTAACACTCAAGCCCCAGCTGGCTTAAAAACTTTTGGCGCCAAAAATACTTAAATGGCCAAGATTGTTTCCAAGGCATCCAATGGTCAATAAAGTTGCTGGGATTTGTTCAGAGGAGAGAGACAAAGACTTTGGGTGTATAAAAGGCAAGAGGAAGCAACAAAATAATGGGAGTTAGTTTATTTTTGTTTAAATGTATGTCGTTTTTAAGCTTTTAATGTCTTAAGTAGTTCTTCATTGTATTTTTCAGTTAATTTGTATCAAACAAAGTTATTCTAGTGTATTGCAACTTATTTTAAACATCAATTCAAGTTAATGTTCATTTTCCATAATTTGTGTCCACTGTTGAAATTTTAACTTTCAAACTCATTTGTCTAAGCTTTTAGCAACTCAGTTTCAATCTCCAACAAGCTTATATAAGCTTATCATAGCTTTTTGTAAGCTTGTAATCAAGTTTAAAGCATTTTAGTTACTGGTCAACAAAAGTCAACATAGGAGCAAAATTGATGCAGAAAGGGAAATGGTTGAAGCAGACATGGATTTGGGTTGATTTATAGTTAGTTGGGATGGATTTGATAGGTTAGTGGTTCTGGTCTCACTGGTTGCAAGCCATTGTGGCTTTGGACAATTTGTAAGTCATTTTCTAGTTTCTAAGCATAATCTGTTTCTGTGATTAATAGTAGTTAAAACCTGTTGGATTAGTAGTAATTAGGTTAAGTAAGTAGAGTTTGATCATAATTATAAGTTGGTTCAGTGTTTAGATTAGTTTTGAGTTCAAATCAGTTGAATAAAGGTGTGTTTGGTTTATAGCTCATTCTGTCATTTAGGTGTATGCAGTGGTCAGTAATTGTTATGTTATGCTTGTTTAGTCCTAGTTAACTCATATCAGTCTTAGTTTTTTGCCTGTTAGCTCAAAAAGTCAAATCTTAGCTAAATCTGTCTTAACTGTCTCATCTGTTGAAACCTTGGATTAGCAGATCCTTGTTTTGTGTTTAGAACTGTTAAACATAGTTTACATTAGTGTCATTACATCATAACACTTCATAATCAGTGCTTAAATTGTGTCCAAATCTCAACAAAGTCAACATTCCAGTTTTTGTTCAAAAGTCAAAATTGCAAAAACCTGTTTTAGGGCCAAGTACAAGGATTTTTCATGGCTTCATTTTTGAGCCATTTTCAGTGAAACTTGGCATTCTAAAAACTTCAACTGATCTTTATCCTTATTACCATTTTAGTAGAATTTTACAATTTTCTTAAAAGCTCCATACAAGCTTCTCTTTTTAGTACCAGTTGCCCTGCTCCAGGGCTTATGATAAACTGAGATTTCCTCAGTTTTGTGTAGGTTTGCATAGGGTTCATTAGAGCTTGTCCAAGCTTGGTTTTTGGTTTAAACTTAGTCACCCAGGTCTTGTTTAAGGTCCATTGCTTGGTCTTTGATTTCTAGCTTGTTTGAGTGCTTATTTTGTGGCTGCAAGTAGCCCCTCAGAAACTGCTTTTAGTACTTAAAATCAAATAAGCCAAAACTTGGTAGTTAGCATTGCAGAGGTTTAGAGTAGTTGTTTTAAGTTGTTTTTGAGTACTTGTAGCATATTATAGCTTTTGTTAACAGTTGGTGGCTTTTTGTGGACTTTGGCTTATTGTAAGTGCTTATTCATAAGCACATTCCATAGCAGTTGCAATTTCTCACACATAACACCCTGTTTTTCCATTTTTCCTAGATTCCTGATATTAAATTAAACTTAACTTGAATTTTTCAGATTTTTCCAGTACTGTTTAGTATTTTTCTTGATTTAATTCAGTTTTTAAGCATTTATAATTAGCATTTAATACAAAAAAATTAAGAAAAGGTTCAAAAAATAATTTTTCATTTTTCTTAAGTTTAGATAAATATAAAAAGCCAAAAAAATATTTTTCTAGATTTTTATTAGTTAAAATTGTATTTTTAAGTAATTTAATTAGTTTTAAATAGTTTAAAATTCCTAGAAAATACAAAAATATTCAGAAAAATACAAAAATAGTTTTGAAAATTCTCTTTTGATATTTTAGATTTTTCTAAGTCTTAATTTTATTTTTCTAGCTTTATTTCCTAATTTCTTGTATTTTAGGCTTATATTAAATAGTTAAAAATAGTTTTGAATTAATAATAATTAGATAATTAGTTATAAAAATAATTTTCTTTTCCTATAAATTTTATTTTATCATTAGGTTTGTAAAAATATCATTTTCATATTTTTAGGGTTAATATTGTGTAAGTTTCACGTTTTTGTTTGTACGTTACGTAGTTTTTAGTTCAGTTTTATAAAAACATAAAAACAAAAACATCATTTTAAAAATAGTGATAGCGTTTATTTAATATTTTTTATCTTTTTAAGTTTCTTTAATTTGCATTTAAGCCGTTGTAATTTGTTGGCTTTTCCTGTAGTTATAATCATAATCAAATCCCTTTTTCTGTTCAAATTTCTCGATCACTTTACGCTTGGTAATCCATTGCATAGCTCGCTGGGACATAACGACCCGGGGAAACACTATACTCCCGAGATCTTCATTGCATTCGTGCTTAGGCAGTTTTAAGCTGGTTACGGTCTGCCATTCACAAGTGGCAGACTTGAGTGATTTAGCTTGACTGTTTGGCACGCATCAATATGATACATAATAAGTTGTGATGTAATGTTATGCATGCAATTCGGATGATATCTATACCACTTATGAATTTTTGAAAATAATACTTTTCGTCAAAAATATAATCTTTTAACGTCTTGACCATTTTTAAATTACTCCACATGTATTTACGTTGAAATGATATCCGACGATAATCATTTAGTGATTTATTAAGAAATTATAACTTTTCGTCGTAAAATAATGGCGTTGAAATATTCATTAAAGTGACAAAACGGCCTCTAAAAGCTAGTCGTAAAATGATGCACATCGAGTATTAGGAAACGTACTCAATGGTTTTGGGAATCTTGTATCAATATCTCAAAGTTTTAGTACATGAGTTTCCATCCTAGAGGTCTCGAACATAAAGAAAAATATAGGTTAAGTATGGTACTTGTGTCCCAAAATATAGTTTAAGGATGGTTTTCGGCAAAGTTTTGAGTAGCCATAATTAATTCATTACAACTCCGCTTGTCAAACGGTCGGACATTTTGGAAAATATACTTGGCAAACTCACTTTTACTAGAAGACATTACTTTATAAAAAGTTCTACATCAATGTTAAAAACAACCTTCAACATGGTCACTTGTTTTGCCGTAAAACTTGTCTATTAGAAAATTGACTAGTTTTTCTAATATATTAAAGTTACGACAACTTTTGTAAACGTGCATAAATTAATCATTACAAATCCGTTTTCTACGTTTTAAAGGTCCTTAGCTTTGTATCAAAGTATACTAATATATTTTTGATAAGTCGGCATAATTTATAATGCCTAAGTTTCATTTTTGACTCGTACAAAATAAATATAACATGCTGAAATTTGCAGAAAATTATAGTTTTCGTCGCCAACTTGAAAAATTCATAACTTCTTCGTTATAGCTCCGTTTTAATCCGTTCAAGCGGCCACGTTTTCGTTTTAAAGTTTATTTTCTAATTATCTAGGCCAAAAATTTTTATCTACTGTCGGATTTTCCAGATTTCGAAAATAAGGACAGACCCTTTTCCAAACTTGTCGAAATGAGTTTTTCTCGCGCCAAACCTATTCTAACCCATTCAAAACAACTCCGAAGCTATTCTAATCCTACCATACACCTTCTTAGGGTGTCATGGGTTCCTAGACATCACCAAGAGTGATTTATAACATGGAGTAATTATAGGATGTCTAATATATATAAAACTCTTAAAATCAATGTAAAAAGTGGTATAAACCTCATGAGACTTGCATGCTTTCTCAAGTAAAATGAAATGATCAAAACAATGAATATGAAATAAACACATGAATATGGATGCTTACTAGTAACTTGATGAGGTTTATGGACAATGGATTTTTCCTAATCCCCCAAGGTTTATATTGCAAAACCTTAAACAAGAGTGATACTAGAGTATATAAAACTTGATTAGAGAAAAATATTTGATCTCCTTCTTGGTCTCTTGTGGTTGCCAGTTTTGGAGAGAAAAGAGAGGAAGCAAATGGGTTTTTGATCTTTGATATTATGTTGAATGAATGTGTTTGATTAAGTGTAATACTTTTATTAGAGATATTTTGCAAATTCCTTGTGACTCACCCCTTGTGTCGACAAGGGGTGCTAGTCATCCTTTGTTATGTTTTTTTTTTTGTTTTTTTTAATTATGTATAAGAGTAAGTTTGTGTAAGTAACTTGAAGACTAGTGGTAAGTTAAATACACATTTGAATATTTAGGGTAGCGTTAAATAAAAATAACTTTTAACGGGTCAAGATAAAATATATTAAGGTCATAAAAATTATAAAAATACATTTCTTGCAAAATTTGAGTGAAATAATAATTATCGTATAGTATTTAAGAAAAATGTCGTAATTATATAAATATAACAATTTAGATACAAAATAAATTTAAAACACTGGGTAAACTAATAATATTATTTTTATAAACTTAATATGAGTATAAAAATATTTTGGAATAATTTTTGAAAGTAATGGATCAATTGTTCAAAATAATTAATTACGCGATAACGTTTATTAATATGAAATTATACGGTTAATGTAAAATGCAAAACCATGCATGAACTAACATGATGATAATGATATGTAGACTAAACTAGTCTATATGGAATGTCATTAATGATTGTTCATGAATTCACAGCTAAACCATTACGGTTACGTGAATTTGATGATCGTAAACCTAATTTACGATAAATGATAAATAATGAAGCATGAGTAATGTTTTGAAATATGACATGAAAATACGAATTGTCACATAAAAGAAGAATCAGGTAACCATATACTAACATAGTAGACAGAGAAATCATGTTATCATATACTAGCATGGTAAACAGATGGATCAAATAATCATATAATATCATAGTCAACACTTGAATAAAAAAAATCATATAATAGATCGGTAAATGGATGAAGTGGTAATCTGAAGTATAAGCTTGGCAGCCAACCGAAATAGAGTGAGAGCATAGTAAATCAAATGAACTGGAAACTGAGTATAGTAACCAAATGAACTGAATCATGAGCCCGATAGTCAAACGAATCATATAAGAATACTGAGTGAATAAGTAGTCAATTGAATGACTGAATAGGCATAGCAAACGAATGAATCAGAATATCAGATAGTCACATAATAACAAAAATCAGAATGTTGCCACGAGCACCTAATACTAAAGGAGATACTCCAATAGCCAAATCTAACAAATCACATATCATAACCCATATCTGTCAAATCATATCAGATCCGTCAAATCACAAGTGCACAAGGAGGGGAGACCTCTCAAGTACCAAAAGGAGTAGCTAGCTCCCAAATGTGAGGGGGTGTATTGCACACACTCACCACATCACCAAAACTGAACTGAGTACCTAGGATGCATCCATACGCTCCCTGCAAAACAAAGCAAATATACATATGCCAGTTCGAGACTGTACATACGTAATCATAATGGCCAAGTGCACACATATCATAATCATATCGAAAGGGAATGTCGGGGAATAATCACACCACCCTAGATAGTGTCATTCCATTGGTGCATCAATGACATGGCCATGGTACCTCCATGGCTAGTTAGCTCGGGAAACTAAACAAAACATATCATATCATATCAAACTAATCATATAAAGGAATCATATCAATAAGGGATCTCAAACGGATAACATATCAACCGAATAAATAATTGAATATCAAATCAGAGGATCATACTAAAATGAATCATATCAAATGGATCATATCAAATCAAAGAAAGGAGAATATGAATCGCATATCAAAATGGATAAGAGTCATGAGAAAAAAGATGTGTCATTACTAAAATAATGGAATATTCGTACCTGAAATGTGTGTACGTAAGAGTAAAGCACACAAGCAAGCTTAACGTTCCAGCTTCACTAAATCTACATTAGGACATATCATACATCACATATGTGTTCATTTATAAATCATGTTTAATTTATCTCCCATTTATACTTAGTTTCAAGTTCATAAATTTCTGTCTTTGAGTATTTCAAATCTGGACAAGACTTTAGCAATTTTTTATAGAATACTTACTTAGCTTAAATAAAATTAAGAAAATTCCCAGGGGTTCCTATATGAGTTAAGAGACTCTCCAAATTTTGAGGGATTTTATTTGACGGTCAAATGGCCTATGGAAAATCATGAGTCCAGACCTGTCCAGAACTTACCCAGAATTACGCACACCAGAAGTATAGCCCAGAAAAGTACACTCACAATACTCCAAAAATCAAACCAAAAATTACATGTGTCACACAATATATAAACATCCTAACCACAAAAGGAAAAGTTCCAGAACCTCATGGTTTTAATACCAAAAATCAAATACTACATCACAAATCTAAACTCAAAAACTCAGATTCAAACACTTTAACTTAAAAAATGTAAAAATCATATTTCCATGTATGCAAATGCTACAATGCTAAAATAAAAAGGTCTAGGGAAGTATATATCATAAATGTAGATTTTTTTTAACTTAGGTTAGAATTAAATGTTTACATCATATCATAAATTCATTATAGATTAATAAGTTGAATAATTTAGTCTTTTAGAATTCGCGCTCACATTCTCAATTTACCGCGCATTTTTCAAATTCCAAATAGTTGTTTTGACGATTTTAAAGTTTAAAAATATGACGGAAATTTACGAGACAAAAACTCAGGTTATTACAATTCTTCCCCTCTAAAAAAGAAAATTCATCCTCGAAATTGAAGTGGTCACAAAAGTAAACGGAGACGTACCAAATCACGAAAAGAAATGACCATAAATAGCCTCACACTCAGAGAGGTTCTTCCAAAAGAATCTTCACAAACGGAATAATTTTATCTCTCATGACTCGATTCCGACTACTAGGATAGTCGCAGGCTCTCACAGAATACAAATCATAATAAATCTGATCCAACGAATATGAAAAAAATACGTGATAGATGATAGTTGAAATCTCTCAAAGAGATACATGAAACACATATACACACGAGACAAATACTGAGGTAGTGTTAACGGTAGGAAAACTTCATTAACTTAAACCATATTCCGAATGGATCAAAGAACTTGCTAATCATTAGAGAAGCACATACCGAATTATCAAACATATCAAGAGGTTCATTAAGGGATAGGTAATCTAATCGTACTGACGATCAATTGAGTACATATCGGAATATTAAAACGTATCAGAATTTGAAATTGATTAGCTAGGATACCCGCACGGTCGAGAATATCATCAAGGCTGGCGAATCACGGATATAATTCTTATTCATCAAATGTACTATCACGTTGATCATGCGTCATACTACTTGCATCATATGAACATGTCCTTATTGCCATCATATTCTAATCTAAGTCATGACAAATAATCTACTAATGCCAAATAAAATCATATTCACATACAAGTGACAAGTAACACATCCAATCAAACTTCAGACAAATTCAAAAGATTAAATGGAAACTTACCATTCCACGAACGGAAAGGCGACTGTCTAACTTGAGAAGGTTCCTCATGACTCATTTATGACAATCCAAAACAATCTCAGGTGCACAAACAGTGCCAAAATATCACAAATCTGATCTTGCTGATACGAATCACATAAACAAAATAAATGATAATCGAAATCTCTGAAAGAGATATGAGATATGATACAAAGCTGAAATATTACCAAAAATGCCAAATCATAAAACTTCACAATTCAAACCGAGTTTAGAACAAGTCAAAGAAAAGTAATATCCATCAAAATCACATAAAAAATATCCACTGTCTCAAAACGTGTGACAAATAAATGAGAGGGACGAAGAATCGCGGTAGTTTTATCTTCCACCATTCTCAAGATAATCATGGGCCCGATGTCCCACAAAACACACCGAGCAGATGAAATTTTCTCACCATCTCTTCTCTGATGCGACATCCTAGTAGTTCTGCTAAACTGCTGATCATCTATACGCCCAACCCCTGGTAGTAGTTTCTCCGTCTATCTGCAATACGCCAGTCCAAGTTCTTCTGCTCGTACGCCTTCTGTGTGCCTGCTCGTTGAAATTTACCTTTGTTTGTACTCCTCTTGTTGTTCTGTCCAGCTCTCTCTTGCAGCATCGCAATACTTCAACTATCTTCTCGAAATGAGCAATCCTGTCTTCAACTTAACCGGAATGGCAACTATACTAAACGCATGTGGCTTCTTCACGAACCTCTCTATCTCAGCAACTATTGTAGCAACTCAGGATCCGAATCACCATATTCGATTCTACGATTGGTCACCATCTAAACGATCGAGAAACCAATCCGCGAAGACAAATAGACAAAATCAAATGTGGGAGGATGAAGATCAAATCAACGAAGATAAATGGATATCGAAATCAAATCTGAATGAAAAGTTACAACCAAACAGAATAGGTCGAAACAAACGGAAGCCTAATGTCTACCCAAATCTTCACAGGTCATAGCCTAAGCTCTAAGGGTCTCAAAACCTAGGCTCTGATACCATAATTGTAACACCCTAACCCGAAAAGGGTTTGAATGCCACATTATGAAGTCATATCAGAACATACTAATAAAAATGCAAGCAGAAGTCTTATTAAATAAAATACCAAATCATATAAATGAATGACTTACAAAGGAAAATACATAATCCAACATGTCTAAAAGATACGAAATATCAAAACAAATGTTCTTCCAAATGAGTCCAAAAAAATAAGGGAAAACTAGGGTCGGTTCACTTAAAAGCTCCTACTCTCAGCCCATCAAAGCCTAGCATCCCACTTGGTACCTGCCGCATAGAAAAAAAACGTGGCTGAGCTTAAAAGCCAAGTAAACAGATTTAACAAAACAAAAGCTAAACATAATCAAAATACAAAAAAGAATCATAGGAGACTAATAACAAAATCGGCACAATGAGTCTATGAGTCAATGGGGAACCTGCAGAACACAATATTAACAGATATCCAGAAGGAACAGAAATCAAGGAAAACCAAAGAATCACTGAACAAATATAAGCACATATAAATAACCAAACATACAAGTATCGAAACATAATCATATAGGAGTTGATGAACAATATCCTAATCAAATCAAGCAACCAACAGTGTAAAAGCATATTTGTCAGCGGATCAACTAAACATGAATATGGCAAAAGAAACAAATCAAATAATCAGATATATATGCGCTAAGCAGAATTCTATAATCAGGCGAAATCAACTGAATAGAATGTAAGCATGGCAATCACACAAGTCAGAAAATCAACAATTAATAAACATAATAAATATCATAACAAGCTGAGATACTAATAGAAGTATAAGCATGTCAGTCACAAGTATAGGTAGGAAATACCGAACAAACATCATAATTAAATGAAGTAACTGAACAAGAATATAGCATGGCAAATTAAACAAGTAAACTAGATAGATAACGTAAGTTGAGGGGAAACCTCTCAAGTACCAAATGGAGTAGCTAGCTCCCAAATGTTAGGGGGTGTATTGCACACACTCACCACATCACCAAAACTGAACTGAGTACCTAGGATGCATCTATACGCTCCCTGCAAAATAAATCAAATATACATATGCCAGTTCGAGATTGTATATACGGAATCATAATGGCCAACTGCACAAATATCATAATCATATCAAAAGGGAACGCCGGGGACTAATCACACCGCCCCAGATAGTGTCATGCAATTGGTGTATCAATGACATGGCCATGGTACCTCTATGGCTAGTTAGCTTGGGAAACCAAACAAAACAAATCAAATCATATCAACCTGGTCATATAATGGAATCATATCAATAAGGGATCTCAAACGGATAATATCAAACAAATAAATAATCGAATATCAAATCAGAGGATCATACTAAAATGAATCATATTAAATGGATCATATCAAATCAAAGTAAGGAGAATACGAATCGCATATCAAAATGGATAAATCATGTTTAACTAATCTCCCATTTATACTTAGTTTCAAGTTCATAAATTTTTGTCTTTGAGTATTTCAAATCTGGACCAGACTTTAGCAATTTTTTATAGAATACATACTTAGCTCAAATAAAATTAAGAAAATTCCCAGGGGTTCCCATATGAGTTAAGAGACTCTCTAAATTTTGGGGGATTTTGTTTCCAGGTCAAATGGCCTATGGAAAATCATAAGTCCAAACCTGTCCATAACTTACCCAGAATTACACACACCAAAAGTATAGGCCAGAAAAGCACACTCACACTACTCCACAAATAAAACCAAAAATTACAGGTGTCACAAAATATATAAACATCATAACCACCAAAGAAAAAGTTACAGAACCTCACGGTTTTAATACCAAAAATCAAATACTACATCACAAATTTAAACTCAGAAACTCAGATTCAAACACTTTAACTTCAAAAATGTAAAAATCATATTTCCTGGTATGCAAATGCTACAAGGCTAAAATAAAAAGTTCTAGGGAAGTATATATCATAAATGTAGATTTTTTTTTAACTTAGGTTAGAATTAAATGTTTACATCATATCATAAATTCATTATAGATTAATAAGTCGAATAGTGTAATCTTTTATAATTCGTGCTCACATTCTCAATTTACCTCGTGTTTTGAAAATTCCATATAGTTGTTGTTGTGACGATTTTAAAGTTTAAATATATAATGAAAATTTATGAGGCGAAAACTCAGGTTATTACAACTACGATCACAAAGACACCTCTGGATACATCCCACAACACCACAAAACTAAGCGTCTTAGCAAAGACCAAGTTGAGGTTTTTTAGAGTCTAGAGAAATGTTACTTTCATGAGGGTAGGTCAATTCACCCATATTTTGTCGAAGGAACAAACCTTCATAAAGAACTAGCCACCATCCACTTCGATGGTCTTTTAGACATTGACGAGCCCATTTGCCCTAGATTTGTCTTTGAGTTCTATGCTAGTGTAATTTTTGTAACAAATGATGAGGTCTTATGTCTCTTAGCTTCAAAATCAACCAAAATGACTACAACATTTCTCTCACTCAATTCAACCAAGTGTTAGGAATTTCTTGTGTTGGAACTTTTCTATACTCGGATAAGTGGTCACTTACAATTCTTGATTCAATTCATGACTGTTCCCCTCCTTACCAAACTCCCTGGTCAACAAAGATGTCATCCATGAACACCTCTTCTTTGATAGGGTAGCACCAACTCGTGTCACTAGAGCTGGAAAAGAAATCAACCGAGATACATATGGAATG
Source organism: Chrysanthemum makinoi (assembly GCA_910596185.1). Lineage (NCBI taxonomy): Eukaryota > Viridiplantae > Streptophyta > Magnoliopsida > Asterales > Asteraceae > Chrysanthemum > Chrysanthemum makinoi. The sequence continues at coordinate 242,026,543 of OU343222.1, read as the reverse complement.
GAACTCAATGAGCTTATGCCTCAATTCAAAAATTAGGAAGAACTTCTTAGAGCTAATGTCATAAGCATCATAAGAAACCGTGACCATATCAATGTTTTCCTTTTCTACATGATCTATAGCTTGTCCACCCATCAACCATTCAACTTGGCATACTACATTGCTAGGAGAATGGTCGACATTCCGACTCAAGGAACCGTTGCTCTTCCATACGGGCTGCTCCTTACCCATCTCTTTAGAGCTTTTGCACCTATTTCGCCAAGTCCTAGAGGGTTAAAACTTGACTATCCTCTTATCCCTCACATCTTTATGCCTTTGAGTGATGAAAGAGTGTCCAAGACCAAGACCAAATTAAAATGGCCACAACCTTTTACTCCTTCAACTTCATCGTCCAATAGCTTGGAAGACGGACTCCCCAACTCTAGGCTTCAACCTCACGAGTACTACGCCTCACTTCCATATATTGAGAACCCCTCGGAGGAATTCAAGCAAACAAAGGGTATGTTCAAATGTCTTGGAAGGATGCTTTCCATGATTAACAAGAAGTTGGACAAGTGAGGGAGGTTTTAAGGAGTGTTTGGTACAAGGACAAAAACAATGATGTATGATGTACATTATGTGTTTTTGATTTCTAGGTTGATAACTAAACTTAAAACAATGATGTGAACTAACTGTATCATGTAGGGGGATGACATTCAGATGTTATCAAATTTTCATCGTTTTCACTTTGTAGTGAAAATCATTAGCCCCTATTGGAAATACATGCTCCCATATGTTTATATGTGTGTTGTTGCTTGTTCCTAACTAGAAATAATTATCTCCATATGTTTTAAGAAAAATTTCAGGATTCGGAAAAGTCCCCGAGGGTTAAAAAACACCTCTGTCAACAATTCTGCACAGCACAGATTTGACGGACCCAAAAATTTGGCTCCATCCTTTACATAATGTGGTGCCTCCAAATATTGACCACCGGACCAGACGGAACCAAAATTTGGGTTCCACCCGTATAAATTTTTGGTGTCGTGGGACACTGAAGGTAAATTTTTGAATTTTACTAAATCCCGCAATCTAATTTACCAAATTTTGTTTCTAGGATAGTTTTTCTTGCTTTTTATTTATATTAGGACTAGTTTAACTTACTTAGACCAATAGGATATCCATTTCCCACCAAAAATTCAAAAATCTCAAAATCCACCCAAGAAACCCTTTTCTATAAAGGAAGGAACCATATTTTTGGTTCCTTGAAATACGTGGATGATCTGATCTTCAAGATTTTGCAATGATTGAAGCCCATTTACTACATATCTTGCTCATTTTACTCAACACTTCTTGTATGGATTGATTAAGGAGATTTGACATGCACTTAAACTCTTCCAAATCATTAGGAACCACTTCACTTGTATGGCGTAAACATCAAATCAAACACAATTTTCCATAATATCATGATCCTATAAATTAAGACATCAAAGATGATCATCTTCACACCTCAACAATTTATACCTTCTTCTCTTAGCATAAGCTTAATCACAAATGACAAAGTCATCTACATCATCACCATCAACCAACCTATCAAGAAAACCGCAAGAATAAGTGTAAGACCTTGTTGCTTTGTCAACCTTAGTTCCTCCTCCGAATCATCACCACTAAACAATTCATCTCCAATAAGATATGGAAACTTCCTCACTCTAAGTACTCCAACTCCACCACCAAAAACACCCATTATCATCACTACTCCACCACCTACTAAAACACTAATTGTCACCTCTCCACCGCTGGCTCCAATACAATCATCAAAAATACCATCACCACCAAAATCTCCAATGCTTGTACCTTTAGAACTCTTCTCAACTCCACCAACATTCCCAAATCCATTTTTAGATGACTTAGAAGACCTACCTCCTAGGCCCACAAATCCACCACCTCTTCCATCATTTGGAACCATTGAGCGCATCGCTCATGAACCGTCAAGAGCATCATTTGAACCAAACGCCCCTTTTGAACCTAGACCTCGTCTCTTCCACCCAATCCACAATGAAATCCATGGGCCATTATATGGAGACCATGCTCTACCACCTACATCCTTTTCTCCTCATATGGATGACATTGATGACTCAATGTGGGAAGACTACCCACAATCTCAAGTAGAGATACAAGCTCATCTAGAAAACTTCCATGCGTTTTCAAATATGGTGGATTCTCATCTAAATGAGGCTTTGCAAATACAAAATGCTTTGCTTTCCTCCCTCATTACTCCATCTAATACCAACAACACTTCCACCAATGTTCCACCACGTAATAATGATCCTACTCTCTTACCTCGACATGGTTGTTCCCATTGTGAGCGCACCACCCATCTTAGTGAAAGGACACGAATCATGGTCCACGAATTACAAGATGAGATGAGGCTCATCCTCAATAATATCCTTGAGCGTATTAACGCTCTTTCTCATCCTCCTCCTCAATAGGATGGTTCTTGCTTTATTTTTAGGAATTTTTCATTTCTAAGTTGTTTTTTATTTTTCTTGAATTTTTTTATTTAAGTTATTTTTCTAATTTATAGGAATTTTTTTATGTATCAACATCTCCATTATGTTCCATTGTATGACTTCTAAGTCATAAATTTTTTTAACTAATGAATGATGTTTATTATATTGTTGTTGGTAATTACTTGTTGGTTGGAATTACTTGTATACTTGTGATGATGAATTTTACTAACCATTCTTTTGTAGCTTTTCACAATCCATGTATCTTTCTCTTGGCACTCAATTAAGGGGCAGCATTGGCCAAGGGGGAGAATTTGGCTCGGGCTCATTGCAATTTCCGCTTCGCCTCTTCTTTTTGTTTCGACAAAAAGAAGGCGAATATTATTGAACTTGACCATTGACTTTCAAAAAGTCAACATCAAGCTTTGACTTTCAAAAGTCAAAATACTAGTAGACCACTTATTGGACAAACAAAAGTCAAACTAGTTGGTCAACCGTAATAAACTTCAAACAGCTCAGAAACAATGCAATGAAGATCTAGAGGAGTATAGTGTTTCCCCAGGTCGTTAAGTCCCAACGAGCTGTGCGACTGAATAACCAAACGTATAGTGATCGGGTGATATTGAACGGGAAAAGGTTTATGATTGATACTAGATAACAAAGGAAAAATGAAAGAAAATTAAAAAGATAAATTATCTTAAATAAACGCTATCACTATTTTTAAAATTGGATTTTCTTGATTTTTCTTTTATAAATTTGAATTAAAAACTAATTTTAAACTTTAAAACTAAATTAAAATACTAAAAATTATGAAATTAAAGAGGAAAATTATGAAACTATTTTTATAAAATCTAAAATAACTAAAGAGAATTTTCAAAACTATTTTTGTATTTTTCTGATTTATATTTTAATTTCTATGATTTAAAAACTATCTAAAACTAATTAAATCACTAAAAATTACTATTTAAACTAGGAAAATTATGGAAAAGTATTTTTTTGGCTTTTTATATTTATCTTAATCTAGGAAAAATGAGAAATTATTTTTTTGAACTTTTTCTGATTTAATTGTATTAAAAACTATTTAAAAAGTCTTAAAAACTGATTTAAATAGGGAAAAATAGCAAACAAGAATGGAAAAATCTGAAAAATTCAGGAAAAGTCTAAAATTATATTCTAAATCTATGAAAAATATAAAAACCTATACTAGTGTGCAAGATTCAGGTTCTGTAGTGGAATGGCTTATAAATAAGCACTTAAAAATAAGCTCTATGTACCAAATCAGCACCAAATGATCACAAAGGTTAGAGTGTGCAAAATCTACTTAAAAGCAACTAATATCAACCAATCTAAACCTCGGGAAAGCAGGATGCAAGAATCTAGTGTGAATTGCACTTAAGAGCTAAAACAGGTTTTAGCTACTACTTTGTAGCTTGAAAATAAGCCACTCAAATAAGCTGAAACTCAAAACCAGATGTGGGATCCTAAACTAGACCTGGCAAGGGACTTATAAACCAAAAATAAAACCAAGGCAAGCTCTAATGAGCTTGTGGAGAACTCTGCACAAACCTGCGGGAACTCATTATCACTGAGTCAGTGCACAGGGCACTTTTGACCCAATTGACAAGCTGATTTAGAGCTTTTACAAAATTACTAAAAATCTACAAAAATCAGATTCCAACTCTTGACCAACTGAAGTTGTTAAGCCCAAGATTTCACTTGATTTGAGCCAAAATTGAAGCTATGAAAATTCCACAAACCTTGGTGAAAAACTGCTTTTCCATCTTTTGACTTTTGAAACAGAAATGGAAAGTTGACTAAAATGAGTTTTGATCTTTCAACACAGATTATATTTGATATTTTATGATGAACTGAACCTATATTAAGCTACTTTAACTAATCTTAGACCTATATGCAACCTATGAGAGCTTAATACCCAATGATATGAAAATCAAATGAGATTGAATCTGATTTGACTAATAAGTGTTCTAGGGTGTAAATTTAGGCAACAGTTAGACTAAATGAACCTAAACTAATATTATGCAACAAAACTCTAACACTTAAACACCCTCTATCACAGATTTGAGGACTAACCCAAACACTAGTTAAATGACTGAAATGCAAAAATCTTTTAACTACAACCTGAAATTCAACTATGATCACTACCAATTCAGTTCCTAATGATACTAAAACACTTAAATGAAGCAACAACTGTAACTTATACTATCAATGAGTACCTATACTACCAATGCATATTCAACAGTTACATAAAAAAATTAGATCTCACAGATGGTCCAGCTTATAGAGCAGCTTAAACATAACCCAATCTACACTATTTTGATCAATTCCAACCCATTCCAGGCTCTGCAACACCCAATGCCATAACCATTTCCAAATGAAGCTTTTCAGTTGACTTTTGTTGACCAATATGAGAAATTGCTTAAAACTGAGAATTGAACTTACTAACAGCTATCTAAAGCTGTAATAAGCTCAAATGATGTCTAAAAATGCTATTTGAAGCTCTGTATTCAACAGAATTTGATTTTGACTCTTAACAGAACATGCAAAAAAAACACAGGAACAATAACAATTTTTGAATCAACACTTCAAATTATTTAAAAGTTACTTAAATACTCTTAGTTTATTACAGGAAAGGAAATATTGCAAGCTTTGAAAGTAAATTAGAACATTATAGAAAATTCGACATACATGAGAAAATAAAAACTAAGTACTTTTTTTCTACTCTCTCTTCCTCCTCTATTTATATGCAAAAGGCTTTCTCTCACATCTCTGAGCATTTCCCACTTGTATTTGGGGCCATTGGATCACTGGCGAAGATTTTAGCCATTGATGGCTTTTTGGCGCCAAATTGGTATTCAGTTGGAGGGATTGAGTGCATAGAAGAAGAAGCTTTAAATGCTTCTTGGATTGTTGTTGAGTGGAGGGACATGGAAAGGTGAGAGTGAGGGAAGTGAGGTGGTGGAACAGTGGTGAGGAAGAAAAGGTCTGGGTTTTGCGAGGTTAGTGGGTGAAAGAAGAAAAAGAGAGGGAAAGGTGGGCTGGTTGGTTTGAGTCAATCCAAGTTTGACTGGGGTGTTATATTGGACAGGGGTTCACAAAGGGAGGTCAATGGGTATATGGGTATCATGGAACCAGTGTTTTGTTTATTAATACAAGGACCAAACCAATTCTCCAAACTAGAGGACCAAATCGCCATTTTCCAAAGTTATGCCAAGGACCACTATGACAAGTGACAAGTTTCAATAGTACAAGGATCATATAAGACATTTTTAAACTTCCAAGGACTATTTTTGCCAATTTTAAAACTTGAAGGACCAAACTTGTAAATTCTCAAAACTTATGAAATTTTTCACCAATGGACTAATTATGACAACTTATGATTTCAAAAGGACCTTTGGTGACTTTTCTTTAAAATAAGTGCTCAGGGACTATTTTTGACAAGATTTGAAACTTGGGGACTAAAACGCCAATTATGCAAACTTAGTTCATTTTTCATCGATTTTAAACATTAAGTTGCATCTGTTTCGACATATAAAATACAATTTTGAGATATTATTGATTTTGACCATGACTTTCAAAAGTCAACATTTTAAATGCTTTTGACTTTCAAAAGTCAAAATGATGAGTAGACCAACTTTACACACTCATCAAACTAGTCAAAAGATAAAATAATCTTTTGATTGTCAACTTTATCTAACTAACTATTTCTTCCAAGTTCAAATTAATCTCATATTTTTTCAATTCTTGTACATCTTTACATCTTTGATAAAAATAAAATTTATGTTTTGTCCTCAACAAAAAGGGGGAGATTGTTAATACATATCTCGTCCTAAAAAATTATTTATATTTTATGATCTTTACCTTGTTTTGTTAACGAAAAAAGTAAATTTCATTTTTGTAAAGTATAAAGCTTGTCAAGATTAATAGACATTAAAACAAGATTTTCTTAAATAAAGTCTTTATCGGTTAAGCATTTACATCTTATCACATTTTGATTAGCTATGAATCAGTTAACATTGATAACCTTCTAAACTATAATGTGCATCAACATTTTTAGCACAAGTATGTTTAGTTTCTTAAACATAACATTACGTAAGTATTTACTTATATAACATATTAATTCTAAAAATAGAAAACAACATATTACATCATGGCTTGCATCACATTGGAAATCTTTAGAAGATTTCATAGAATATTTTTTTTAGATATTCACTCATCATATCTTACATAATCTTGGAGAGATTTGGATGATCTTAGAAATATTTTTTGTGATCTTTACTATCATACTGGCGGAACCAAAAATCATAAAGGGTGGAACCCTTTTTTTGGTTCCATCCAGTCCGCTAATCACTTGGCCTATAAATAGCAAGCATACCCAAGTTGTTTTCTCATCCCTGATAAGCATAAAACACATATATTCTCTCATTCTTTCATTGTAGTGATCATCTTTTATAGCAAAGAAGATCAAGGCATAATTAAGCTTCAACAATTAGTTAAAAGGCTTGTTTGTTTTGTTGTTGTGTGATTCATTATTGTTTATACATCATTGTTGTACCAAACCATCTTAAACCTCTAAGTGTGAGTGGTTAGTATTTTAGTCCTCAAAATACATAGTGTGTTGGGAGTGGTAGTACCCTTGTAAAAGAAGTCGACATCTAGCTTTGTGTCAGAAATATTGTGTAAGCGACGTGTAAAGGTTTTCTCCGCCGGTTAATGGAGCTTGTTCATTAGTAAAGATAACTCTCGATTTAGAGAGTCGGGGAGTGGAGTACGACAAGGAAAAAGAGTCCTTGTAGACCGAACCACTATAAAAATCTTTGTCGTGGTTTGTGTAGGATCATACTTTTTATGTTGTTTGATGATTCGGGTGGCCTAGGATGATGATAATGCAAGTATGCCATGTTTAGAGATAGAAAGAGATGAGAGGATGTTCTAGAAAGAGAAAGTAAAGAAAAAAGAAGAAAGGTTAGATTAGAATCACCACCTCTTCCAAGGATGGAAGATGTATTTATAGTTACAACCTAAACGTCCTCCTGTCAGAATGTGGATCAGGCATACAGTGGGTAAAGACCCATCCTTCCTCCATGGTGTTACTCTAAGCTAAACTAAGCTAATAACTAACTAATTAACTACTAAATAATGTAAAGTATACGAGCTAAGATATGCTAAACAATAATTGGGGTGACCGACTCTTCAATATGGGTTTTCCAAATCCCAACAATCTCCTCCTAAGGGAGGCCACCCCATGATTTACATTTTGAATCCTAGCATTCTATCTTTGTCTTCATGCTTGAGCTCGTAGACTTTAATTCTTAAATTTATGAATTCTTTGTGCTTGAACAGTGATTCTTCAAAGTCCGAATGCTTTGTACTTTCAGTGGAGGTCTTTGAACTGATCCACATCTTGATGATCTTCGAGCTTTCTTAATGAGATTGAGAGGAAGAATATTCACATCCTTAATGAGAATTTGATTTCTAGATGTATTGCTCAAGATGTGTTTTATATTGTCACGAATTATTCAATTACTGCTTCTCAATTTCATTATTTATTGACTGCATTGAAAGTTTCACAAGATCGTGTCAATGAGCTTGAAACCAAAATTTCGAAATTGCATGACAAAATCGAAAAGGATGATCATGATAACATGGTCAGCCATTTTTCTAAATTAGAAGTTGAATATCTTGATTTACAATTAAAATATCAACATCTTGAAGAAATAATCAAAACTTCAAATGCCAAGACATCTTCGGATGCTCCTGAGTTTGATGCACATTTTGAAATAAATTCTCGTGATGAATGGATTTAAGCTCACTGCAACACGATCCGAAAATTGAAAGCTCAAATTTCCTAATTGAAGGGTAATAAGAGTGAAGTGACTGGCTCCCACATGCTTCCTCCTTTAGATTCTCAGAATTCTCATAATTTCCATCTTCCAAACATCATTGATGTATTGCAACATGAAAATGAGTGTTTTATAGCTGAAAATGAAAAGGTTAAACTGCATTTCAAAGAGTTATATGAATCAATTAAGGTCACTCTTGAAAAGAATAATGAAAAGATAACGTCTTTGCAAAAAGAAATTGAGAATCTGAAGAATTAGGTAAAATGGAAAATGCCAATCACTAGTGGTGATTATGTTGCACCAAAGGTGTCTGCTTGCCTTATTTTAGGAATAATGAACATACATTTCAAACATATCTTGCGTGCCTTAAGGATAGTTTAGAGAGTCTCCGTGAGATTGTTGAAGATGATAAAAGAGAGAAACCACTTGATAGTGTGGTTGCTTATGCCTGCATGTATGCCAAACGATCTCAGGAACTCTTAGAATGTGTAATTGCAACATGTCCTAAATCTGGTACTAGGAGAGATAGAATTGTTACACCCATTTCAATGCCTATAGTCAAGAATGTTACCCTTGATGTGCCTCCTAAAGTCTCAGAGCCCAGCACTTCTAGACCAGAAAAACAAAAAGTAGTGAAACCAACTAATATTCCCGTCGTTCCTTCTACTGGAGTAATTACTGACACTAAGGCTAGTGGGTCAAAGCCTTCAGGCAATACAAAGCAAGATAGGACCTCGCGAGCTAAGAGTGATCAAGAGAAGAAAGTAGAAGACCACCCTAAGAATAATAAGTTTGTGTTGAATAAGATGAATCGTGTTGATTCTAGTATTAGCTATAAGCGTACTATAATTAATAGGAATTCTGCTACTGCTTCCAAAACATGTAATGAATGTTTGGTTTCTGGTAATCATGATGAATGTGTTGTGACTTATTTGAGAAATCTTGTTAAATATCCAGTTAAAAATGTTATGAATGCTAAACAGGTTAAGTAAGTTTGGAAGCCTACAGGGAAAAGGTTTAGTAATAATTGGAAGCCTACAGGGAAAAAGTTTTGTAATGTGGGTTATCAATGGAAACCTACTGGTCATAAATTCAAAATTAGTGAACTTTGCCCTAAATTGTCTAGATCTCTGCCCATTAAGAAATGGAAGCGCATTGGTAGAATCATACCTTTAAGAAGTCATCACACTTCAAATAGGTCCACTGCCGCTACTAGTATTGCTCCCACCACTAATGTCATGGCACCTAGAAATTTTGTGGGTCTAAAGATTGTTCATACTAACCAACTGGAACTCATATTCTCATGGAGATCCACTGCTTTCAATTATTCATTCTCGTCTGTTTTCAAATGCAGGTCGTACAAATCGTCCTTTGGTATTTGGACTCTAGCTGCTCAAAACATATGACTGAAGATCACTCTCGGCTCAAGAACTTCATGAATAAGTTCATCGGGACATAGATTTGGGAATGACCACTGTCGGACAATTATGGGTTTTGGAGATTATGTTTTTGGTGATTGTGTGATCTCCTGGGTATATTATGTGGAAGGTATTGGTCATAATTTGTTCTCTGTTGGTCAATTCCGTGATTCTGATCTTGAGGAAGTCTTCAGAAAGCACTCTTGCTTCATTAGAGAATTAGATGGTGTTGAACTTCTGAAGGGAACTCGTGGCACAAATTTGTAAACCATCTCTATCAAAGACATGATGAAGTCCTCTCCTATTTGTTTATTGTCAAAGGCATTTAAGAACAAATCATGGTTATGGCATCGTCGTCTCAATCACTTGAACTTCAGTACCATCAATGACCTTTCAAGAAAGGACCTTGTAAAAGGCTTACCCCGGTTGAAATACGAAAAGGAGCATCTTTGTTCAGCATGCCAATTAGGAAAAAGCACGAAGTATGCCCACAAACCAAAACCTGCCAATACCATTTTGGAAGTTCTTCATACCCTTCACATGGATTTGTGTAGACCCATGAGATTACAAAGTATGAATGGGAAGAAGTATGTTCTAGTCATCATTGATGACTACTCTCGGTTCACTTGGGTTAAGTTTTTGAGAACAAAGGATGAAAATCCTGATGTTATCATTAAAATTATTAAAAAAGTACAGGTTAGGCTTAAAAAACAGTTAGAATCATCCGAACAGACAATGGAACTGAATTTTTGTAAACAACGAACTTAGTCAGTTTTATAAAAGTTTGGAATTAGTCATCAAAGAAGTGTCCTATGCACTCTTCAACTGAACAGTATAGTTGAAAGGCAAAATCGGACTCTTGTGGAAGCTGCAAGGACTATGCTAATATTTTCAAACGCTCCTATGTTTCTCTGGGCGGAAGCCATTGCCACTGCATGTTACACCCAAAACCATTCCCTAATACATACTACTCATGGAAAAACTCCGTACGAATTAGTTCACAACAGAAAACCGGATCTCTCGTTTCTTCGTGTGTTTGGAGCTTTTTGCTATCCAACCAATGATGGTAAAGATCTGGGAAAGTTGAAAGCTAAGGTTGATATTGGATTTTTCGTTGGTCATGCACCTAATCGGAAGGGTTACCGAATCTACAACAAAAGAACTCGAGACATTATGGAAACTCTTCACGTTACGTTTGATGAGCTGATTGAGCAAATTGCTCCTGGACAATCCAGTTCTGGACCAGCATCTCAACTTTTGACACTGGACCCATTAGTTCAAGTCTTGTACAAAATCTCTCTCTTGCAGTTCCTTATGTACCTCTCTCAGAAGAAGATCTAAAGAAACTGTTCAATCCAATGTATGATGAATACTATGAGCCTTCAGCTGATGATAATCCTGCACCACCAACTACAGCTGCTCCTACTCCAACCAACACAAATGGTCCATCTGTCTCAATGTCTTTATCTCAAGAAGTGCCATTTACCGATCATGCTCCGTTTGAAAACATATTTTCCCCTGAACCCACTCCTAAAACATCATCACAAGGGGATCCGAATTCTGCTACATCAGTACCTTATCAACAACCACATGAACATCTCAGAAAATGGACACATGATCATCCATTGGATAATATCATTGGGATCCTTTTCGTTTGGTATCTACTAGAAAACAACTTGCCACTGATGCCTTATGGTGCTTCTTCAATTCTGTACTATCAAAGATCGAACCAAAATATTTCAAATCAGCAATGTCTAAGGACAGCTGGTTTAATGCTAAGCAAGAGGAAATCTATGAGTTCGATCATCTTGATGTATGGGAATTGGTACCTGCTTCAGATTGTTCTATGATTACTGCTCTCAAGTGGATCTTCAAAGTAAAACTTGATGAGCACAATGATGTTCTAAAGAATAAGGCAAGACTTGTGGCTAAAGGATATCGAAAAGAGGAGGGTATTAACTTTGAGGAATCATTTGCTCCGGTTGCACGAATTGAGGCTATCAGAATCTTCTTGTCTAATGTTGCTAGCAAGAATATGGTAGTTTATCATAAGGATGTAAAGAATGCTTTTCTTAATGAAGATCTCAAAGAAGTGGTCTATGTTAGTCAACTCAAAGGTTTTGTGGATCCTGAGCATCCTACCCATGTCTATCGCTTGAATAAGGCCCTCTACAGCTTGAAGCAAGCTCCTAGGGCATGGTACGATACTTTTTCAAATTTCCTTTTGGCAAATGGATTCTACAAATGAGCTGTTGATCCTACATTGTTCACCAGAAAGTCGGCCAAACATTTAATTCATGTTCAAATATATGTTGATGAAATTATATTTGCCTCGACTGACCCTAATGAATGTAACGATTTTCAAAAGAGATGGGCTATAAATTTCAAATGTCAATGATGGGACAAATTTCATTTTTCTTAGGGTTACAAATTTCACAAAATCCCGAAGGCATTTTTGTTAATCAATCTAAATATGCAAATGAAATTTTAAAGAAATTTAGATTTGATTCTTATGACTCTGTTGACACTCCCATGGTGGAACGAACAAAACTGGCTGAGGACCACTCGGGGATCCCGGTTGATCAAACTAAATATCATAGTATGATTGGATCCTTGATGTATCTCACAGCCAGTAGACCTGATATTCTATTCGCTGTATGCATGTGTGCTCGTTACCAGGCTAAGCCTACTAAAAAGCACTTGAAGTGGTAAAACGGGTCTTTCGGTACCTCCAAGAAACCATTAACATGGGACTTTGGTATCCGAAGGACACCAGTATGTCACTAACAGCCTATGCAGATGCTGACCACGCAGGGTGTCAAGATACACGTCAGGAGGTGCTCAGTTTTAGGGTGACAAATTAGTGAGCTAGTCTTCAAAGAAGTAAATGAGTACTTCAATATCCTCTATAGAGGCTAAATACATTTCCATGTCATCGTGTTGTGCTCAAATTTTATGGATGAGATCCCAATTATCTGACTATGGCTTTGTATTTAACAAAATTCCTATGTACTGTGACAACAAAAGTGTCACACCCCGCTAAGAGCGGAAATACGAGGTGTAACGAAATGTAACATCGCATAAGATAGTAGAACAACACCATATATGATTTAAGAAATGGGTTTACAATGTCACATAAAGATTTAATACAATACTGAATAATGAAATCATAGGTCTTAATATTATCAAAGTTAAGTCTTTGTAAAAAAGGGTCTTAGCCAAGTCACTCGGTATTTGATATGAGAACAATGTATGACTTCAATATGCATGCCTTCAAAAATATGACTATTTATCACCTGAAAATAATACTTAAAAACGTCAACATAATGTTGGTGAGCTACCAGGTTTAAAATAAAAAAGATTTAGTTGTTGTGCAAATAATACATGTAGGACAAATGTGCAAATAGATAATAACGTAGGGCAAGTAGTGACAAATGATATCCAACCACAAATGAATCATGCAACCAATATGAAATCACCATGAAGCCTACATTCTGAAGCTAAAACGTGTGTACTTTTCATGGCTATGTGATTCTACCACGCCGTAAGAACCACGAAGAAAGTACCACACAATGATTGTACCAAGCTAAAGCGTGCGTACTTTCATGGCTTTGTGGGATTCTACCACGCCGTAAGAACCACGAAGTAAGCACCACGCAAAGCTTGTACCACACAGAATGTACCACACATGCACCTAACATAATTATTATTACACATAATTTGTCCAAATAAAACCAATGTTAAGTACAACATGAAACATTTGAAATATATTTTGAGTATCATTTTCCCCTGAGAAAAATTATAAAAATGGGCCACGAATACTCACCTTAATACGGATGAGGTAAAGAAACAAGTGCACACAAGAAAACGAAGGAGATCACAAGCTACTCCTCTTTCCACGTATCTACATAAGTTTATAATCATATGTTACCTAAGCCATGACGAATTTTAATTCTTGTTATTAATTAGAGTGTTTTAGGATTTTAATTTAGACAAAAGATATGTTAAATAAATTCTTAGTTTAATGATTAACCTAATTAAAGTAAACGTTTTAAAAATAAAGAAGTCATTCAAATTTTGAAGTAAAGATAGACCGATTAGAGAATGACAATTCTCAAGATTTATTTTGAAACTAAGGAATATGATCTTGCACGAAGAGACAACATCTTCAATTTGCCTTGGGGTAAACATTTGTAAGTCAACTCATAGACTAACATCTATTTAGTATTTAAAAACACAAGTTTAATTACCACCCTACACCTTGACATTAAAACACTTGCTATATACTCTTTTAAACTACAAGGAAAATTTACCCAAAACTGCTTTTGTTCATGCATGTATCCTACTAAAACATATTAGACTCGACCCTTGCTATGACTCATTCTACCCTCTCTTCTTTTTTTTTTCTTTTATTTGTTTGAAAGCAAACTTTTATAGTTGATTGAAAACTTAGATGTGCATGCTTCAAATACTTTAATCACACATATATAAGGTTAAAACAACACGACCTTCCCAAGTAGACCCTTAAGCCATGCGTATCATATTCCAGTATTTTACTCTTTATTTAAAACATATGAACGAATCTAGAAAAAAATAGGTTTTAGTTCATTTAGGTCTCCAAAAATTTCACTCTTGTACGCCTTACGCATACGAAAAATCTGGTTTCAATAGTTAACAAACATGCGACACTAAGACAAAACGCAATATACTTAACTTTTAAATTCAGAACATGTCTTGGCAATCCATTTCTTTTATAAAAAAAATCATGTGAAAGATTTTGACGAGACCCTTATTAGAACTACAACACACCATCTCACAATCGACATCGAAACAATCAAGGTTATTCAAATCATGGCAAACTGGTTTAGTTTTTCTCCACTTTGGGTTTATATGATAGCTTAAGGTCGAAAAACAAGTCTACAACTTGAGGTTCTCATGAGATGGTTAACCCTTATGTTTCACACAGTTTACTACATGATATGAGACAACATAGGCAGCCAAGTATTAGATTACTTATTTTATATCAGGACAAAAACTTTATAAATGTGGCGTTAATTAACAACAGTAACCATAAGAAACGAGGTGCAAGGACATATGAATAACGGGTAGTTCTTATGTTTTAGTTTCATTTTATATAATCAACTGATCATATGAACAACTAGGTCGATACAAGCGTGATTAGGTTTCCAGATTATACGTGAGTTTTGTGAAGCAAGTAGGTTAAAGAAAATGGTGCTTAGTGTTACTTGTTGTAATGAGAGAACAAGAGGAAAGCAAAACCAGACGTGACCCTCACGATTCAACCATAATACCCATGAAAGATCTATTAACCACACCTTCTAATCTACTGTTGCAACGAGGTTGACAGAAGAAAAGTGGAATCCTTGGACTCCAAACATACTTAGCAACAAAACCCTAAAGCCTTTGCCCTTGCGAAATCAGAATAGCAGAGTGCGTGTGTTTTTGTTTTTTGTCAAGTGGATGAGAAAAGGAGGAATGAGTCTGGAACATATAGGAGAGGTGAGAGGAGCGTCAAATCAAGAATGGGAGGGGTTTTAATGGTCTTAAATTTGATTGATTATGTGATGAATGGAAGACCAAAATTTATAGGATTGCTTGGGTGAGATTCGGAGGTTACAAGTCAGGAGAAAGGAAAAAAAAAAACGTGTGAGGCTAAGTTGATTATAGGAATTTTATGTATTTGCAGTAGTATTTTATTAGACAAGGACTTAGGATAATTATTAGTAAATTTGTTTTTATTTTATATCCTATAGTTTTTATTAATACATATTTAATATATCAACTCAAAATATTATACCAAATATTAGAGTGTAAGTCGAATGTCGAGTCAATGGTCACGTTGACTAACTTGTTTAGGTAACTGTTCTCACAGTATCACCCCGTTAAAAAGAATTTCATCACGAAATTCAATGGATTCTACTACTAAGAATTTTGATACCGAATATGTGAGGGTATTTGGTTTTCGTACAATCAGTGCGTTCCCAGGTATACTCATGTCCACTTTTCGAACTTCAACAACTTCTTTAATCGAAAACTTATTGTGTCTACTATGTTAAAATTTCCCAATAAGCATTTGACTGATTTCTCATAGCATCTTGCAGGATAATAATTAGTTAATCATTGGCAAGCATTTCTTAAGGCTCAACACATTTTAACTACTAAGATTTTGAGGATGCTCTAACAAGGAAAGGATGTTCTCGAAAGTAAGTCAGGATGAAGAGTTCGTTGATGAAACTACTAATCCAGACCCAACGACCTAATTAATTATAATTGAGTGAGCTACACCAATTTCCCTTGACGCAACTAAGTCAGTGCCTAAATGAAGAATCCAATGATGGCCAAAGTTATAATGAAGGACTAGAAATCGAACAAGCACACCAATGTGGGACAAAACATATACACCAAAGTAAATACTATTAATGGAATATGAGATTCAATTGTAACTATCAAGTGACTAGATTTGATGGTGTAAGCATAAATTTTGAGGGGTTGCCCCAAGACGAAGAAACAAGTAGGTTTCAGCGACTTAAATTGGCGAGATTTATGAAGAAAGTCACAGGTACTCAAAGTAAGTGGGTTACATTTGAGAAAAATTGGAAAGGCGAGGAGGAAGATGTTTTGGTTCACAAGATTACGTAGGCAAGCCTTGAGAAAAAAAAATGATTTTCTAAACTTGTAGTAATGAGAAATTTAGCCTCAAGGGCATAAAAAGAAATACATGGAACTGTCTCATTATTCAAATAGTCAAGTAGCTATAGAGGGAAGAAGAATCATTTGCTCTCTATCTGGTATTTATAAAAACTAGAAATGGTTTGTAAAATTGCAACGCTAAAAAGTTTTGTACAAGCAGTAAAGGTAGGTAGGGTTGTTGGTATGATTGAAAAAAAAAGTCCCTTGAAGTTGGACTAAATGAATACAAAAATGGGGAGAGCAAAGTGATGTTGATTTGGCATAAAAGCTTTTACCAATACAGGAGATCGAATCGCTTTGTTTTAGGTTGCACCATACAATTAACTTGCTATTATTGTGGTTCTTGTGAGCACACTAAGGTCTGTGTTCATCAAAAGAAAACGGATGACGATATATGTTGATATTTGAACAGTCAAGAAGAATGAAGCATTTAAGGAAAAAAGGATGATCTTTTGAAATGACCATCAAGAAAGTGTTTTGTGGTACATATCTCGTCATTAACATACTTGCTCGCTTGCGATGTATTGGTGCCATAAGATGTTTGGTGTCTTCTGTTTTGTACTACCACATGAATCGTAATTTAAGAAACTATTTGTAGAATTTTATGGATGTAAATAATTACTCATAAAAGTTGTTATATAATGTCCATTTATAATATATAAAAATGTAGTTTTTCGTCTTTTTTTCAGAATAATAATAATTGCCTTTCCGTTATTTAGTCGGGTTTAATAAAAAAAATAATGTCTGCACATAATAAAATATTTTAGGTTATAAAATATTTATTTGTAAACGATGATTTTTTTAGTGTGTATTAAGTTGTTAATATAAATGGTTATCGTTTTAAATTTCCAGTCTTGACTAGCCGTGTTAGAATGTCTAGTTCTAATAAATTCCAACCATTATTAATCTGTCGTAATCACTTTATCAAGTGTTCCGGTCTTATAGTTTACAAGTTATTGATTTTCATATTGGGCCAACTAGCCCGATTAGCCAAATTTACCAAAGAGTTTAGTCCAAGTTTACTTATACATTGGTTCCAATAATAAACCAAGTAGCAAGTTTTAAATTTAGTTTGTTAACAAGTTATAAATTAAGCCCAATAGGTTTACATATGTTAGGTGGATTCATTAGCCAAAAATTGAGGTAAGAATAGTATGTGCTAAAAAGTTTTATTACAATTGTATCTATGAAAAAAAAGGGGGTGATAGTGCTTATGAAAATTAAAAAAGTAGAGATTTACAAATGTTGTATATTATGAAGGTTACCTAATGGATGAAGGAATGTTATTTAGCTTAAGCCGTACGTGTTAACTGCAAAGAATGGGAAGAGAATGGGTTTTAGATGAAGGGATGTTCGGTAGACAGTAATGGGTTGTTGGGGACAACACGTGATCGCATAGATACTTCACAGATACAAGAACTAATGAGGTAATTGTAAAAATTTTCTAGAAAAAAGGTCGTTCATACATTTCCAATATGTTCCTTGAGCCATGTAGTATGCTATTATGAAATTTAAGGAAGATCTGAAAGTATATAGGGCTTGTCGAATATTGTAACACATTAGAAGGGTCATGGTTGTGTATTGTTGTGACGAAAGAAATTTATTGGTTATGCATCAAGGCAACAAAATACAATAGGAAGAGATATTCAACTCATGTAATAGATTTGGCAGTCGTAGACTTGCTTTGAAATTATGGATTTACCTCATATGGTATTTTGTTTTTTATTTATACTGACCATAAAGATCTTACGTACATGCATTATGGAAAAGATCCCTTATGGAGACGGATAAGGTGAACGAAGATAATAAAGGTTTACGAAGGTGATATCTTCAATCATCCAGAAAAAGTAATTGTAATTGATGTCTTCATGATCCGAAATGGAGTTCAAACAATGAGAATAGACATTACTACGAGTCTAATAGTTGATATTAGAAAATTTTAGAGGAAATAAGTTCAAGTGAAATCATCACAGAGGATAGTGTAGTTGGGCATGTATGACTATTTGATGATCAATGGATCAGAAGTTCAAGGATAAAATCTCGGTATTAATATTTTAGTTATGCTCGGAAGTTATCATTAGGTGAAGTTCATGAGTTCAAGTATTTGATTTATCTAGGTAGTACTTAAGATGTATAATGACTTTGAAATTATTGTATTACTGGTCTGAAAATGTATAATTCCATCAGATACTATGAAAAGATGTTTGACTTAATTATGGGAAAGACATCAAAAATCCTTACGGTAACTTACAGTCCCTTGATATTCCGATGTAAAAGTGATATCACATTAAAAAGTGATTAAGTTGTTCTAGAACTTGAGAAAAGAGTACAATACCATATAGTACTTGTACATTGATTGTTTAATTCGACACATCCTCCACCAACAAGACGTTCATAACAAGTGGAATGAGTTAAGAAAAGTTGTTCATCGTAGAAAATGTTATATTGTGGTATCTTATTATTGATAATCTTATATCAAAGCGTATTCAGCCTGCTCACAAAGTGAAAGGTATGGGGAGACGAGGCATATGATCCCAAGATATAGGAAAATAATTACTTGGTCGTTAAATTAGTGTTTAGAATAGCCAAAATAGCTTAATCTATATAGCATTTTAAAAGTAAAATCAATATGACCTTCCAACAACGCATTGTTGGGATGCATCCAAAAATAGTGTTCCAATAACACGACTGATATAAAGGCATACTAGCGTAACAGGCCAAACAAAGCATGACAGAACCAAGGCATTCATAAACTCTAGTAGTGGGTCATGATATATCACGTAAATGATGACATATATAATGCATAACAACACCAATATAAATGCAAATAAGCACACAATGCAAAGTACACATGCACATGACTGATGCAATTTCAAGTGACCTAGGTTTTTGGGTCCAACCAAACATAAATCAAGGTAACTACCCCCATCATACCACTATCCCTCCTGAATTAGGCATAGTTGATCAGGCTATGCGTAATTTAGAAAAAAATGATGATAAAATGCTCAGGCTAGTCGACTCGTACCATGTTTGGGGTTTTACAAAAAATTTAGTTTGGTTATAGTTTAGGTTTTTATTTTATAAAAACCGACATTCTCTATAACCTTAGGCTCTGATACCATTCTGTCACACCCCGCTAAGAGCGGAAACACGAGGTGTAACGAAATGTAACATCGCATAAGATAGTAGAACAACACCGTATTTGATTTAAGAAATGGGTTTACATCGTTACATAAAGATTTAATACAATACTGAATAATGAAATCATTGGTGTTAATATTATCAAAGTTAAGTCTTTATAAAAAAGGGTCTTGTCCAAGTCACTCGGTCTTTGATATGAGAACAATGTATGACTTCAATATGCATGCCTTCAAAAATATGACTATTGATCACCTGAAAATAATACTCGAAAACTTCAGCATAATGTTGGTGAGCTCCCAGGTATAAAATAAACAAGATTAGGCTGTTGTGCAAATAATACATGTTGGACAAATGTGCAAATAGATAATAACGTAGGGCAAGTAGTGACAAATGATATCCAGCCACAAATGAATCATGCAACCAATATGAAATCACCATGAAGCCTACCAGCTGGAGCTAAAAATTGTGTACTTTTCACGGCTATGTGATTCTACCACGCTATAAGAACCACGAAGAAAGTACCGCACAATGATTGTACCAAGCTAAAGCATGCGTACTTTCACGGCTTTGTGGGATTCTACCACTCCGTAAGAACCACAAAGTAAGTACCACGCAAAGCTTGTACCACACAAAATGTACCACACATGCACCTAACGCAATTATAATCACACATAATTTGTCCAAAGAAAACCAAAGTTAAGCACAACATGAAACATTTGAAATATATTTTGAGTATCATTTTCCCCCGAGAAAAATTATAAAAATGGGCCACGAGTACTCACCTTAATACGGATGAGGTAATGAAACAAGTGCACACAAGAAAACGAAGGAGATCACAAGCTACTCCTCTTTCTACGTATCTACATAAGTTTATAATCATATGTTACTTAAGCCATAACAAATTTTAATTCTTGCTATTATTTAGAGTGTTTTAGGATTTTAATTTAGACAAAAGATATGTTAAATAAATTCTTAGCTTAATGATTAACCTAATTAAAGTAACCGTTTTAAAAATAAAGAAGTCATTCAAATTTTGAAGTAAAGATAGACCGATTAGAGAATGACAATTCTCAAGATTTATTTTGAAACTAAGGAATATGATCTTGCACGAAGAGACAACATCTTCAATTTGGTTTGAGGTAAACATTTGTAAGTCAACTCATAGACAACCACATAACACGATACTTATAATTGACCCATGGTTTATAATAGCGTTTACTAACATCTATTTAGTATTTAAAAACACAAGTTTAATTACCACCCTACACCTTTAAATTAAGACACATGCTATATAC
Source organism: Chrysanthemum makinoi (assembly GCA_910596185.1). Taxonomy (NCBI): domain Eukaryota; kingdom Viridiplantae; phylum Streptophyta; class Magnoliopsida; order Asterales; family Asteraceae; genus Chrysanthemum; species Chrysanthemum makinoi. The sequence goes on along the minus strand of OU343222.1, from coordinate 242,005,637 downwards.
TCTTTTAAACTACAAGGAAAATTTACCCAAATCTGGTTTCAATAATTAACAAACATGCGACACTAAGACAAAACGCAATATACTTAACTTTTAAATTCAGAACATGTCTTGGCAAACCATTTCTTTTATAAAAAAAATCACGTGAAACATTTTGACGAGACCCTTATTAGAACTACAACACACAATCTCACAATCGACATCGAAACAATCAAGGATATTCAAATCATGGCAAACTGGTTTAGTTTTGCTCCACTTTAGGTTTATAAGATAGCTTAAGGTCGACATACAAGTCTACAACTTGAGGTTCTCATGAGATGGTTAACCCTTATGTTTCACACAGTTTCCTACATGATATGAGAAAACATGGGCAACCAAGTATTAGATTACTTATTTTATATCAGGACATAAACTTTATAAATGTGGCGTTAATTAACAACAGTAACCATAAGAAACGAGGAGCAAGGACATATGATTAACGGGTAGTTCTTAGGTTTTAGTTTCATTTTATATAATCAACTGATCATATGAACGACTAGGTCGATACAATTGTGATTAGGTTTCCAGATTATACGTGAGTTTTGTGAAGCAAGTAGGTTAAAGAAAATGGTGCTTAGTGTTACTTGTTGTAATGAGAGAACAAGAGGAAAGCAAAACCGGACGTGACCCTCACGATTCAACCATAATACCCATAAAAGATCTATTAACCACACCTTCTAATCTACTATTGCAACGAGGTCGACAGAAGAAAACTGGAATCCTTGGACTCCAAACACACTTAACAACAAAACCCTAAAGCCTTTGCCCTTGCGATATCAGTATAGCAGAGTGTGTGTGTTTTTGTTTTTTGTCAAGTGGATGAGAAAAGGAGGAATGATTCTGGAACATATAAGAGTGGTGGGAGGAGCGTCTAATCAAGAATGGGACGGGTTTTAATGGTCTTAAATTTGATTGATTATGTGATGAATGGATGTCCGAAAATTATGGGATTGCTTGGGTGAGATTCGGAGGTTACAAGTCAGGAGAAAGGAGAAAAACATGTGAGGCTAAGTTGATTATAGAAGGTTTATATATTTGCACTAGTATTTTATTATACAAGGACTTAGGATAATTATTAGTAAATTTGTTTTTATTTTATATCTTATAGTTTTAATTAATACATATTTATTATATCAACTCAAAATATTATACCAAATATTAGAGTGTAAGTCGAATGTCAAGTCAATGGTCACGTTGACTAACTTGTTCAGGTGACTGTTCTCATAAAAAGTGTCATCGCTCTCTGCTACAACAATGTCCAACACTCAAGAGCAAAGCACATTGATATTCGACATCATTTCATCAAGGAACAAGTAGAGAAAGGTGTGGTTGAACTATATTTTGTAAGGACTGAGTATCAGCTGGCAGGCATCTTCACAAAAGCTCTTCAAAGAGATTGTTTTTAGTTTATCCTCCCACGACTCAGCATGAAGAATCTACAACCGGAAACGCTCAAACACCTTCAAGAGTAAGATGAGGAGTAAAGCAGTTTCTTCACCCATTCTTTGTAAATACTCTTTCAAAAAGCAAAATACAAAAATATAAAACCAACAAAAAGAAAATAGAAAATTATAAAATCCTCAAAAACCCATAAAAATTTGAAAAATCAGAAAAATACCAAAAAAATATTATTTTATCAAGGCATGCCTTCTAGTATTGATAACATCTACGGTCTTAGAAATTTCATTCAATAATGGCAGGAGACTTTAGCTGAAGTTCGAGCATAAGGTGTAAATATTTTCTAAAACATGTCTCAAGATAATGGCTTATTGTCATTTCAGGCAGTAGCCCGGGCTTAAAATAATGGCTTGCAGTTATTTCAGACTGTAACCCGCTTTTAAAGAAAGGATAGTGCAACGCTAAATCAATGTTTAAATATCAAGCTGTGATCCTAAAAACAAAAGTTGATTAGGAATATTTGTCGTCAAAAAGATGAATGTTCCTTCACAAATGTTTTTTCATTCTAAAGATTCTTCTGAAAAATATTTGTCTTTAAAAGGAAATGAAATTGTTTGAAAATAACTCGGATTTAATTTTTTGAAAATTAAATGGATTTAACCTTTACCACTCAATTAACAACTTTGGTCATTGATTGACGGGGAGAATGATTTCAAACATTTCAAAAAGGATATTTTCAAACAAATAGCATCAAAAGGAGCATGTTCTATAATTTTGAATCGAACCACACGAATCAACATGAACATTTTGTCCACAATTGGAATAAGAGCATGCTAACTTTAAGTTTTCATTCAAATGGTACATTTTACAAATGGTACATGAGCATGTTAGATAAATGGAGATTTAAGTTTTTAAAATTTGATCCTTATCAGTCAAGTGTTCTTAAAACAAAGTCACATCTCTCCTTAAAAAGTTTTTCTGAATAATTTAAATCAATTGGCATCCCTAATCTCAAAGGGTTTGAAATTTGTAATCGGGGGAGAGTTTGTGATTTAAATCTGAAATAAACTGAAAAGTAATAAAAGGCACTCCTTCCTACATGTGCCAAACGATTTCAAATTTTCTATGCACATGTTAAGTGGGAGCATTTATCTAAAACCAAAAAGGATTATATTGTGATTGTTTTGACTCAAAGTGCAGGTTCTCTCTGATATGTGCTAAACCCTTTCGAAAATATCGACGCACATATTGAGGGGGGAGTAATTAAAAGAAAGCCACATCTTTCCCCAAAATGTTTTATCTAAAGTAGTTAAATACTATATTTGATCGGGGGAGAGATAATGATCATTTTAGAAAACAAAATCATTTTTAACGTGAAGAAGAATTGGATCTTTCATTCAAATCTAACCTTCTATGTTTTCTTTCATCACTCTCTTATACATGTGCCAAAATATTCTTATACACTATGCACATATTGAGGGGGAGCATTTCTAAACGATAAAAAACAATTAGGGAAAAAAATGCTTTGATTTTATATCACAAGTACCTTGATTGATTTTTCAAATGATTTTCATTTGGCTTCAAGGCAGAAAGTACTATACCAAAAAGACCCACCATTTTACATTATGCATTTTAGTTATAAGGATGGTAAGGTTGGGTATTAGTTACCATGATCCCGCTAGAGCCGGAGGGATCTACCCAGGGACAATCTACTAGATAGTGTAGAAGTCCTTTGGTATGATGAAAAAAGGAGAAAAGTGAGAATAAGGTAACAGTGCGGACTGAGATAGAGCTAGAACTGGAATTAACCCAACAAGGTTCTAGTAATGAAGTCTCGGTAAGCACTGAAGGAGTTGAAGAATGAAAAAGAAACAAAAGGTGAAAAGGGTAAAAAGAAATAGCCCTCCAATAATTCAACCTTAGGGCAGAAACCGGGTTCAATTCATATGCTACTGGTGGTTACTTGTAACACCCCCAAATCCTGATACAGCGGAAGACTTAATCAAGTTTTCGGGGCGTTACTATTGGATTGGTATCGCACACAAGGATAGTAAAAGATAGTCATTTAACCATTCAAAACCAATCCCAAATTTAAATATTCAAAACATTTAATCCAAAAGTATAAATATTAGGCCCAAAACATAGTTTAATAAAATAGGTCCCCAAAGTTTATCAAAGTCAGAAATGATCCTTGAATCCTGCCTTCTTGCCAAGCTTCCACCGAATCAAGTATTCCAAACATCTCTCAAATACCTGAGAAATCATGCTAAAAGGTCAGCTTACGCTGGTGAGTTCATAGGTTTAAGTTCAAAAAAATCATAGTGGACCTGTAAGAGTTGATTTGCTATGCAAGACCTAGATAGATAAATACCGTTTTCACACACTGATCCTACCCGGATCTCCAATCATATCCCGCATCCAGGGATTACTCGGGCCCCGCGACTCTAGTCCAGTACTGTCGTGGCAAAATCTAGAACAATTGCCAACCCTGGACTAGGTCGAGGTAGAAGTCTATTCTTAGCTAGGCACAGTTAAACCTAGACTAAGGCAACAACTACCGCACATCTATCTAAACAGTCAAGCATATAAGCAAATCCAAATAGTTTCAACGGTCCAAAAACAGTAGTATGATTCTCACCCCAATATAGTTAAAAACGTAGATAAAAGTGGGGCTATGAAACTCACCTCAAGCAATCAACGCACAAATAAACACTAGCAGAAGATAACGGTATCATGGCACAACAACTATCGACTCGGCACAACCTATTAATGTAGACTAACTTTAATATATATATTCCTCAATATCAACGTTATCTACCCCAATATATTCCATTTCTTTATTTCCAAAAACGTCTCGTTTCACCATTTAATCCTAGTGTTTGGTATCCTCATGTGGGTGTATCGACTCAATATGATGCTATGAATGCACTCAAACAACTCATATGTAACTCAATGCAACACAATGAGACCTCTAAACGATAAGCTCCATAGTCCAATAAATTTCGGAATAAATATTAGACCTTATCGAATTCGTCAACTCGATAAACTCATTTATTTACTCGTGTCGCTTATTATCCTATAAATCAATCGTATCCTAAAGAGTCATAAGGATAAGTCACCCATTAATAAGGTTACCCAACGTACCTAGCGGGCTCTTATTAGATTCGTCAACCTAATAAGTCCGCTACCCATGTGGATCAACACTATTAAGGTTAGGTTATCCGTAACCCATGCACATAACGTAAGTAAATAAATACTTAACTAATATTAAATGTCCACAATTGACATTTGATAAACGTGTACTCGAAACATTAATTACTTATTCATTACAAAACATTTCCAATTTAGTCGTTAGTTTCCGTTTAAAAATAGTAAATAACAAGATAAGTCTTGTTATCGATAATTTTGGTACAAAAGCCCATTTATTATTTACATTTTATAGTTTTATTAGCATTTTCATGTATAAATATATATTTTGTCAAATCCCATTATTAGTTTCATAACGTTATCCGTTTCGAGTCCACGAGCACGAGTCATGACTTCTCGACTTTTAATCAATCCATAGTCCAAATTATACTAAAGTCCATGTTACGGCTTTGTCGGAGTCAACTATCAAGTCCAATTTAAATGTCATAATATCGCAATTCAATCCCAAACCAACTAAAAACAATCTCGCCAACAAATCAATCAACCAAAAATACCCGAAACCAATGTTATGACCCTAATGGTCATGACACGGTCACTGTTAAGGCCACATGAACCAAACAAGCTCTAGAAGCTTTTCGGCTCCACGCGTCTCATCCAAACCTCAACTACATCAACCAACAAGCTACCAAATCGACCCGACCTGGACCCGTGGCCCAAGTGGGTTACGTACGCAAGCCAAGGGCCATGTACGTGCACTATGTGGCTCGTACACCATGCTAACCCAATCAAACATCACCCAAATCCATTCCACAACATCCAAATCCAATCATTCAAGCTCCAATCATTAACCAAACACAAAACCCATCATCTATTCTAACCAAAAGATGAAACTAGGCCTGAAATGCATAAACCCATCAAATTGATACAACACACATTTACCAAACACTAATTACTTGTTTATTTAGACACTAATTAGACTTAATTTCATGTTCCACCCAAAAGCCCCAAATTTGGACATAGGGTCGAAACCCTAATAATCCATACGTAGGTTTTAAGAGCTTAAACAAGCTCTAATCTTGTTCCATTTACATTATTCAAGCACCAATTGCAATATTAGATTAAAACCCTAAAAGTACGAATCTTAATCTTTAAATTTGAAGGTGTTATTGAAGGCTTTTGTGGGAGTATTTTATATGGATAGAAAGAGGGAAAGAAGATCTAGAAGATAGTGGTGGAGGTGTAATTTCACTTGCTGAAATTTGGCCGGAGGTGGGGCGTCCAATGGTGGTGGTGGTGGCTAGGGTTTTATTTTGGTGGAGAGAGAAAGTGATTAGAGAGAGAAAGGTGTGTGTGTGTATTTTAGAGAGAGAAAATGGTAGTAAAAATGAGGGTGAATGAGGGTATATAGATTTTGGGAGGAGGGACTAAATAATAAAAGAGAGGGAGGGGAGGGGGCGCCGGCCTAAGCAAAGGAGAGGGGCCGTTGATACCATTTTTCGTAAAAGGTCCCGTTTACCCATTCTCGAGCTCATATATTGTCCCCCGAGTGTCCCACGACGTTCATTCGACTTTCTAACATCGTTATTTACGTTTTTCCACGAGTTTTGACTATTTATTTGTCAATTTTCGAGTTACGGTCTAAAAGTTACAATAATTCTCGTTTTAGGCTTTTCTAGTGCCGAATCGAATAGTACCTACCAAATAGAGTTAAAACTCATACGATAACTCATTTAATAATGAAATAATCCATAAAAACCAATAGACGATATAAAATCAAGTCATGGTTTATAAAAATAGTGATAAAGGCAAAAGCTTGGTTTAGTTTAACGTAATGCGGTTACCTAAAATAGACTCACTAAATTGCCAGTTGTCACAGCCTCCCAGCCTCAGAAGAAACCTGTCCAGGGTTTCACTCCGAGTTGCTTGATGTCATGAAAAGTTTAGGATACTTCCTACGGAAAACGTCCTCACGTTCCCAAGTGAACTCCGGCCCATGCCGGGAGTTCCAACGAACCTTAATAATCGGAATACGGCTATTCTTCAGCCTTTTAATCTCATGGTCCATAATCTCAATCGGTTGCTCAACAAAATTCAATTTCTCATCGATACGAATATCTCTTAAGGGCACCACTATGTTTTTCTCTGAAAGACATTTCTTAAGATTACTAACATGAAAGACATTGTGTACACTACTCAGTTCCGATGGTAGCTCCAGGTGGTAGGCTACCGGTCCGATTCTTTCTAGGATTGGAAAAGGACCAATATATCAGGGATTGAGTTTTCCACGCTTTCCAAAACAAATCACTCCTTTCCAAGGAGAAACTTTCAACATAACACTATCTCCAACCTGAAATTCTAAAGGTTTACGTCTCTTATCGGCATAACTCTTTTGTCTATCACGAGCGGTTTGCAATCGGTTATGAATCTGAACTATCTTCTCAGTGGTTTCTTGGACAAGTTCGGGACCTGTAAGTTGACTCTCTCCAACTTCAGCCCAACAAACAGGAGAACGACATTTTCGGCCGTACAGTGCCTCAAATAGGGCGGCCTTAATGCTAGAGTGATAACTATTGTTGTAAGAGAATTCGGCCAAAGGGAGGTGTCTCTCCCAGCCTTTGCCGAAATCAATAATGCAGGCTCTAAGCATGTCTTCTAAATTTTGAATGGTTCTATCGCTTTGACCATCAGTCTGTGGATGGTAAGCAGTACTCATATCCAAATTCGTTCCTAATGCTGTCTGTAACGACTTCCAAAAGTGGGATGTAAAACGACTATCCCTATCGAAAATGATAGATATCGGTACTTCATGACGCGATACTATCTCCTTAAGATACAATCGAGCAAGCTTATCAAGACTATCGGTTTCACTAACAGCTAAGAAGTGAGCAGACTTAGTTAAACGAGCAACTATTACCCAGATATCGTCATTGCCGTTAACTGTTCTCGGTAATTTAGTGATAAAGTCCATGGTTATTCGCTCCCATTTCCATTCCGGGAGTTCGGGTTGAACTAAGAGTCCTGATGGTTTCTGATGTTCGGCCTTAACTTTAGAACAAGTCAGGCACCAACTGACATACTGAGCTATATCGGCTTTCATATTGGGCCACCAACAAAGTTTCTTAAGATCCTGATACATCTTATCGGCTCCGGGATTAATAGAGTATTTTGATTTATGCGACTCGTGCATAATCAACTCACGGATTCCACCATGAAATGGTACACAGCTTCTGTCTTTGAAGCATAATGTTCCGTCGAAACGCTTCAAGAAGCCGTTTTCACTTTCTACCATTCCATGAAGATTCTCATAAGGACGGTTCTCTTCCGTCAATCCCTCTGCTTGGGCGGCTAAAATTTGAGATGGTAAGGGCGAAACAATGGTCATTCCTAAGGATCGAATGAGTAGGGGTGGAATGTCCTCTTTACGACTAAGTGCATCAGCCACAACATTAGACTTACCAGAATGATAACGAATCTCGCAGTCATAATCACTAAGCAATTATAACCAACGACGTTGTCTCATGTTCAGTTCCTTCTGATCTAAGATATGCTTCAAACTCTTGTGGTTGGTAAATACTACACACTTGGTTCCACACAGGTAATGTCTCCAAATCCTAAGAGCAAACACTACAACACCTAACTCAAGGTCATGGGTGGTGTAGTTTTTCTCATGCTTCTTAAGTTGTTCGGATGCATAAGCAATCACCTTCTCTCGTTGCATCAAAATAGCACCTAAGCCTTTATGCGAAGCGTCGCAGTACACGACAAAATCTTCGCTTCCTTCAAGCAAAGCTAGGATGGGTGCACTACACAACTTCTCCTTCAGAAGTTGAAATGCTTCTTCTTCCTTTTCTCCCCATCCATATTTAACATCCTTCTGTGTTAGTTTGGTCAGCGGCTTAGCTATCTTGGAAAATCCCCTTAATGAATCTCCTATAATAGCCTGCTAACCCTAGAAACTGTCAGATTTATGATAGGTTGTTAGGAGCTGCCCATTCCTTAATGGCCTTAATCTTAGCTGGGTCAAAATGAACACCTCGACTATCTATCTCGTGACCTAAGAATTGCACGGACGGAATCAAAAATTCACACTTAGAGAATTTGGCATACAACTTCTCCTCTCTTAACAATCATAAAATGAGCCTCAAATGCTCTTCGTGCTCCTCACTACTCTTGGAGTATATCAATATGTCATCTATGAATACTATCACAAACTTATCCAGGTATGGCTTACACACTCGATTCATGAGATCCATGAAAACCGTTGGCGCGTAGGTCAAACCAAAAGACATCACTTGGAATTCATAGTGTCCATAACGAGTTCTAAACGCAGTCTTAGGGATATCCTCCTCTCGAACTCTAAGGTGGTGATAACCAGATCGTAAATCGATCTTAGAAAAGACAGTAGCTCCCTGGAGTTGGTCGAATAGATCATCTATTCTAGGTAACGGATATCGGTTCTTCACTGTTAACTTATTTAATTCGCTATAATCGATACACATCCGAAACGATCCATCCTTCTTCTTCACAAACAACACTGGTACTCCCCACGGTGATGAACTTGGTCGAATGAATCCCTTCTCTGACAACTCTGCCAACTGTTTAGACAGTTCCTCCAATTCTCTTGCAGCAAGTCGATAAGGTGCCCGGGCTATGGGTGCCGCACCGGGTATCAACTCTATTTGGAATTCCACTTGTCGGACAGGTGGAATCCCTGGCAGATCGTTGGGAAACACATCCGGAAATTCTCTAACGACGGGTACATCGTTAAGGTTTCTTTCACTCTTCTCATCACTTTTCTTTTCATAAATTCGATCCATAAAAAGACAACCACCTCTATCGATGTACTTCTGGGCCTAATACAAGAGATGATACTCAACCGGGAAGGACTTCCACAGTCGCTCCGATCTTCTTATCACAAATGATGTGTGCACAGTTCTTCGATAACCAATCCATTCCGATAATGACGTCAAAACTTCCTAAGGTAACCGACAATAAGTCTATACTAAACGGGCGGTCTAGGAAACTTAAGGTACAACCGCGAACTACGGTGTCTATCTTCTCTCTATTCCCATTAGCTAATTCTACATTGTAACTAAACCCTATAGGTGTTTGGGAGATTCCTAGTAAGGGCATAAAATTGGTGGATACAAAACTCATACCCGCACCAGTATCAAACAATATGGAAGCATAGCAATTATTGAGAAGGAACGTACCCGTAACTACGTTAGGGTCCTCACCAGCTTCCTTCCCAATAGCGTAAACACACGCTGTTCCCATGTCTCTCTGCTGATTCCTAGCACCATTGTTTTCCTGTTTTTCCACAACCTCACGCTTCACAGGGTTTAAGCCATTACCTCCTACACCTCGGTTAGCAAATCCTCCTACATTACCAGGATTTCCTCTCATCTACGGCTCTTGACATTCATTCTTAAAGTGTCCCTTCTTTCCACATACAAAATAGGTGACAGTGGCCTTCTAGTCCGTTTCTTGTGCAGTTTGAGCTGCAGCAAGTGGTCGGGACCTACAGTCTTTGGCCAAATGTCCTACCTTAGAGCACTTCCTACACACATTGGGGCACAGTCCATGGTGGTGTCGGTTACAACGACCACACACAGGCTTACTACCTTCATAATATTTCCTACCTCCATTTCCTATGGCGAACACTCTGGCTGTCTCGTGCCGTTTGTTGCCATTCCCTTTTGCAACTTCATTCCTCTTCCTCTTGTCACTCATATCATTCCTACTCTTGTCTCCTACTTCTAGCACATAAGAGTCCATCAAACGCTGAGCCACAACAATTGCCTCATGCAAATTAACTGGCTTAGCAGCAGTGACATCATTTTGAGTAGCCAAAGGCAATCCATCAGTATACCTCTCAATGTTAAGTTCTTCTGTGCGAGCCATTTCAGGGAAAAGCAATGATAACTCTTGGAAACGACGAGTATAAGTCGCCATGTCAGTACCCTCAACCTTATGGTTCCAGAAACCACTCTCTAACTTCTTAACTTCATTTCTAGGACAGTAAGTCTTAATCAGGAGAGTCTTAAACTGAGTCCAAGTCATACTATAAGCTACATCAATTCCTACTGATTTGTGATAGTTGTTCCACCAGGTCAACGCCTCGTCCTTCCAGGTGAATGTTGCATACTTAACCTTACAATCCTGATCACAGTTACTCACAGCAAACACAGATTCAGTTTTCTCCAACCACCTAGTCAGGTAAACTACTCCCTCAGTTCCTCCAAACTCAATGGGACCACAGAATCGGAAGTCTTTGTAGGTACAACCTCGAGTTCGATTCAGCATCGGGGTTCCACTAGAAGTGTTAGGGAGATTAGCCTCAACTAGCAGTTCAGCGACACGCTGCGACACTAGCTGGTCAATGCGGGCTGGGTTCACAGGTGGAGGGTTTTGTGGAACAGGACCATTCTCAGTACGGTCGTTCACATTCGGGTTCCCTACAGCTGGGTTGTCAATGTTCGGGTTCTCAACAGGTGGTGTGGTCTGGGCCGGACGACGACCTCGACGAACTGGGGCAACAACAGCAGCAGGAGCTGCTCGGTTGTTCCTAAGCGGGTTTCGTCTTGTTTCCACCATTCTGGAGGCAAGAAGAACAGTTTCATAAGTTCACAATTCACATTCTAAAAATAGAGTTGGGTTCCAAGGGTAACCCAATAACGCCTGAATACGAAATCAAGGTCAACAGGGATAATGCTATACCAAAGCGAAATAATCAAATACCGAATCATAACTAAGGACGCACGTTCCACTAGCCATAACTCATAGGTTTCAAAAGTGGAAATAAATGGAAGGATATGAAGAAATCAAAAACGATCCTATTAACGATACTAGTAAACAACTGGGATAATCCTACATCTCGAACCAAGTACTACTTAGTTTCAAGATGGTACAAAACCATAAATCTAATACCATCTAGCCACGTCTACGAATACCACTCACTGATATCCTAACATCGTCAACCTCTCTCTACAAAGATGCTAACTCAACACGTCGAACGTCGCGATCACTCTTAAGCTCTGCGACCTCTCTCTCCAACTCTCCAATCCTACGCCAAATCGCTCTATCAGCATCACGTGCTGTCGCGAACCCTCTCAGCAGGTCCCCAACATGCTCCTGGAGCTCCGACATACCATCTTGCAAAACCCTAGTCCTCCTGACTACAATACCCATATCAGCTCTCAGATCATCTATACTAGCTCAAGATACTCCAACCAAACGATCTGTCAACCTACTAAGCCTAGTACCCTGTGAGGTAATCCTCTCCCACATCAGACCCGTCTCACCATAATCCTCGGGCTCTGAAGCAATCTCCGATGGTATCTCAGATCCTAACATGCTACCTATCTCAGGTGAATGTGGAGGTGAATCAAAACCAAAAGGCTGTCCAGGGGACTCAGTCTCAGGAAAAGGAGAACCTGGTCCTGGAGAATGTGCAGGACTCTGAAATGGAGGAGTGCCCCCTTCTGGGATATCCTCATCATCCTCCTCCTGAGGATCCTTATCCTCATCAACATAATGCTCCTCAATCTCATCCTCCTCCTCAACCTCATGCTCCTCCTCAACCTCATGCTTCTCCTCGCCCTCATCCATAGGGGGAGAGTCCATGAGTCGGAGTCTCTGTGCAGGTAAATCCTGAGGTGGTAGGCTAGGAGATCTAGGCTTCCTAAGACATGGTGATGCTGGTGGTGATGACAGAAGAGAGTGGGCTACTAAACGGATAGGTGATGATGGTGGTCTCACGGACATGCGGGCAGTGCTATAAGCAAGCCTAGGAGTCTGTGCTCGCGCTAAAACCTGATGTAAAGTGAGCTGCCTAGACGAGCTAGGGCGATCTGATGATGATGAACTAGAGTGACGGGCGATCTCATAAGGATCACCCTGCGCAACCGTCATGAGAGTCAATGCTGGCGAACTAGCAACAGCAAGGACCTCCTAAGATACATCAAAAGCTAGTGAAGGCATAGTCTGTGACAATGGCATAGGGTAGGTATAAGTGTTCGAAACAACTAGTTTTAATAAGCGCATCAACTTAACCAAAACATATATCACATAATGAAAGCTTTAAAAGTAGAGGTACCGCATTACTCAAAACATGCCTTTAATAAAACACATAAGTTCAGTTTCATCACATAATCCCATGTCAAATCAATCGAGTTCAAAATTTCCAAAATCATAATATATCGTTTACTCAAATCCAATACCGTAGTATCTCAATAATCACATCTCATTTTCCAAAATCAACAACCCTATCTCATTTTCCCAAAATCAATAATCATATCTCCAAATCATAACGTTTCCATAATTAGTTCACAATATCTCTTAACAGATCATCTCATAATTCAAATTGCAGTTAATACCATAATCAAATAAGAAGCTTCGGCTTGGCAAGCGGGTGTGCGTCGTTCGAGGATCAAATTTTCTCAAAAAGTGGTTATAGTTTAGGGTTTATAAAATACCTAATTCTCTATAACCTTGAGCTCTGATACCAATCTGTAACACCCCTAAATCTCGGTACAGCGGAAGACTTAATCAAGTTTTCAGGGCGTTACTATTGGATTGGTATCGCACACAAGTATAGTAAAAGATAGCCATTTAACCATTCAAAACCAATCCCAAATTTAAATATTCAAAACATTTAATCCAAAAGTATAAATATTAGGCCCAAAACATAGTTTAATAAAATAGGTCCTCAAAGTTTATCAGAGTCAGAAATGATCCTTGAATCCCGCCTTCTTGCCAAGCTTCCACCAAATCAAGTATTCCAAACATCTCTCAAATACCTGAGAAATCACGCTAAAAGGTCAGCTTATGCTGGTGAGTTCATAGGTTTAAGTTCAACAAAATCATAGTGGACCTGTAAGAGTTGATTTGCTATGCAAGACCTAGATAGATAAATACCGGTTGCACACACTGATCCTACCCGGATCTCCAATCATATCCCGCATCCAGGGATTACTTGGGCCCCGCGACTATAGTCGAGCACTGTCGTGGCAAAATCTAGAACAATTGCCAACCCCGAACTAGGTCGAGGTAGAAGTCTATTCTTAGCTAGGCACGGTTAAACCTAGACTAAGGCAACAACTACCGCACATCTATCTAAACAGTCAAGCATATAAGCAAATCCAAATAGTTTCAACGGTCCAAAAACAGTAGCATGATTCTCACCCCAGTATAGTTAAAAATGTAGATAAAAGTGGGGCTATGAAACTCACCTCAAGCAATCAAAGCACAAATAAACACTAGCAGAAGATAACGGTATCACGGCACAGCAACTATCGACTCGGCACAACCTATTAATGTAGACCAACTTTAATATATATATTCCTCAAAATCAACGTTATCTACCCCAATATATTCCATTTCTTTATTTCCAAAAACGTCTCGTTTCACCATTTAATCCTAGTGTTTGGTATCCTCATGTGGGTGTATCGACTCAATATGATGCTATGAATGCACTCAAACAACTCATATGTAACTCAATGCAAAACAATGAGACCTCTAAACGATAAGCTCCATAGTCCAATAAGTTTCGGAATAAATATTAGACCTTATCGAATTCGTCAACTCGATAAACTCATTTATTTACTCGTGTCGCTTATTATCCTATAAATCAATCGTATCCTAAAGAGTCATAAGGATAAGTCACCCATTAATAAGGTTACCTAACGTACCTAGCGGGCTCTTATTAGATTCGTCAACCTAATAAGTCCGCTACCCACGTGGATCAACACTATTAACGTTAGGTTATCCGTAACCCATGCACACAACGTAAGTAAATAAATACTTAACTAATATTAAATGTCCACAATTGACATTTGATAAACGTGTGCTCGAAACATTAATTACTTATTCATTACAAAACATTTCAAATTTAGTCGTTAGTTTCCGTTTAAAAATAGTAAATAACAAGATAAGTCTTGTTATCGATTATTATTTACATTTCATAGTTTTATTAGCATTTTCATATATAAATATATATTTCGTCAAATTCCATTACTAGTTTCATAACATTATTCGTTTCGAGTCCACGAGCACGAGTCATGACTTCTCGACTTTTAATCAATCAATAGTCCAAATTATACTAAAGTCCATGTAACGGCTTTGTCGGAGTCAACTATTGACTAAAAAGTCAAAGTAACGCCGACGTAGCTCAAAGTCAACAATATAAATATCAAGTCCAATTTAAATGTCATAATATCGCAATTCAATCTTAAACCAACTCAAAACAATCTCGCCAACCAATCAATCAACCAAAAATACCCGAAACCAATGTTATGACTCTAATGGTCATGACACAGTCAAGGTTTAGACCACGTGAACCAAACAAGCTCTAGAAGCTTTTTGGCTCCACGCGTCTCATCCAAACCTCAACTACATCAACCAACAAGCTACCAAATCGACCCGACCTGGACCCGTGGCCCAAGTAGGTCATGAACGCAAGCCAAGGGCCAAGTACCTGCCCTATGTGGCTTGTACACCATGCTAACCCAATCAAACATCACCCCAATCCATTCCACAACATCCAAATCCAATCATTCAAGCTCCAATCATTAACCAAACAAAAAACCCATCATATTCTAACCAAAAGATGAAACTAGGCCTAAAATACATAAACCCATCAAATTGATACACCACACATTTACCAAACACTAATTACTTGTTTATTTAGACACTAATTAGACTTAATTTCATGTTCCACCCAAAAGCTCAAAATTTGGACATAGGTTCGAAACCCTAATAATCCATACGTGGGTTTTAAGAGCTCAAACAAGCTCTAATCTTGTTCCATTTACCTTATTCAAGCACCAATTGCAATATTAGATGAAAACCCTAAAAGTACGAATCTTAATCTTTAAATTTAAAGGTGTTATTGAAGGCTTTTGTGGGAGTATTTTATATGGATAGAAAGAGGGAAAGAAGATCTACAAGATAGTAGTGGAGGTGTAATTTCACTTTCCGGAATTTGGCCGAAGGTGGGGCGGCCAATGGTGGTGGTGGTGGCTAGGGTTTTATTTTGGTGGAGAGAGAAAGAGATTAGAGAGAGAAAGGTATGTGTGTTTGTATTTTAGAGAGAGAAAATGGAAGTAAAAATGAGGGTGAATGAGGGCATATATATTTTGGGAGGAGGGACTAAATAATAAAAGAGAGGGAGGGGAGGGGGCGTCGACCTAAGCAAAGGAGAGGGGCCGTTGTTGCCATTTTTTGTAAAACGTCCCATTTACCCATTCCCGAGCTCATATTTTGACCCCCTAGTGTCCCACGATGTTCATTCGACTTTCTAACATCGTTATTTACGTTTTTCCACGATTTTTGACTATTTATTTGTCAATTTTCGAGTTACGGACTAAAAGTTACAATAATTCTTGTTTTAGGCTTTTCTAGTGCGGAATCGAATAGTGCCTACCAAATAGAGTTAAAACTCATACGATAACTCATTTAATAATGAAATAATCCGTAAAAACCAATAGACGATATAAAATCAAGTCATGGTTTATAAAAATAGTCATAAAGGCAAAAGCTCGGTTTAGTTTAACATAATGCGGTTACCTAAAATAGACTCCCTAAATTGCCAGTTGTCACATTACTAAGGTAACGCCGATATTGAAGAAAAGACGTCATAGACCAAGTGACACACTGTACTAAACTTCCCAAGCCACTCAAGTTCTCTTAAAAGGACTTGTTTCATTCTCACGGAGAACCTACATAATCTATCGACTTTCTCGTAGAGATGGTTGATATTGAAGAAGGAGACCCTCTCCCTAGTCTCCGAATAGGAAACTAAAATGCACAATTGAGTCTAGAGCCAATAGATCATCAATAAATCTCATTAGGACACACAATTCATGAAGACTTGTTGTTTCATACAATGTGGAAAGTAAGAATATATATTGAGAATCCTACGCATTATCCTTATGGTATTTGCCAGAACATCCGAGTGATACTCAAAGTATTCACGATGAAGATGGAAATCCTTCTAAATCCATCATCAAACAAGCTCTTGGTGGGTGACATGTGAGATTCTTCAAGAATCAAACTTGTGACAACTGGATAGAAACAATGGGGCGATTCACTCTTGAATCAACCTTGGTCCAGGAAATGGATTGACGAATACTTTTGAAAAACCTTTCGATGTGCAAATCTATTCTTTTTTCGAGCACATCGAATGTGTACTAAGTTTTCAAATACAAAAGATTATTTATGATTGAAAATTGATCTTTCTCATAAAACCTTCCCGTATTGCAAAACTCTTTCTCTTAAGCATTACGCGATTGTTTTTCATATCAATTTTTCATAAATCAGAATCTTAATTCACTGGTTCAGTCACTCCGTGTTGTCTACTTTGGGACGCTCCAGTTTGAGAACGGCTAGATCATGCTGCGAAACCCTATCAAGGAGATTCTTAGGAATTCGACCTGATCACATGCAGTATTTATACAGATCAACAGGGAACCATGGTTCTTGCAACCGTATTCAACGAAAGTGAACAAAGACACTTTCGTGTGTTTTATTGCTAACTGTTCTTTCTTTGGAACATCAAACGGTTGCAGCTGATCGGAATTGAGAAGTCAATCCATAACCACATGCTTACACATCACACTCAAGTTCAAAGAAATTATGACAAGTGCACATCTACAATCTTTTGCTCTGATATCATCATGATGCTTTTGCTTTCACTCTGATACCATGATGCTATGCTTCCGCTACGCTGATGCAGATATCGTGATCCAACGAAGCTTTCGCAACTCTGATAAAAAGATGTCATGATCCAATACTGTGAGCATGTCGGTCTAAAGTCACGAGCATCACATAAAGGCAACACAACAAAGGATGAGTCAAGAGCTTTACGGTGGCAGATGATCTCTAAGAAGGCTCAAAGAATAACCAATTCGTGGATCAGTTAAAGACCTCCACTTAAAGTACAAAGCATGCGGAATATGAAGAATCAAAGATTATGAGCTACAGAGCAAAGAACTTACAAAATAATCCAAGAACACACAAAATGTAATATCTGTTTGTAATTGAGGTGACCTCCCTTAGGGGGAGATTGTTGGCATTCAGAAAATCTGGTAGTTAAAGACTCGGTCACCTCAAGTATATGTAATCATTAGAAAGCTCATAGCGTGGAGGACGGACGGGTCTTTACCCACTGTATGTCTGATCCACATCCCGTAGGTGGCGTATTTTGTAAGACACTATAAATACCCTTTGCCTTCCAAGGCAAAGGGTGGAGCTTCATAATATAATGTTCTTTCTCTCACTAGAAGTTCCCATTTCTCTCCATCTTTCTCTCTCTAGACTTCATTGAATTCGAACCAAGTTATTGTGAGATTGTGTGTTTATGAAAACCAATATGTTACAAAAATTGTTAATAGCGCAGCTCCTTTTTACATGTAAAACAATAGTAACTATCATGTGTTTTTAATATCACGGTTTGTTTTTACATGTAAAATTACTTAATATCACAGTAGGTCTCATAATACGTTAATATCATTGTAGGTCTCATAATCAAAAAACATGATCAATAGTAAGGATCGCTCAAAAGAAAAAAAATTAAAAAAATCGTTCACATGATCAATTGGTACCGTGAAGGTTAGCATAGATCTTGACTTTTTTACAAAAAGTCAAGATCAGATCTGGAATGGGTGGTCCTCATCTATTCGTAGCTCCGCACATGATCCTCACTATATATATATATATATATATATATATATATATATATATATATATATATATATATATATATATATATATATATTGAGGATCAGTGTGATTTTTAATTTTCATGCAGACGTACGGACAGATATGGACCGTCCACCCATATCTAATCACATACGCATGCTAATATCACCGTATCAATTGACCATGAAAACTGTTTTTTTTTTCAGCGATCCTTACTATTGTTATCTTCTTTCATTTTTTATTTTTTCAGATTTTCCTAAGCATTTTTTATATTATGGGAAATACCGTGATATAAACGATATTATGAAACAGAGACAACCCGCAATTTTCCCGACGCACCGTATATGGAGAAACGACGAGGAGATCGACCCTTTTCCTTTACTTCGAGCTACGAGGCATATTTATATATCATTTAATCGGAATTATTATTTTCAGAGCAATGGAGTAATTTTCGGATTCACACGACGACTTTTGAAGACCGAAAGGAGCTCGAGAAAGGTTATCCGTGAAAGATTAATAAAGTTTACAACTTAGGTCCCTGTGATAACTTCCATCCGCCCATCCCCCAACTTTGGCCTATTTACTCTTTCGGTCCATCCCAGGGTATAAATACCCATTCTTTCTCTCTCCTCCATCATAATTCACACACCCTCATCGGAAAACCCCCTCTCTCTAGGGTTTCGGCGCCGCCACCTTTTCCGGCCACCACAACCATACCTCACCACCCCACCCAAATGATAGATCGGGTCCTTGTGGTCACGTTTACATGCCACACGTGCCTAGAAAACCCCTCACGCTCTCTAGATCTAGGTTTTGATTAGTTTAGTATTCGGGTTTTCAATGGTACGGTATGGAACGTGCTTAGTTTGAGACAATGGTCGCGGCTAGGGTTTCGCCGTAGCTTTGGAGGTTGTGCGTTAGTAGCACACCACTATTGCCTCTCATCTTTTTCCCTCTCATTCTTATTGGTAAGCTAAAAAACCACTAGTACCTCTCAATTCATTTTATTGATATAAAGCCGATTAGTAATTGTAACACCCCCAAAATAGGTTCAGCGGAATATTTTACTAGCATTGGGGTGCTACGAAATTGGTACATAACACAAGTATAGAAACAGAATAAACTCATCCATAATTTAAAAACATAGTCAATGATAGTAATTAAGTTTTACGTTTATTGAAAAGTACAAAAGTAAGCCCATTAAAATTAGTTCATAAAAGCAGTCCCAAAATAACATCAGAGTGAAGTTGATCCAAGACCATGCCATCACTACCAAGCGCCTCCCAGATCAACTACCAAAGTCAGACATATCAATTACATGAGAAAAACATGCTAAAAAGTCAGCAAAAATCTGGTGAGGTCATAGGTTTAAGTAAATAACGAAGCATTTGGACAAAACAGTAAATCTTCTTATTACGCAAATCAATCCATAATATATAAGCAACCATCACACTCTAATCACAAACAAAAGCCAAGATGTTATATGTCATGGAAAATTATTCTAACCACCAATCCAGTGCCCACCCTGGCAAGTTGGGCAAACAAGTCCAGACGAGTCGGTCCACCACGATATATCTATCTATAACATAACTAATGACCTAATAGTGTCAAGTTAAAGAGAGACTAAACCTTAGTCTAGACAACGTAAAAAGCAGAAACAAAACACAATTTCATAATCGGTCTAATCAAAACAATTTCATGTTTTCTCACCCCAAGATTTAATAAAGCAAAGCACGAATAAAAATGGGGCTATGAAACTTACCTTAGTCCATCAAATGCACAAGAATCAACATGAACAAGAAGAGTATCAACTATCAGGAAATAGAAACTACTGACTCGGCACTACCTAATAACATAGACTTGGCTTAGATTATATCTCCATTCAATAGTTCCCAATCCCAACTATTTTCCAGTTTTATTCCCAAAACACTTTCTCATAACAGTTTCTAGTGTTTGGTATTTGTGCGTGCGTTGTGTCGACTCAACAAGATTCATGTGAACACATGCTTCTCAAGAACTCAACAAACTAAACCCCAACAATCTATGTGTCAAGTTTGTAGTTTAATAAGTCACTTAAATAGATTGTCAAAACTTATCGAATTCGTCAACTCGATAAACTTAATAATGTATTTGCCTTACTTAATATTCCAAAACTATACCACGTCCTAAGGCGTCGTAGGATACGTCGTCATTACTAAACACTTCCGACATAACTAACGAGGTCTTACTTGATTCGTCAACCAAATAAGTTCGTTAGTTAGGTAAGTTAAGTGTATTAATGTCAAGTATTCGTGACATGCAATTAAATGGTATTCAATTACTATTTATGGCACTTCTAGTTTTGCGTGCCCTCGAAATATTTAGTAACACATTTATTACACTTCTCTTTTCCTTCCCTTTATTATTTGATTTTAAAGAAATCATAACAAGTAAAATATACTTGTCATTTGTTTATATGAAAACCTTTATTATTTATTTATCGTGCATGTCTTAAATTATCGTTATATTTAACTTGAGTTACCATTTGTTTCGAGTCACAATTCCGAGTCATTACTTCTCGACTTATTATGTTATATCAAGTCCGATAATAAATTATAGTCCATGTCACGGCCTGGTCGGAGTCAATGATGACTAAAAAGTAAGTCCCATATCCATATCAACTTCACTTGGTCATCTACGACACACGTCTAACCTAACCTCTATCCCTAGTAATCGTCGCACAATCGATTCCGCTTCCATTTTTATCAACACCACAAGTAAAATTTTTCCGTGACCATACGGTCCTGGCTTCTCCTTTCTCTCGGCTAACGACTCACAACATCAATAATTTTACCAACAATATCAACAACCTCCAAAATGTTTTGCCGAGACCATACGGGTCTCGGCCTACCCATCGACTATGAAAAACCAAACGACCCAAAACGAGGGTGTAATCCACTCGACTACTACAACAACAACATCACTACCTCAACTTCAAAACCACCAATCAACCCATACGATACTAAGAGTTCATCTGAAACCAAAACAATTGAAACCAAAACAAAAGTAAACAATAAAAACAAGAATAACATGAAGCACACGAACAAGGCCACACCGAGAGCTTGAGCTCTCGGCTTAACTGACTTAACACGAACACGTACACGGCACATGAGACACGGACACCAACAAGGCTTTAACCATGCTTTTATTATCAAAACGTGTTTCCCATGCGTTCTAGTTCTAACCCAAAAAAATGAGTCAACTCGTGACTCGTGACACGAGTTACAAGAAAACCGATCCACAACTCGTGTGGCTTCACCCTACCTTTTCTCCTTCACATACAATTAAGATGGTGGAGTCGTGGTGGTAAGGAGGTGGTGCGTGGGGTTCATTCAAACGGGTTGTTAGGATCCGAATATTATTGTGTTGATGATTCGGGTGGTCTTGGATGATAAAAATACATGTTTGCCATAGTTAGAGAGTTAGTAGAGAGAGAGAGGGTGTTCTTGCTAGAGGTTTACAAAAGTATGGAAATATTAGATTGAAAAGCACCACCCCTTCCATGAAGGGAAGGGGTATTTATAGTTACAGACATAACGACCTCCTATCGGCCTGTGGATCAGGCATACAGTGGGTAAAGACCCGTCCTTCCTCCACGGTGTTGCACTAAGCTATACTACGCTACAAACTAATAAATAAACTACTAAATAACGTAAATAACGACAAGTCTACGAGCTAAATTAAGCTAGATAACATTTGGGGTGACCGACTCTTCACTATGGAATTTTATAATTCCTAACAATCTCCCCCTAAGGGAGGTCACCCCATGTTTTACATTTCAAATCCTAGCATTCTATTCTTGACTTTGTTCTTGAGCTCGTAGACAAGAATTCTTCATTTCCGCAATCTTTGTGCTTTTGTAGCGATTCTTCAAAGTCCGCATAGATTTGTACTTTGAGTGGAGGTCTTTGAACTGATCCACATCTTGATGATCTTTGAGCTTTCTTTGAGATCATCAGCCACGATAAATCTCTGGATCACCCTTTATTGTGTTGCCATCATGTGAAGTTGTGACTTTCGGACCGACATGCTCACACTTTTGAATCATGACATCTTTCCATCGGAGTAGCGGAAGCCTTACTGGTTCATGATATTTGTAGCAGCGAAGCATAAGCATAGTATGAAATATCGAGCGGGTTATGTAGATATGCACCAGTCATGATTTCTTCAAATTAAGTGTGGATGCTTTGTGAGCACGCGGCTTTGGATTGACTCCTCAATTGATGATCACCAACCGTCCAAATGTACCGCAAACAACGAGTTAGCAATAAAACACACGAAAGTGTCTTTGATCACTTTCGGCTGAATTGAGTACACGACCCACGGTTCCCGTTGATCAGTATAAATCACTGTGATCGGTAGGATTCCTAAGAATCTCCTTGACAGGGGTTTGCGATTGTTCTAGCTTTGTTCTCAAACCGGAGCGTCTCAAAGAAGACAACACGGAGTGAGTGAACCAGGAATTGAGATTCACTGATTGATGAAAAATGATTTGAAAAACAATCGCGTCTTGCTTGAAGAAAGAGTTTTGCAATACGACGAAGGTTTTATGAGAAAGATCAATTTTCAAACAAAATACTTTTTGTATTAGAGAATGAGTAGACATTCGACATGCTAGCGAAAAGAAGAGATTCGCACATCGAACGGTTTTTCTAAAAGTATTTTTCAATCAGAGATACCTTTTTGAATTTGAAAACATAAGTACACATTCGACGTGCTAGAGAAAAGAAGGTTTGCACATCGAACGGTTTTTCCAAAAGTATTTGTCAATTCCATTCCTGGACCAAGGTTGATTCACGAGTGAATCTCCCCATTGTTTCTATCCAGTTGTCACAAGCTTGACCTTATGCAAGATCTCACATGTCACCCACCAAGAGCTTGTTTGATGTTGGCTCTAGAAGGATTTCCATCTTCATCGTAAATATTTTCATATCACTCGGATGTTCTGGCAATACCACAAGGATAATGCGTAGGACTCTCAATATATACTTACTTTCCACATTGTGTGAAACAGCAAGTCATCATTAATTTTGTGTCCTAACGAGATATTGTGGATGATCTCTTGGCTCTAGACTCAATAGTGCTCATTTGGTTCCTGTCTGGGAGACTAGGAGAGGGTATCCTTCTTCAATATCAACAATCTCTAAGAGAAAGTCGATAGATTATGTAGGTTCCCGTGAGAATGAAACAAGCCCTTTTAAGAGGAACTTGAGTGGTTTGGGAAGTTGTAGTGCGGTCGTCCTTTGGGTCCATGACGTCTTGTCTTCAATACCGATGTTACCTTAGTAAACACCAGTAGCATATGTATTGAACCCGGTTACTGCCCTAAGGTTGAATTGATGGAGGGCTATTTCTTTTCACCCTTTTTACATTCAATTCTTTTTCATTCTTCAACCCCTTCCGTGTTTACCGAGACTTCATAACTAGAACCTTGTTGGGTTTATTCCAGTACTAGCTCTGTCTCAGTCCGCACTCTTCCCCATTCTCATTTTTCTCCTTTTTTCATCATACCTAAGGACTCTACACTATCTAGTGGATTCTCCCTGGGTAGATCCCTCCGGCTCTGGCGGATCGTGGGAACAAATACCTAACCTAACCATCCTTATAACTCCATACATAAAGTAAATTGGTCGGTCTTTTGGTATTGTTCTTTCCTTCATGAAATCAATTAAAAAATCATTTGGAAAAACAATCAAGGTACTTGTGATACGAGATCAAAGCATTTTGTACCTTAATAGTTTTGATCATTTAGAAAATGCTCCCCCTCAACATGTGCATATGATTTTGAAATTGTTTAGCACATGGAGGCAAGAGTTCTTTGAAATAATTTCTTTGAAATAATTTCTTGATCACAATTTCCATGGAAAAAGCCATTTGATTTTCTTTGGTAAATTCTCCCCCTTAATATGTGCATAGGATATTTGAAATTATTTTTATCACATAGAGGCAAGATTTCTTTTGAAGCACGTCCACGATTACAAAAGCCATTTAAGAAACCATTTGAAAACTCAATCAAGGTACATTATGTTAAAACATAAAAGCTTTTGTACCTCGATAGTTTATTTACTTTTAAAATGCTCCCCCTCAATATATGCTTCGAGATTCGAAAGCTTTTAGCACATACGAGAGCGCCTGCACAATTGAAACTAAACGATCACCTTTTATCAAATTTCATTATTAAATCACAAATTCTCCCCGATCAAAAATATCAAACCCTTTGAGATTTTGGATCCCAAGTGATTTAATTCGGTTTAGAAAACATGGGAGAATATGTGGCCAGGTTTAAATACTCATCTTGTTTTTGGATAAATCCTCCTCCTCAACATGTGCATTGTGTATTTGAAATCGTTTGGCACATGGAGGCAGGAGTGCCTTTGAAGGACTAAAACCAATTCCATTAAAACAGATTTGAGATTTAAATCACGACCTCTCACCCGATCAAAGATTTCAAACCATTTGAGATTTGTGATCCCAACTGATTTAAATCATTTAGAAAAATTTGGGGAAAGACGTGGCAAGATTCAATTTTGAAAGATGACAGATAAGGACCATTTTAAGACATTAAAGATTGTTAGTGTCAGGTATGATAGTTTTTAAGAGATCTTTTAAGTAAAACAAAACAATTTCACAATCAAACAAGAACAGAAAAAATTTCATTTTGAAAGACCTTGATTCTAAAGAAAAAATCATACCATGACATAACATTAAATCTTTAGATCACCACTTATATTGTACAATCCGGACTTTTATGAAGCAATATTGATTGAAAATAATTTATTTTAAATCACTTTCCCCCTCAATCGATGACCGAAGTCAATAATTGAGTGACTTAAGTTTTGATAAAATGAAGTCCGGTGATTTTCAAAATTAATACCAATTTATTTTCAAAACAATATTTTTCCATATTCAAAGCAATATTTTCAAAAATTGTTTAAAGATGGTATCATTTACTACTTTTCCTGCACAAGATACGTTAGGTGGTTGAGAAGCTTCTGTTGTTGTTGTTGTTGTAGGGTTTGGAAGAAAACCATCTGGCGATGCGGTGAGACTTCTTACGTTGCATTTTTATGCCAAGCGAGGTCCAATTAAGCTCCGTTTCTTCACTTGAAGAAAACCATCTGCGATGCATGATAAGACCTCTTCGTTGCATTTCATGCCAACTCTCCATAAAAGTCAGATTAAGCTCCGTTTCTTCATTTGTCAACCCAAGATATAGTTACCCTTTCCTTTCGGCATCCAATCATCTTCATTGTGGGATCCAGATCGGGAACATTCTTATATACCAATATACCTGCATACGTTAGTGAACACACATACAGATATATGGTGGTCGACATCACCCAAAAAACAATCGACTAATAAAAGTCAATTCAACATATCAATCAGATCATAACAGGTATGGGAATAATCTGTTTTCAAATCTATAATCATCTAATCCTAACAATCATATCCTAAATTCCTAGTCCTTTGACACGGGCAATTGTCATTTTTAATTAAGCACGTAGGATAATTAAGAAAGTCCGTTAGATGATATAAATTTGAAAACATTCTCCCCCTCAATCAATGACTCATTTTTCTGAAAAGGTTTAAAAGCGCTGAAGTCATTGATTGAGTTTTCAATTTTTACTAACAACTCTGAAACTGATTAATTTTCAAGCAACTCATTTTCCACCATTTTTGAAAACACAACAAATATTTTTCAGAAGAATTTTAGACGGAAAAACATTTGTGTAGGAACAGCAGTCTTTTTGACGACATGATTTCCTTGTTTTGTTTTAGGATAAGTGCACGAAATATTTTGAAAATAGATTTAGCGCAACACTTTCCTTCCTTTAAAGAACGGGCTGCTATCTGAAATAATAGCAAGCCATAATTAAAGCGTAGTCACGAAATAATGTAAGCCATCATTTGAAGCCGGGTTACTGGTCTAAAATAAGCTGTAGCCATCTTTTGAAGCGGGGTTACTGATTCTGAAATAACTGTAAGCCATAGTTTGAGACATGTTTAGAAAAAGAATATTTACACCTCCTGCTCGAACTTCATCTAAAGTCCCGTGCCATTATTGAATGACATTTCTAAGACCGTAGATGTTATCGATACCAGAAGACATGTCTTGAGAAAACAATATTTTTGGTATTTTTCAAATTTTTCCGATTTTTATGGGTTTTTGAAATTTTCTATTTTTCTATTTTCTTTTTCTTGGTTTTATATTTTTGTATTTTGTTTTTCTGAATAAATATTTACAAGGATAGAGTAGATGATATAATTTAAAAAGATGATGATACGAGTACCGAGATAAGGATATCGAGCGACCGTCGTAGAAGATAGAAATCGTCATCTCTTAAACTTCCACCACCAAAGCTTCCAAGGCTCTTGCATTGAAGAAAGAAATTGAACCATCTGAAAGTGAGACTTTGGCACTTTCCCCAAACCGAAAATCCTTTAGGCGGAATCAAAGCTTTCTTACAAGCTTCTCTTAGCAGTGCACAAGGAAGCACATCATTATCATAAATCCCGCTGCTCCATTTAAGAATGATGATCGAGGATCTCCATTATTATATCATCAGAAAACGACAGCGTATCATCCCACACATAAAATAATCTTCTCAAATTTCTTTTCTCACGGCGTCGAAGCAATCCATTCCAAAAGGTGTCAAGAGAACAATTCCCCCAAGTAGTTGAATTGATGCGGTCGGTTTCTTTGTATAATTCTCAAGAACTCTCCCGAACACACATCATGAGGGGAATGAAAACACCTTCCCATGTTCACATTTTCTTCGGATGATTGTGTATGAAACTCAAGAACCCGAAGTACACCAATACCCAAGAGCTCTCCCGAATACACATCATGAGGGAATGAAAACACCTCCCATGTTCACATTTTCTTCCACGATGATGGTGTATGAAGCTCAAGTATCGAAGCATACCAATACCCAAGGAAGGAATGGTGATAACATTGAAGAAGCGAGGCCAAGTCAGCGATTATCTCTGCGGATGACAATCTGCGGATGTCAACTCGGAATAAGTGATTATATCCTTGAATCACGATTAAGCCCTCAAGTGAAACAGCTGAGCGCTCCCAATGTACACACTCTCTCTCCCCTGATCATTGCGATACCATCAAAATCACCACACACTAGTGTACCTCTTTTATCTTCAGAAACTAACTCTTTCATCGCTTCCCCCACATAGTTGGAATAAGAATACTAAACGCCTTGATGAGTAAAACCTTGAGTTTCTCTGCGGTCATGACATTTGTTTTCGCGGGATATCTTCAATCACTTAGAAGAATTAAGTTCATCAAGTTTACTCGCCATGAGTCAAACCTTGAGTTTCTCTGCGGTATAACATTTGTCTTCCCGGGATATCTTCAATTACTTAGAAGTATTAAGTTCATCAAGTTTACTCGTGTTTAGATGCTTGTCTCCTTAACGGTTTTGATACTTGAGTCGGCAACTCTTTGAATGCTCGAATACTTGAAATTTGTTGAGAAGATCGCTTGAAGTCTTTGTGAGAATCAACATCTTTGAATAATGTGAGCAAGTCTAATTGGGGATTAAATTGACATATCACATTCCTCAATTAGTGCTCTCCCTAAACCGACAATGTTTTGATAAATGCCTAGATTAAGAAGAAGTCTTTAGATCGTTAAATGCAACACGTCTTTAGTCTTCTAACATGTAGCGAGAAAATGTAGAACGGTGAAGACTTGACCTTCTTCAAGATTGTGCGGTTGGGAATAGATAGTTAAAATCTTCAACTCACCAAAAACAAGAACATCACCAAAAAGCATCCCAATCAACTTACATCTTGCAAATCCCCTTAACTAAAATCCCTCCCAATCAAACAAAACGAGAAAGATGTTCATCAAGGAAATCAACAATCGGCCTAGCGAACACACAAGATGATAACACCAAACTACCAATCACATCAAACAAGAACAAAGAGATTGTTCGGAATCATCATGTTGATGTATACGTGAGGCATTAACCGGAATCACTTTGTCGATAAACTCATCAATCCGAGTGAAGATGTCAACCAACGGCTCTTAGAAGAAAATAAACTCCATGTGAAGATGACCCGATAAGAAGAGGCTCGGTTCTTACATGATTTTAGAGCCGTATGACCATTTATATTCTCAAATATCAATCAACAATGCAAAAAATTCACACTTCTTCTCCCCCTCAAGAATTGCATACGGAGTTGCCATTCTTGACTAAATAAGTGAAATCATCCAAAAGTTCTATTCATACTTCTCTCCCGCAAAATCAGCACATGATGTCGCCATCTTCATTATAATCGAGCAAGTGGAATGAGAAAACAATCGATTGGTAGCCCGGTTCACTTGATAATAGAAGCGCATGGAAAAAGTATGAAGCATGTTGATGAGAATGGTCATAAATAAGAAGATTTCTCTTCTTGAAGATAAAGTGCGACATACACCTTTCTTTTCTTTAGAGAACGAGGCATGAACTGAAGTGTTCATACGTCATAAGAAGATTTCTCTTCTTGGAAGATAATGCATGAAGCGTACACATTTCTTTTCTTTAGTCGAGGCCTGATGTGAGCAGGCGTCATAATCTCTCTCTTTTCAGCTCTCTTAGCCAAGCATGTAATTACCCCATTATCATTCGGTAGGCTCTTTGTGCGTGACGGTGATGGAGAAAACCCAATATGATGAATTTGACCTGAAGTAAACTAACCCGAACTCGTGACTTAAACTTGCACATATGTAACAAAAGCGGTTGCCGAGAATACATGCTCCATTGAATCTCTTAAGTACTCTATACTCTTCAACCAACCAACCATCAAGTAATAGGCGTACATTACCTCTTGAAAATCCACAATTGAATGTGACACTGAGCACTACAATGTAACTCCTTAAAGTGATAGTTATTTTGTAGTGGTATGAGCCCAATTCCCCAAGTGGTAAAAGAAAAGGTAAAGGACACCCAACAATAACTAGATTTCCAAGTCTTCGTTTTTGATAATAAGCTTGAACAAGGATCATGAAGAATCTTCATCCAACCATCCCCGATACCTTCGGATACTAAGTAAACTTCGCGTGATATTTCACTTCAACCTCAAATAAATATCTTGAATTAACGCCATTGTCATCTTCTAAACGCCCAAATCTAGCCTTCTATGACATTTAAATGAACTTTGATAATGGTTTCATCCCGACCATGGTTAAAGCACATAACCCCGTAAAACCATGTAATAACTAAATTGCCAAACACACATCCAATTTATGAACTACGCCCTTTTATCCCTTCTTCAAAATAGAACCGTAACACGGCATTAGAAGACCGAGATACGCTTTCCTTTCTCCAAGATGGTTCCATCATCACGGGATTTTACAATTCTAAAGTTTAAACTGAGAAATAGTTTCTTTCGGGGATTTTACAAAACCAAGAATAACCGTAAGATGGATCCATAAATGCACTTTACTATTACCAGGATGTTTCCATTGTCACGGGATTTTACAAGTCTGTGATTTAAACCGAGAAATAGGTTCTTTCGGGGGATTTTACAAAATCAAGACAAAACCGTAAACAATGTCAGCTTGAATGTGTTATGACAACTTTGGTTTCATGAATATGTTTTGGGGAACATGCAGCGGTTCATCAACGGTTCATTAACCAACATCAATAGTATCATCAACCATCCAGTAAACACATTGGTACACACATCATTCATGCAATCATGCGGCAATTGCGGTGACCACATGGAGAAGTAAGCCCGATATATCAAACTTCGAACATGAGGTAAAATTCCCCAGATTTGTTACTTAAACTTGTACTAATCCTTGTGAAGAAGAAGCGGTGTACCCAATGTACAAAACCTCTTGACATTCTCAAGCGAGTGAGACACGAAGTGATAGCTTACGTTGTGGGTCAAACGAGAAAGAATCACAAACGTAACTAAATAGCCAAGTCTTTATCACCCTCTATAAAAGCCCAAACAAGTCATCTTAGGTGAAAGGGTTGTAAGAAAGAAGACGAAAATAAGTAAATATGCTCGGACAACCTTACTTCAAATCCAAATAAGAAATACCGTTCAAACAACCCCGTAGTCAACCTTGTTCAATTATCAATTCAGGGCTTGTGGTAATATTTTCATGAAAAGTATACACCAAAGCACCAAGAAGAATAACTCAACAATTCTCATCATCACTCCAAATCACATAGATGAATATCATCAACTGACCTCATCATCAAAGCTCATGATCTAATATCATAATCATTAAATTTCTTTGTTAAGTCGCAAGTCTCATCATCAAATTGTATGATCAATTTTCATCTCGAATGTCTCAATTCTCATATTATATGAAATCCAAATCTCATAAGGTTTCATTTTATCAAATCAATCCCATGTCAATTCAAGCCCGATCCAACACTACTGACAATTCATGCCGGTGTTCAAGTAGTATCTGATCAACCCAAGTGAAAAATATTCAAGCTCATTTGATCCATTTAGAATTAGTAGCCTATGTGAAACCAAGAATGGTTACACGAATCAACATTACTTGGCCAAATAACACAATATTAACCTACTAATCACAATCCATGAATATTACTTCCCTCATCCAAAGTCCAAAAGCGATATTATATTTTGAATAGCGTCTATGTGAAATACTTGGTGGCGGCTCAACTTTCATAAAAGCGTTCATTAGTTCACGAGAGTTTAAAAATCAGCACCCCAAAGCCCGATTCATTTTATCCAGGAAGCCCATCATACCTTTACACCCAAACTTTTGTATATCTTTTGTAGAAGCGGCATACCCGTTGGCCCGTTCACGGCTCAATATCATACGGCCACGTTAGAATAACACACGGATCCAATCATAAAGAGACCTAAACTCTCGGGTATTTAACACACATATCACACGCTCAACCTAATATCTCTCCAAGAAACCCTAAACACTCTCACTAATATCCGCCTCCCATCTTGAATCGCTCACTCATCCTCTCGTCGGACATAAAAGTCGATCCAAGCCCTTCTCGTATTCCTTGCCACGGGGATGGCGTATTAACCTTGCCAGGGGATGGTATATTGAGTCTTCGAGTCACCCAAGGTTTCAGGTAAGTATTCTTTATGTTGTCTTGACTTAAACGAACGTGAGACTCGAATGAAAACCGAATGGTTTTTGTTTGATCTTAAGAGGTTCGAACATAAAAATGAAGTTATGCTTCAAAATGGATCAGTGAAGAGTTCCTTTTATCTTTCGTATGATGACCATAGAGGTTTCGTTATGAGCTTGATAAGCACGAAAGTAAAAGAATATGAGGTCCTTTAAATCGAATTCCTTTAGAGTCTTGTTGGAGTCTTTGTTTTAACCATGGATCTATGAAGATATTAGCTCAAACATAACACAAATGTTTCAAAGATTATTTTAAGAGTGGAGCTTGGCTTAGATCTAGTGTTTTGATTTTCAATGAGTCTCGTTAGATGTATAAACAGTTTTGAGATGATGAATGAAGTCGTATTGGTGATGGTTTTGTTGAACGAATTAGATTTGTAGACTAAGTTTTCTGTTTTTGATTACATGAACCAATGATGGCTTATCCAGAGGTTGATTCTGTTAATGGTATTGGTATATGTTGTTGGTGGTCAAGTCCATCTTCTTCTTCTTCCTTTCTGTCACAAAGTCAAGTCATTATGTTATAACCAAGTCACTACTCTTTTTATTCAAACACAAGTCGCTAACTAGTAAAGACTAGTCGCTAGCATCATAACTTCGCTACTTGGTTTACAAAACAACTTCGCTAACCCAACTTCGCTAACCTTCGCTAACCCAACTCGCTAGATCAACTCGCTAACCCAACTCGCTAGGTCAACTGCTTCGACTTGTAAAGACAAGTTAAGCTAAAAAATACATTGAATCTTTGGTTAGTGACAAGTAGCTCTTGTTTTCTTGACATAAGTAAGCTAGCAAGATTTATACCATTTTCGATGAGTTTTTCGACAAAAAAGCGTTCATATTCATAGGATACCGAAAAAGCGAGACAAAAGCTGCGGCATAAGGCAGATTTGACCGATTAAGACCAAGAAAGCTGACCATTTGACATCATAACAAGCACGCGTGTTTGGTACAAAATCTTGTTTGGACAATGATACTTATCTTCAAAATATGACCATACAATATTGTTTGACCATAAAATACAACCTGAAGCTGTAACAATAGTCATGTAGCCATATTCTTGTTTGGACAAACAAGACACAAAACAAGCATGAATGGACCAAGACATTAATTTGTTGACCAAACAAGACAAACAGTTTACCCAAAACATTATATCCGACCAACAAAAATGATATAAAATCAGTTGAAACACGGTTCGAACCACATACAAATCATCAAAACACAACAACCTTGGCTCTGGTACCAATTGTTAGGATCCGAATATTATTGTGTTGATGATTCGGGTGGTCTTGGATGATCAAAATACATGTTTGCCATAGTTAGAGAGTTAGTAGAGAGAGAGAGGGTGTTCTTGCTAGAGGTTTACAAAATTATGGAAATATTAGATTGAAAAGCACCACCCCTTCCATGGATGGAAGGGGTATTTATAGTTCTGAACATAACGACCTCCTATCGGCTGTGGATCGGGCATACAATGGGTAAAGACCCGTCCTTCCTCCACGGTGTTGCACTAAGCTATACTACGCTACAAACTAATAAATAAACTACTAAATAACGTAAATAACGACAAGTCTACGAGCTAAATTAAGCTAGATAAAATTTGGGGTGACCGACTCTTCACTATGGAATTTTCTAATTCCTAACACGGGTGAAAAGGTGTGTTGGGGCGCGTGTTGTAGCAGATCGGGAAGAGGAGATGGAGAGAAATGTTCTGGTGTAGGCGGTGAGGTGAGGTGGCCAGCGGTGGGTGGTTTTCTGATCCGGTGGCTAGGGTATGGGAGGGAGAGAGAGAAAGTTAAGTGGTGAGGGTGATAATTGTGTTTATGTATGTTTGTATGTAGGATTTTATCCACAAGGACCATTTTATAATTTACTCAAAAAAAAAACATATCAAAATAATATAAAGGGGGAGGGATTTTAAACCCAAGGGACCATTCATGTATATTTTTCAAAGTTTCCTGATCCTTACTTCCCGAGCTCGTATTTACTACGTAAAAAGTCTAACGTGTTTCCGTTTGTACGCCACGATTCTTAGTTACGATTCTCCAATAAAATTGATCATAAATACGTCTATAAAAATTAGACGAGTACTATTTCTCAAGTTTCTCGAATTATTAGGTTTTTCTTAGTCCCGGAGTCTAGTAGTGCCTAATTAATGCCATACACAAGATTCAACAACGTGATATTCCGCACAATATCAAAAGATCATTACCAAATGTTTGAATTGTTAAAATTTTAAAGTAATGTGGTATTAAAAATTGTATCTGAAATTACTAGTTGTCATAGTCACCCCGCCTAAGAAGAAACCCGTCCCGGGTTTCCCTTCGAGTTACTCATAGAGGTAGGAAAGAGATGAGGATACTTTCACTTGAATTCATCTTCACGTTTCCACGTGAACTCAGGACCTCTTCGGGAGTTCCATCCAACTCTAACAATAGGAATATGACTTTGCCTAAGCGGTTTGACTTCATGGTCCATAATCTCAAAA
The DNA here is from genome assembly GCA_910596185.1 of Chrysanthemum makinoi. Classification (NCBI taxonomy): domain Eukaryota; kingdom Viridiplantae; phylum Streptophyta; class Magnoliopsida; order Asterales; family Asteraceae; genus Chrysanthemum; species Chrysanthemum makinoi. The sequence goes on along the minus strand of OU343222.1, from coordinate 241,971,684 downwards.
AGTTCCTCGATAAAGTTCAAACGCCCATCAATCTGGATCTCTTCCAAAGGAATGACAGATGTCTCGTCTGCAAGACACTTCTTCAAATTGCATACATGGAAAACGTCGTGAACACTTCTAAGTTCTAGCCGTAGCTCGAGTCTGTAAGCCACCGGGCCAATTCTAGCAAGAATTTTGAACGGACCAATATAACGAGAATTAAGCTTTCCACGCTTACCGAAATGGATCACACCTTTCCATGGCGAGACTTTTAGTATAACCTTGTCTTCCACTTAGAATTCAAGAGGTTTTCTCCACTTCTCGGTATAGCTCTTCTAACAATAGCGAGCAGCTTGCATTCTGCTCTTGATCTGAACGATTTTCTCAGTAGTCTCATGAATAAATCCAGGACCAGTAAGTTGTGAATACCCAACTTCTGCCCATCAGATTGGTGATCGGGATTTATGACCATAGAGTACCTCATATGGTGCAGCCTTAATGCTAGCATGATAACTGTTGTTGTAAGAAAATTCCACCAATGGAAGGTATCTAGCCCAACCATTTCTGAAATAGATGACACACGCACGTAGCATGTCTTCCAACATTTGAATGGTTCTTTCACTTTGGCCATCAGTCTAGGATGGTATGCAATACTCATATCCAGATCTGTTCCCAGGGCCCTTTGAAGTAATTGCTAGAAATTTGAAGTGAAACGACTATCATGATCAGAGATTATAGAAATCGGCACCCCATGACGTGCAACGATCTCTTTCACACACTGATGAACAAGAGTATCCATACTATCCATTTCTTTGATTAGCAAGAAATGAGCTGATATAGTGAGACGATCGACGATAACCCAGATGGCGTCATAACTGCTAGAATTTTTAGAAAGCTTAGTGATGAAATCCGTGGTTATGCATTCCCATTTCCACTCCGGGATTTCGGGTTGAACAAGTAGACCGGAGGGTGTTTGATGCTCTGCTTTAACCTGGAAATAAAATCCCCTAATTTTTGGAGAGTCTTTTAACTCATGTGGGAACCGCTGGGAATTTCGTTGATTTTATTTGAGCTAAGTAAGTATTTTATAAAAATCGCTAATGTCTGGTCAAGATTCGAAATACTAAAAGACAGAAACTTATGAACTTGAAACTAGTATAAATGGGAGATAAGTTAAACATGATTTATAAATGGAACAATATGTGATTTATGATATGTCCTAATGTAGATTTAGTGAAGCAGGAACGTTGAACTTGCTTGTGTGCCTTACTCTTACGCACACACATTTGAGGTACAAATATTCTGACCTTACCTCTTAAGGTTTCTCATGATTCGTACACATATTTTGATATTAGCTTTGATTATATTGCCTTTGCTCTAAGCCTTATTATTATGGCTTCCTTATATGATCCATGTATTTTGTCTTATTGAACCCTTGATATTGAACCTTTGCTATGCACCCTTAGATTGGTGAACCTTTAATATTGAACCTTACCTTGAATCTTTTATATGAACCTTTATGTTATGACTTTGATTTGACCTTCCAGTTTGATACCAAGCCAATTTGTTTCCTAGCCATGAAGGTAACATGGCCATGTCATTGATGCACCAATGGCATGACTCTAGTGTGGTTGAGTGATGTTCCACACCGTCCCTTTTTATGATATTATGCGCGCTTTATATTATGATTATGGCCACTATGATTTGTATAGGGGCGTATGGATGCATCCTAGATTTGTTATGATATGATATGATATGATATGACTTATATGGTGACTGGTGCTGTGTGCAACTCTGGGAGCTTGCTACTCCATTATGTTACTTATGAGGACCATGATTATGGTGTTTATTATATGATATGTTTCTATGCTCGTGGTAGATTTCTGACAACCTTTACACTTTTGATACACCTATATCGTACCTTCTGTTATTCCACAACGTACCATATTATGTATTCCTCATCTTTAGTATCCGTTGATTATTCATTCATTCAGTGTCCTTATGTGATTCATTCGACTACCAAACTATACTCGAGTTCATTTGATTTGTCATACTCTCATTCCATTTTGGTTGGCTACCAAGCTTATACTTCAAATTTCCACTTCATCTGTTTACCCTGCTATTATATAATTAATATGTGACTATCTGTTACCATGCTATTATGTGACTAATTGATTCACCCGTTTGCCATGCTAGTATGTAATTATTTGACCCATCTGTTTACCATGTCATACCTCGTTTAGTTACTTTTGTGGGCTATGATTATCATTTAGTATTCCTATTTGCTATTTGTGACTACCATGCTTGTACTTCTGTTGGTATTTCCTGATACTTATGTTGTTAGTTTGACATAGTAATTGATGTTTACCTGACTTGTTGATTTGCCATGTTTACACCTCTGTTTATGCTACTGTTTGATGATGGAAATGGTCCAACGTATGTTACATGTCTAGTTGATTTTTAGCTTTCCATGTTATGTTCTTTTTTAGTTAATTCATTCAATTATGATGTTCGTTTGGTATTCCTACCTGATACATGTGGCTATCATGCTTATACTATTGCTAGTTTTTCCGCGAGTTATGATACTTATTATGTTTATTAACTTTGGGTTCTGACTTGTGTGATTGCCATGCTTACCTTCAATTTAGTTTCTTTCGCCTGCTTATAGAATTTAGTGTAGCTTATATATATCTGATTATCTGATTTGTTGTTTTCTTTGTATTTATGATTAGCTAATTCGTTGTTTGATATGCTTGTTCATTGTTTGTTCCAACATATCCTTTTCCTTTGCAGTCCTTGGTAAGGTGTCCCACTTTGCGACAGCTAAAGCATATACCACATGGACCATCATGAAGTAGCGTGCATTGGTGGCATCGTGGTAAGTTTCGATATAAGCTCTTCCCTTTGTTGGTGCGGCAACATAAACCACGACGGCTTCTTGTCTTCTATTACATTTGTTGGTGATGGTTAGTGTTACGGATTTGGTTGTTGTTATTATAACCTCCCTGGTCATTTTCCCATTTCCTTTTGTTGTTGTTAGTCTGGTTGTCGTTGTTGTTGTGGTTGTTGTTGTTGTTGTGGTTGTTGTTGTTGTTATTGTTATTGTCGATAATGTTTTCCCTCTTCACAACTTGAGCCATGAGTATTTGAGTTATCTTGATGGTCTCTTCAATTGTTTGTGAATCGAAAGAAGTTACATCTCCTTGAATACATTTTGGAAGTCCTCCAATGAAACCTTCCAGTAGTTTCTCTTTGTCCGACACCATAGATGGACATAAAGTAGCCAACTCTTGAAACCTTCTGATGTAGGTCTCGATGTCATAACCAACAGTCACTAACTCATAAAATCCCATTTCCAATTTATTCACCTCAGTGCGCGGACAATACTTCTTAGTCAACAACCTCTTGAATTGATCCCATGTGAGCTTGTAAGCATTTTCCATACCCATAGCCAGTGAATAAGAATTCCACCATGACATTGCCTCATTCAAGAGTGTACTAGTAGCGAATTTCACTTTGCGGTCATTTGGGAAATCGCATAGAAGAAATAATGACTCGATCTTTTCAAACCAACGGATCATAGCAATGGCTCCTTCGGTGCCTTTGAACTTTGGGGATCACGCTCTTAAAGTCCTTGTATGTACCATTTCGAACTCCATGTCTTCCTGCAATCCTGTAGCGTGATAAGGATAGAAGCCGACAATAGCAGCGGCCTCGGCGGCGACTACCGTTGCTCGTTCTTTTTCTAGTGCCCTAGCTATACTATCCTCTATATACTTTTGGATAGCAGCTTGTGTCATAGCTGGTGGAGCTTTCTTTGGCGCCATAACTCTTCAAAATAAGAGGAAGGGTGAGACGTAGCAAAGTCCTATGTTACTAATAAACGCTCTAAAGATATGTGATATGAGGTGATAAGTTTGAGATTATTTTTCAAAATGATTGACGGGTTCCAAGAAATGGGTTATGAGATGTTGTAAGTGCTTCAAATGTATGATGGTTTAGTGACTTAATGTGTGAATAACGTGTAACTCGACATGTTAGTGGTGAAACAAAGGAGTGAGAGTGACTTTGCCCTACTTAAAGGTTTTGTCTCGGCATTCGACATTTTCAGTAATGAGTAAACTGATGTTAAAATTTTGATAGGGAATGACAAGGCATTCTCCACATTGGAGTATGAAGTAAGAATAATGGAATGGGTATTTGAAGGCATCTATGTGACAATTGATTTGAAATGAAAGTAAATAACTCGAAAAATAATGCGTATAAACCATGTGTATAGTGGATATGCACTTATGATGAAATGATGAGATGCTATGATGATGTAGTTATAGTCTAGGGTCAATGATGCAACCTAGTTCTCTATATGAAGCTCGATGCCAATCTGTCACACCCCAAATTACATGTTTTGCAGGCGGAATGGAATTCACGGGGATTGATTGTCATAGCATCACAATCACAGTTATATTGAACGACCTAAAGTGGCGTTTGGAAAATACATCGTTTGATTTAATAAGATAATCAGAGTTTACAAAGTATAGGTCCCAAATGATAGTCAATATGTAAGGAAATAAATTTGTTACAATCCAAACGATGTTTAAAGTGCATAAAATCCATGTGTGACGCGTCATGACTTTATGATAAGTCCTTATGCATGCCATGATGAATATGCCTTAGATACACGAAAATACATTGCTAAAAAGTGTCAACACAATGGTTGAGTGAGTTCATAGAGTTTATGAAAATATTTTATCGACCAACATAAGTATAAATTATGTATGACAAATATGTCACAAAAATGGTACAATTGCTTAAGCACATGACACGAAGCTAGATTCACGATGTTCCCAAGCAGTGTTTTGCCAAACAACTCAATGATGATAAAATGAAATGCATCCGTTGACCAGTTGGGACCACCAACACGGATGGAGGAGTCACCCTCAATAGATCTATCCACTCACCTGCTTCTTCGAAATTAACGGTTAATGATTATGAAATGGGGACATTCAATTGGCAATGAGGTAACTTAAGCAACGTAAATGAATTTGAATATACTTGGGCTCGTAATAAAATGATGTGCAATGTATTCTCCCCCGTAGGTTTGAAATAATGTATAAACTTGAATAAAACGGGGCTATGAAAACTCACCTGTTGCAATGATTATGATGACAAAAGTGGATACCTTGAAATGAGGCGCAATCTCTAACCGTGACCTATGATGAATGATATGTTCTATAATAAGTTATGATGTAATGTTATGCATGCAATTCGTACGATATCTATACCACTTGTGAATTTTTGAAAATAACGTTTATCGTCGAAAAATATTCTTATAACGTCTTGAGAATTCATAAATTACTTTATAAGTATATACGTTGAAATGATATCCTACGATAGTTATTTAATGATTTATTATGAAATTATAACTTTTAGGTAAGTAAAATAATGTCATTTGACAATTTCATGAAAGTGACTAAATAGCCTCGAAAAGCTAATTAGTAAAATGGTGCACATCAAGTGTTAGGAAACAAAATCAACGGTTTTGGAAAGCTTGTATCATTATCTCAAAGTTTTAGCTTTTAAATTTTTATCATAGAGGTCTCGATCATGGAGAAAAACATAGGTAAAGTAGGGTACTTGTAACAAAAATATTGTTTAAGGGTAGTTTTCGGCAAAGTTTGAGTGACCGTATTTTATTCGTCACAACTCCGCTTGACGAATGGCTGGACATTTTGGAAAATAGGCTAGGCGAACTTACTTTTACTAGAAGACATCATTTTATAAAAAGTACTCCATCAATGTTAAAAACGACCCTCAACATGGTCATTCGCGACCGTAATGTTTGTCTATTAGAAAATATATTAGTTATACTTATATAAAATAGTTACGGCAACTTTGTTTAAACGCGTGTAATTTAATCGTTACAAGTCCGTTTTCTACGTTTTATATGTCCTTAGCTTCGTATTAAAGTATACTAATATATTTTTGATAAATCGATACATTTAATAACGCTTAAGACTCATTTTTGACTCGTAAAAAGTTGAGACAACATGCTGAATTTTCTGAAAATTATAGTTTTCAACGTTAAACTTGAAAATAGCATAACTTCTTCGTTATAACTCCTTTTTAACCCATTCAAGCGGTCACGTTTTCGTTTTAAAGTGTATTTTCTAAATATCTAGCCCAAAAATTTTTACAACCTGTCGAAATTTCCAAAATTCACAGAAATGATCAGACCCTTTTATATAGTTGTCGAAATGAGTTTTTCTCGCGTAAAACTTATTCTAACCACTTCAAACCAACGCCAAAGCTATTCTAAACCTACCATACACCTTCTTAGGGTGTCATGGGTTCCTAGACATCAACAAAAATGATATGTTACAAGGAATAATTATAGGATGATATATATTAATTTATAGCACTTAAAAACATTTAAAGTGGTATAGATAACCATACAACTTGCATGTTTTTCCTCAAGTATGATAAAATGACCATAATATGAATATGAAAGATGAAAATGATCATGAAATACTTACTAGTTAATTGATGAGGTTTAATGAACAAGGGTTTATCCTAAATACCTTAGGTTTTTATTTCAAAACCTTGCTTAAGAGTATGCTATGGTTGTGAAATTACTTTTCTTGAAGAAAAAAATTATCTCCTTGTTGCTCACCCTTATGGCCGGTTCATATGTAGAAGGAAATGAGAGAGTAGCTTTTTATTTCACACTTGATATATTGATAACTATGTGTTGTTATTTGTATAAAATATTGTATGTATAAGTGTAGACAAGATATTTGATACAAAAGGTAGTGTGAGTCACCATGATTGTCGACATACACATAAGAATAAAAGAGTTGTGCATTTTGTACAAATTAAATGTATAAGTGTAAGGTGAAAGTGTAGTTATTTTAAGGATAATTGGTAACTTGTATACATAATTAAGCAATTTAGGGTAGCGTTAGCTAAAAATAAATTTTATCGGATCAAAATAAAATATATTGAAGTCATAAAAATTATAAAAATACATTCCTTACAAAAATTGAGTGAAATAATAATTATCGTATAGTATTTACGAAAATCGTCGTAATTATATAAATATAACAATTTATATACAAAATAAATTTAAAACACCGGGTAAACTAATAATATTATTATTTTTATAATCTTAATATGAGTATAAAAATATATCGGAATAATTTTTGGAAGTGTCGGATCAAATGTTCAAAATAAATGATTACGCGATAGCGTTTATTTATTAGAAAATTATGCGTTTAATGTAAAATGCAAAACCATACATGAACTAATATGATGATATTGATGCTAATAATATGTAGACTAAACCTAGTCTATATGAAATGTCCTTGATGATTGTTCATGAATTCGCAGCTAAACCATTAAGGTTACGCGAATTTGATACTCGTAAACCTAGTTTACGATAAATGATGAATAGTGAAGCATGAATAGTGATTTTCTTCGAGAATGAATAGTGTTTTGTGAATAGTAAAATTTTGAATTACGTTCTCAGAATATTAAATCGACTCCGAAAATGATGAATAGTAACTGATGAATAGTAATTTCCCGAGATGAATAGTAAATTTGAGAAATGACCTGAAAGTACGAGTTGTCACACGACCCTAGTTTCCCTTATCATTTTGGACTTATTTCGAAGATCAATTTTTTTGATATTTCATTTCATTTTTGACATATTGGATTGTGTATTTTTCCTTGTAAGTCATTCGTTTATATGACTTGGTGTTGTATTTTATAAGACTTCCGCTTGCAAAATTTTATTAGTATGTTCTGATATGACTCCATAATGTGACATTCGCACCCTTGTCGGGTTGGGGTGTTACAATTATGGTATCAGAGCTAAGGTTTTGTCTTGTTGACCTTGGGATTGACCAGTGAGGACTTGGGTAGACATTAGGCTTCCGTTGTTTTGATCTTTTCTGATTGTTTTCACTTTTGTTCAGATTTGATCTTGATATTCTTTTGTCTTCACTGATTTGACCTTCTTCTTTTCGCATTTGATATTTTTTGTTTTATCGTTGCGCATTCATTTTTCGATCGTTTAGATGGAGACTACTCGTAGAGTCAAAGATGATGGTGCCAACCCTGCGTTCTTTGCAACAGTTTCTGAACTGGAGAGGTTCGTGAAGAAGAAGCTGCACTCGATTGCAATGATCTTTGGAGACATCGGGATCTTCTTTGGAGGGGCTGGGCGGATGAACGGAGGCAAAGAGCGAGACAAGATTCAACTGTTGGACACTCGGAAGACGTATGAGCAGAAGTACTATGACCGGCGTACTTTAGGCGTGCGGAGAAACTACTACCAAGATTCGGGCATATTTTGACCAATGGTGTCTTTCTTCGATTTGTTTGGGGCTTAGCTTGGATGATGGAGTCCTATGGCTTGATTCTTCGGTGTTACTACAACTTCGCGTTGTGTTTTATATCTCTTTGATAAGTCACGATTTTCATCCATTATGATTTGTATCAATAAGGGTAGACCTTGCGGCACTTTGTCATTTTTGTGAACCTAAGGCTATTTTTGGATCGTCAGTAATAAGTCATGAGGAACCTTCTTAAGCAATACAGCGGCCTTCTTTCTTCCTGGAATGGTAAGTTTGATTGGATGTATTGCGCGTTGCCTGTATGTGAATCTGGGTTGATTTGTTATGTTACTTGATACCTATATGTGTATCAGTTTTGACGTGATGTTGGTTATGTGGTTCATCATGACCTGAGATAGAATATGATAACAATAAGGACTTGTTATGTGATGCAAGTATTATGATGCCTAATCAACGTGATAATACCAAGATCATATAATTTGAACTTATTGGGATCATACGATGTCTTGGGAAATACCTGGGGTTGGTGCGTTGGATGGACTAGGACTCATATCCGTTATTTGTCAGTTTTCACATTTGTTTGGAATTCTGTACCTCCTTGCGAGATTCTCACTGGATCTGTTACGTATAAGTTTTGTTCTTTTGGACCAAAAATCGTTATGATTTGTGCGAAACCATGGATTCCTACATCTGCCTTAAACTAGTACGTGTCCGTTTACTTCTGCGACTTCAATTTCGAGGACGAAATTTTCTTTTAGAGGGGAAGAGTTGTAAATCCCTCAAAACCGGACTGCGAATTTTACGTTTAATTTAAATTTTACAAGTATAGAAGAACTTAATTATTACATGATTTATGGAATAAGTAAATGATATAAGTGTTTAAGTAATTTAAACTACATATTCTAAAAGTTACCTAATTTGATTAATTACTACACCATTTAAATTATAATTACACTAATTAACTAAAAATAATGTTACACTACTTAGGATATAAAATTTATACGTTCCTTAATAAAAATAAATAAAAATTTGAAACCCTCCCCCATCACTTAAACGTTTAAAATAAAAATCTCAAGCCCAACCTCTAATGCCATTAACGATTTAGTCAAAACCCTCCCCCAAAAATCACGCCTACCTCTTTAATCTACATATTTTCAGTTCTTCTTTTTTTCCTCCTCCATCACCGAATATTTCACAGCCCTAAGACATCTTTTGTGCTCTCAAGCTACAAGGAAGAAGAAGGCTAGATTGGTGTATTGATTCGTGATTGTTTCCCTTTTTTGTTCCTTCTTTTTTTCGGATCAACTTGGTATCATCGTCCTCCTTGTTTTTTTCCTTCTTCTATTCGACATCTAATTATCATGGTTAACACACACAAAAAAATCGAATTGTTATATGTGTTTAAGGAACGAATTTACATGTAATTAAACCTAATTAAACCCTAAACAAACCGAATATCATGTGGGAAACCTAACAAAATCGAGTTAGGGCGTAACTGGGCTGTTTGGCTTGAAAAAAAAATTAAGATTGGTGGCTGTTTGGATCGGCTTAGGTGAGTTAAGGGTGTGTTTGGTTTGGTTGCGTGTGGGTTTGGGTCGTATATGGTGTGTTTGGAATAAGGGTTTCGTGTAGTGTGTGTCATATTCTACGAATAGTATTAGTTTATTGATTTATGATTTTATGTGAATGAAATTATGTTGTTAAATGATTATGGTTATTAATATGTAGTGATCCTTATATGTTATTAGATTTATATAGGTGATGTATTCTTGCTTATGGAATCGTTGTGTCACTCCCCTTAAAATACCTGTTTTGCAGCGGAATGGAATTCCTGGTGGATGACTGCCATAACATCACAGTTACAAATATATTAAACGAGCTAAAGTGTCGTTTGGAAAACACATCGTTTGATATAATAAAACATTCAGAGTTTACAAAAGATAGGTCCCAAAAAGATAGTCATCATTTGCGGAAATAAGTTTGTTACAATCCAAATGATGTTTTAAAGTGCATAAAATCCATGTGAGACGCGTCATCACCGCGACTCTATGATAAGTCCTTATGCATGCCATGAAGTGTATGCCTTAGATACACGAAAATACAATGCTAAAAGTGTCAACACAAAGGTTGAGTGAGTTCATAGAGTTTATGTAAATGTTTTATACGACTACCACAAGTATAGGCCATGTATGACAAATATGTCACATAAAAATGTTACAATTACTATAAGCACATGACACGAAGCTAGGCTGATCATGATGTTCGCCCCAACAGAGTGTTTTGCCAAACAACTCAAATTATGATATTAGATGAAATGCATCCGTTTGACCAGTTGGGACCACCAACCGGATGGAGGAGTCACCCTCAATAGATCTATTCACTCACCCTCGCTTACTCCGTAATTAACGGTTCATGATTATGATATGGGGACATTCAATTAGCAATGAGGTAACTTAAGCAATGTAAGGAATTTGATATACTTGGTATCGTAATAAAATGATGTGCAATGTATTCTCCCCCGTAGGTTTGAAATAAAGTATAAAATTGAAAGACGGGGCTATGAAAACTCACTTGATACAATGATATCATGGCAAAAGTGGATACACTGAAATGAGGCGCAATCTCTAACTGCAACCTATTATGAATGATATGATATAATATAAGTCATGAAATAATGTTGTGCATGCAAACTCATATGATATTCATACCACTTGTGTATTCGAAAATAATGTTTATCGTCGAAATATATGTTTATGACATCTTATCAAATTACAAAATACTTTACAAGTATTTACGTTGAAACAACATCCAACGATAGTCATTTAGTGATTTATCAATAAATTATAGCTTTTCGTCTTAAAATGATATACTTTGATAACTCATGAAAATAACTTAGTGACCTCGAAAAGCTATTCGTAAAATAGTGAATATCGAATGTTAGAAAATAAACTCAATGGTTTTGGAATGCTTGTAGCAATATCTAAAAGTCTTAGCATTTAACTTTTGATCATAGAAGTCTCGATCATAGAGAAAAATATAGATGAAGTAGGGTAGTCGGACTAAAAATATTATTTAAGGTTAGTTTTCGGCGAAGTTTGAGTGACTGCATATTATTCGTTACAACTCCGTTTGACGAACGGTTGATTATTTTGGAAAATAGAATAGGCGAACTCACTTTTACTTGAAGACATCGTTTTCTCAAAATATTCTATCGATATGAAAAACGGCTCCAAAGATGGTCACTTGCGATAACCATTTTGGACTAATAGAAAATATGTAGTGTTATTACTTGTGAAAAATAGTTACGACAACCTTATTTAAAACGCGTGTAACTTAGTCGTTATAAGTCCGTTTTCTACGTTTTATATATCCTTGGTTTCGTGTTAATTTATACTAATATATTTTTGATAAATCGACTCATTTAGATAATGTTTAAAACTCATTTTTGCCCTTTAAATAAACCTTAACAGCTTACTTATTTTCAGAAAATTAGTTTTCGTCGCAAAACTTGAAAATAGCCTAACTTCTTCGTTATAAATCCTTTTTAACCCGTTCAAGTGACCACGGTTTCATTTTAAAGTATATTTTCTGAATATCTAGCCTAAAATAATCCATGACCTGTCGAAATTTCCAGATTTTGTAAAAACGATCAGACTCCAATTCCAAGTTGTCGAAAATGATTTTTCTAGCATAATACTTGTTTCAATCACTTCAAATCAACACCAAATCTATTCTAAACCTACCATACACCTTCTTAGGGTGTCATGGGTTCCTAAACATCATCAACAATGATATTTTTCAAGGGATTAATTATAGGATGATCAAAACTCAAAATAAGTACTAAAAACAATTAAAAGTGGTATGAATCACATAATACTTGCATGATTTCTTACTAGAATGATAAAAATAACTCAAGAACGATTATGAAAGATTAGTAAAGATCATGAAAAGCTTACTAGTTATATGATGAGGTTTAAGGTAACTAGGTTCCTAAATACTCCTTGGTTTTTATTCCAAAACCTAAAATAGAAGTAATACTAGAGTTGTTAATCACTTGATCTTGAAAATTTTATGTTTCTTCTTGTTTTCTTGCTCTTGGCCGAATACCACAAGGAAGATGAGAGGATTTCATTTGGTTTTCACCTTTTAAAATGTGTGATATATGTGTTTTGATAGATAATATCTAGTATAATGAGCCTAGTCATGACTAAGTGTATATATATATTTAGTTAACAAGATATTTATGAAACAATGGTGAGTAATGGGGGGGGGGGTCGGCCAAGAGTAGATTGGGGAGGGATTTGATGTGTTTTGTTAATTAAATGTATATAATGTTATGTATATAGTGTAGTTTGTACATTTAATTAATTATTAAGTGCAGCGTTAGCTAGAAATCAATTTTAATGGAACAAAATAAAATATATCGAAGTCATAAAAAATTATAAAATTGTATTTCTCGCAAGTATTGAGTGAATAAATAATTTATCGAATAGAATTTACGAAAACCGTCGTAAGTATATATATAACAATTTTTATACCAAAATAAAATTCGATACATCGGGTAAACTAATAATATAATTTTTATAGTCTTAAAATGAGTATAAAAATATATTAGGACAATTGTTGAAAGTGTCAATTATTCAAAATAAATGATTATGCGATAGCGTTTATTTAATAGAAAAATATACGTTAATGAAATATGCAAATCCATGCATAAATTAATATGGAGATGATGTTACTGATGATACGTAGCGTAACTCTAGTCTATATGAAATGTTCTCAATGATGTTCCATGAATACGTAGCTTAGACCTCAAGGTTACGCGTATTTGATACTCGTAAACCTAGTTTACAAAAAATGATGAATAGTGAATCATGAACAGTGACTTTATCCGGGAATGAATAGTGTTTTGTGAATAGTAAAATTTTGAAATAACCTCTCAAAGTCTCAAATCGACTTCAAAAATGATGAATAGTAAAATGATGAATAGTAACCAGTGAATAGTAATTTCCCGAGATGAATAGTGAAATTTTCAAAGTTTGTAAAATCACAGAAATTACGAGTTGTCATATTCAAGCCCAAAAAATTCATCCCTGAATTCAGTTCATGTTGGTTTCTACGGTGTTATTTGTGAAGGTGAGGATATTTGAGTCGCATCGGGTCTTCCCGCGTTTTTTGAATCGTACCGCGCCTTTTCAAAGCGAGACTTTCAACATAATTTTGTTGCCAACTTGAAATTCTAATGGTTTGTGACTTGTGGAACACATTTACAATATTTTGCGTCGTACATCGACTTAGCTTTTCCATCTATTTGTTGTTGCTTGTAACTGATTCTTGATTTGTACGATTTCTTTGTTGTCTCATGAATAAGTTATAGACTAGTGAGTTGGACTTTCCTGATTTTTGGCTTGTCAATAGGTGTTTGACATTTCAACCATGAAGTGCCTCAAATGGTGTAGTCAGTATGTTCATGTGATAACTATTGTTGTAAGGGAACTTATTCGATGAAGAATGATTTGCCTAATCATTTCCAGAAAATCACACATGCTTTGAGTATATCTTCTAGTGTTTCAATCGTTCTCTCGTTTTGACCATTGAGTTGAGGATAATAGGAGGTACTCATGTCCCAGTAGGTTCCATGGAAATCTTAAAATGATTGTCAGAAGTCTAAGGTGAATCGGTTACCTCATATTAGGTATAATTGAAATTGATACCATGTGTCTCATGACAAATTCCAAAATGTCAAGTGTGTCGATAAGGACATTATTGAAAAGAATAGGTTATGGGTAACAGTTGTGATTCCTCGCGTTTCTAGTTTTAGCGAATGTCATGACTTGAGTCTTCCTTGCCTAAGGTGCTTAGTCTCCATTACTAAAATGTTTATTGTTTGATGGTAACTCTCTTAATTTCTCTTATCGATATATTTCCACGCTCTATATTGTCAAGTCACAAAACCTTAAATATTTAAGTGATGTGGTGGTTCATTTTCAAGATTTGTTCCGATATTGAGTGCTTCTAAATTAGTTCATCACTGAGATTGTTATCATGCTAGCAAGAAAATAGATATCAGCTCATACTATATCAAAGAATGTTTGTTCTAATTTCACTTGTAGATGGAGAGTCATTGATTGTCCGATATGTCCAACCCTGTTGCATCTCTTGATATGGAAGTGAGGTTATCTGGAATTTCTAGAGAACACAATGCCTTAGGGGAAGTTTATATCGATAACCTTAATTTAACTCACTTTTCCTTTAAGAGAAACTTATTGTAGGGAAGTTCACATATTGTTGAGGCCATGTTTATTGGAATATTCTGCAGTCTTGGTTAGAAGACTTGGTTTATCTCTATAGTGTTAGTTAGTGGGTATTCGCTTTGTACTAAATCTTGTAACTCGGTCCAGCTGGTGCTTTTGAAATGATATAATTTGGCTTCTAGTCCAAAGATAGTGGTTCGGAATGTCTCGTGATGTCTTAAGATTTTTGTTGAGTTTTGAATCATCTTACTACATACTTCTAGTCCTTGTTGGTAGTTCTGAAATCCTTTAATTATTTTCTTGTATCAAGGAATCCTCCTCATAGATGGTATGTAAAGTCTTTCCTAAAAAGGTCACTGGTAAAATTTTAACTTATCGGTTGAATGAGTGATGAATGGCATAGGTATCTATAGAGTGTTAACAAATAGAGATGTTTATAAATAATTTATCTGATTACAAAGCTTTGCTTTTGAGTGAAGATTGTTTTAGGAATTTTGAAAAGATGCTTGTTTCTTTCATGACATAATCATTCCTGAATTATACATAGGTGATCAGGCTATGTATAATCGAGGACAAATGATGTGATGCTTGGTTTTGTTGAAATGGTATTATGTTTCTCCGAAGTTTTAGATGGTATTCAACGTGTTGTTTTGTAAGATAAAGGCTCAAACAATTTTTCAGAGTAACGTGAAAATCGTTTCACATAATGATAGTAAATAGTTGATAAAATGACTAAAAATCAATTTATAGGGTGGTAACAAAACAACTTGTTTTAGAACTTTATGAAGCAACTTTCTTAAGATGGTGGTAAACTAGCTTGAAATAAAATTATGTGAAATAATTTCATAAAGTGGTAGCAAAATGACTTGAAATAAGATTTGTTGAGTGGTTTGTAGGATACATGGGAGAACCTCATAGAATGGTAATAGTCTCCTAATTAGTCAAGAATAAAGTTGCCCTAAACCCTAGTAAGATAGTGGTGTATTGTCGCGAAATGATTGAAAATTTGGCAATTGGAATAGGGAATGAAATAAACAAAGGTTGTGATTATCGTAGAGATAATAAATGATAAGGATTACATTAGATAGAAAGGTACTTATTATCTGTTCTTGTTGATGGTCTAATCATGTCTCAAGTGTAGGAGCGATAGGTTGTCGCGACAACAGCTTTGAAACTCTCACAGTCCTCAAACCTATAAGATGGGGTACTGTCTATAGTCTTAGTGATAGATGGTAATGGTGTGTCAAATCATGCACGCTTCCCAAGCTGCAAGTCAGGTGTATAAGTATCGTTTATGAGATGTGATGGTACGGATGGTGCTCTAGATGATATCGATGATGAAAATGATGACGATGGTGATGATGGAAATCCTAGTGGTGATTTAGGAAATGATGGTGAATGAAATACTACCCTTTTTCGTGTTGTCTTAAGACGTTTTAGAGATAAAACATGAGTATGCACTATTGGACGACTAATAGTGGTATGAGTAGCTGATGGTGATTTTATTACATGAGTAGCAGGTGATCTAAGAATGAGGGTAAGAGAATGTACTCTCTTCCTTGCAATAAGCATCCTAATAGGTCCATTAGGACTAAGCCTATAAGTCCTATCAAATGGTATGATCTGTCCGTGAATGATAGAGCTGTAAGCTCCCGATCCTACGTGAATCAATGGTGATCGTGATGGTGTAGGTGCAACTTAGCCCTCCTCAAAGGTTCATGTCCACATCGGATAATATGTGTGGTGAGTCTGGTGTTGAGTCAACTGATGTTAAAACTATAGTAGGGAATGACAAGGTATCCTCCATGTCAGAGTCTGATGTGAGTATGATGGGATGGGTATCTAAAGACATTAATGTGACAATCGATTTGAAATGAAAGTAAATAACTCGCAAAATGTGCGTATGAAACCGCATGTATAGTGACTATGCACTTATGATGAAATGATGAGATGCTATGATGATGTAGTTATAGTCTAGGGTCAATGATACAACCTACTTCTCTATTACTCTTGCTCTGATGCCAATCTTCACACCCCAAAATACATTTTTGCGGCGAATGGAATTCCTAGGGGATGACCGCCATAGCATCACGATTCTGATTATATTGAATTACCTAAAGTTTCGTTTGGAAAACACATCGTTTGATATAATAAAACATTCAGAGTTTACAAAAAATAGGTCCCAAAAAGATAGTCATCATTTGCGGAAATAAGTTTGTTACAATCCAAACGATATTTTAAAGTGCATAAATACATGTGAGGCATCATCATGACTCTATGATAAGTCCATATGCATGCCATGAAGTGTATGCCTTAGATACCTGAAAATACATTGCTAAAAGTGTCAACACAAAGGTTGAGTGAGTTCATAAAGTTTATGTAAGTGTTTTATACGACTACCACAAGTATAGGCCATGTATGACAAATATGTCACATAAAAATGTTACAATTGCTATAAGCACATGATACCGAAGCTAGACTGATCATGATGTTCGCCCCAACAGAGTGTTTTGCCAAACAATTCAAATTATGATATTAAATGAAATGCATCCGTTTGACCAGTTGGGACCACCAACCTGGATGTAGGAGTCACCCTCAATAGATCTATTCACTCACCCTCGCTTACTCCGTAATTAACGGTTCATGATTATGATATGGGGACATTCAATTGGCAATGAGTTAACTTAAGCAATGTAATGAATTTGATATACTTGGTATCGTAATAAAATGATGTGCAATGTATTCTCCCCCGTAGGTTTGAAATAAAGTATAAACTTGAAAGACGGGGCTATGAAAACTCACTTGATACAATGATATGATGGAAAAAGTGGATACACTGAAATGAGGCGCAATCTCTAACTGCAACCTATTATGAATGATATGATCTAATATAAGTCATGAAATAATGTTGTGCATGCAAACTCATATGATATTCATACCACTTGTGTATTTGAAAATAATGTTTATTGTCGAAATATATGTTTATGACATCTTATCAAATTACAAAATACTTTACATGTATTTACGTTGAAACAACATCCAACGATAGTCGTTTAGTGATTTATCAAGAAATTATAGGCTTTCGTCTTAAAATGATATACTTTGACAACTCATGAAAAGGACTAAGTGACCTCGAAAAGCTAGTCGTAAAATAGTGAATATCAAATGTTAGAAAATAAACTCAATGGTTTTGGAAAGCTTGTAGCAATATCTAAAAGTCTTAGCATTTAACTTTTAATCATAGAAGTCTCGATAATATAAATGAAGTAGGGTAGTCAGACTAAAAATAATGTTTAAGGTTAGTTTTCGGCAAAGTTTGAGTGACCGCATATTATTCGTTACAACTCCGTTTGACGAACGGTTGATTATTTTGGAAAATAGAATAGGCGAACTCACTTTTACTTGAAGACATCGTTTTCTCGAAATATTCTATCGATATGAAAAACGGCTCCAAACATAGTCACTTGCGATAACCATTTTGGACTAATAGAAAATATGTAGTGTTGTTATTACTTGTGAAAAATAGTTACGGCAACCTTATTTAAAACACCTGTAACTTAGTCGTTATAAGTCCGTTTTCTACGTTTTATATATCCTTGGTTTCGTGTTAATATATACTAATATATTTTTAATAAATCGACTCATTTAGATAATGTTTAAAACTCATTTTTGCTCTTTAAATAAACCTTAACAGCTTACTTATTTTCAGAAAATTAGTTTTCGTCGCAAAACTTGAAAATAGCGTAACTTCTTCGTTATAAATCCGTTTTAACCCTTTCAAGTGACCACGGTTTCGTTTTAAAGTATATTTTCTGAATATCTAGCCCAAAATAATCCATAACCTGTCGAAATTTCCATATTTTGTAAAAACGATCAGACTCCAATTCCAAGTTGTCGAAAAAGATTTTTCTAGCATAATACTTGTTTCAATCACTTCAAATCAACACCAAATCTATTCTAAACCTACCATACACCTTCTTAGGGTGTCATGGGTTCCTAAACATCATCAACAATGATATGTTTCAAGGGATTAATTATAGGATGATTAAAACTCAAAATAAGTACTAAAAACAATTAAAAGTGGTATGAATCACATAATACTTGCATGATTTCTTACTAGAATGATAAAAATAACTCAAGAATGATTATGAAAGATTAGTAAAGATCATGAAAAGCTTACTAGTTATATGATGAGGTTTAAGGTAACTAGGTTCCTAAATACTCCTTGGTTTTTATTCCAAAACCTAAAATAGAAGTAATACTAGAGTTGTTAATCACTTGATCTTGAAAATTTTACGTTTCTTCTTTTTTTCTTGGTCTTGGCCGAATACCACAAGGAAGATGAGAGGATTTCATTTGGTTTTCACCTTTTAAAATATGTGATGTATGTGTTGTGATAGATAATATCTAGTATAATGAGCCTAGTCTTGACTAAGTGTATATGTATATTTAGTTAACAAGATATATATGAAACAATAGTGAGTCATGGGGGTGGGGGTCGGCCAAGAGTAGATTGGGGAGGGATTTGATGTGTTTTGTTAATTAAATGTATATAATGTTATGTATATAGTGTAGTTTGTACATTTAATTAATTATTAAGTGTAGCGTTAGCTGGAAATCTATTTTAATGGAACAAAATAAAATATATCGAAGTCATTAAAAATTATAAAATTGCATTTCTCGCAAGTATTGAGTGAATAAATAATTTATCGAATAGAATTTACGAAAACCGTCGTAAATATATATATATAACAATTTTTATACCAAAATAAATTCGAAACATTGGGTAAACTAATAATATAATTTTTATAGTCTTAAAATGAGTATAAAAATATATTAGGACAATTTTTGGAAGTGTCGGATCAATTATTCAAAATAAATGATTATGCGATATCGTTTATTTAATATAAAAATATACGTTAATGAAATATGTAAACCCATGCATAAATTAATATGGAGATGATGTTACTGATGATACGTAGACTAACTCTAGTCTATATGAAATGTTCTCAATGATGTTCCATGAATATGCAACTTAACCCTCAAGGTTACGCGTATTTGATATTCGTAAACCTAGTTTACGAAAAATGATGAATAGTGAATCATGAATAGTGACTTTTATCCGGGAATGAATAGTGTTTTGTGAATAGTAAAATTTTGAAATAACCTCTCAAAGTCTCAAATCGACTTCAAAAATGATGAATAGCAAATTGATGAATAGTAACTAATGAATAGTAATTACCCGAGATGAATAGTGAAATTTTCAAAGTTTGTAAAATGACCTAAAATTATGATTTGTCACACATTGTGAAGTTTTATAAACCATTTTCATGTTAAAGTCTCACTAGGAATTCAAAATTTTATGTGGGCGTGTTAGCTTTAAAAATGGTACTTAGGATATGAGAATTTGGAAACGGGTTTCATAACATGTTTATATGTCATAGAGAATGAGTACATGAACTTTCAATGATAGGTGATAACATTCTTATTGATGAAATTGATAGCTTAGAAGTTCATGATTTTATGTGAAGGTTATGGTGATGTTTACTTGACCAAAACATGTAATCTTGTGAGATAGGATGGGAATTGTATGAGATGGATGGTTAGAATTTTATTTCCGTGATTTATTGATATTTGATGATGGTTTTCTTGTGGATATGATTTGGTGGATGATGGATAGGTTTACAACATGTTTAGGACTTGTTATTAGCTTTCTACATGAAATTATGGACTGATAATATGTTAAATGCTTGCTATTATGCTTCATTGGTTAAATTGATGACACCTCTATAAAATTCATTCTATTAGACCCTAAACATGATGTATGATGAGTTTTGTGATGTTTGGCATGCTTAAGAGATGATTGGTGACTTGTTTGTTGCTTGGTTATGATTGCTTGTTAAGCTGTCCAGAATTTTGGTTGGATTCATCTAGGTGTTACCTGATGATACTTGCATGTTTTTGAGTGATTCTTGAGCATAAATTGTAGTACATTGAAATAGCTTTCTGGAAATATAATCCTTGTAGCATTTGAATACATGGAAGAATGATGTTTATATTTTTGGAGTTAAAGTGTTTGAATCTGAATTTCTGAGTTTAAATTTGTGATGCAGTCTTTAATATTTTAGTATTAAATCCATGAGGTTCTAGAACTTTTACTTTGGTGGTTATGATTTTTATATATTGTGTGTCACCTGTAATTTTTGGTTTAATGTTTGGAGTAAGGTGATTGTGTTTGTCAGGGCTATACTTTTGGTGTGTGTTATTCTGGGTAAGTTGTGGACTGGTCTGGACTTATGATTTTTCATAGGCCATTTTACCTAGAAATAAAATCCCTCAATTTTTGGAGAGTCTCTTAACTCATGTGGGAACCCCTGGTAATTTCCTTGATTTTATTTGAACTAAGTAAGTATTTTATAAAAATCGTTAAAGTATGGTCCAGATTCGAAATACTAAAAGACAGAAACTTTTGAACTTGAAACTAGTATAAATGGGAGATAAGTTAAACATACGTGATTTATGATATTTCCTAATGTAGATTTAGTGAAGCGGGAACGTTGAACTTGCTGGTATGCCTTACTCTTACGCACACACATTTGAGGTACAGATATTCTGACCTTACCTCTTAAGGTTTCTCATGATTCGTACACATATTTTGATATTAGCTTTGATTATACTGCCTTTGCTCTGAGCCTTATTATTATGGCTTCCTTATATGATCCATGTATTGTATCTTATTGAACCCTTGATATTGAACCTTTGCTATGCACCCTTAGATTGGTGAACCTTTGATATTGCACCTTGCTTTGAATCTTTGATATGAACCTTTATGTTATGACTTTGCTTTGACCTTCCAGTTTGATACCCGAGTTAATTTTTTTCGCAGACATGAAGGTAACATGGCCGTGTCAGTGATGCACCAATGTCATGACTCTAGTGTAGTTGAGTGATGTTCCATACCGTCCCTTTTTGTGATATTATGCGCGCTTTATATTATGATTATGGCCACTATGATTTGTACAGGTGCGTATGGATGCATCTTAGATTTGTTATGATATGGTATGATATGATATGGTATGACTTATATTGTGACTAGTGTTGTGTGCAATACACGCCTTTCACAACTCTGGGAGCTAGCTACTTCATTATGTTACTTATGAAGATCATGATTATGGTGTTTATCATTTGATATGTTTCTGGGCTCGTGGTAGATTTCTGACAACCTTTACACTTTTGATACACCTATATCGTACCTTCTGTTATTCCACAACGCACCATATTCTGTATTCCTCATCTTTAGTTTTCCGTTGATTATTCATTCATTCAGTGTCCTTATGTGATTCATCCGACTACCATACTATACTCGAGTTCATTTGATTACTCTCATTCCATTTTGGTTGGTTACTAAGCTTATGCTTCAGATTTCCACTTCATCCGTTTACCCTGCTATTATATGATTAATATGTGACTACCTCTTACCATGCTATTATGTGACTAATTGATTCACCCGTTTGCCATGCTAGTATGTAATTATTTGACTCATCTGTTTACCATGTCATACCTCGTTTAGTTACTTTTGTGGGCTATGATTATCATTTAGTATTCCTATTTGCTATTTGTGACTACCATGCTTGTACTTCTGTTGGTATTTCCTGATACTTATGTAGTTAGTTCGACATAGTAATTGATGTTTACCTGATTTGTTGATCTGTCATGTTTACAGCTCTGTTTATGCTACTGTTTGATGATGGAAATAGTCTAATGTATGTTACATGTCTAGTTGATTTTTAGCTTGCCATGCTATGTTCTTGTATAGTTAATTCATTCAATTATGATGTTCGTTTGGTATTCCTACCTGATACATGTGGCTACCATGCTTATACTGTTGCTAGTTTTTCCGCGGGTTATGATACTTATTCTGATTATTAACTGTGGGTTATCTGACTTGTGTGATTGCCATGCTTACATTCAATTTAGTTGCTTCCTTTCTTATAGAATTAGTATTATATATATATATATATATATATATATATATATATATATATATATATATATATATATATATATATATATATATATCGATATCGATTTATTTGTTTTGCTATATTTATGATTAGCTGATCCGCTGTTTGATATGCTTGTTCATTGTTTGTTTACTTGTCTTGATTATGATACTGTTCATCAACTCCTATTTGATTATCTTTTGGTACTTGTATGTTGGTTATTTATATGTACTTATATATGTCATCGATGCGCTGCTTTGCTTTGGTCTCCTTTGATTTTGGTTTCTTTTGGATATTTGTTAATATTGTGTTCTGCAGGTTCCTCATTGACTCATTGTGCTCATTTCGTTGCGACTTTGTTATCAGTCTCCTTTGTTTCGTTTTTATATTTTTTATTATGTTAGCTTTTGTTTTTTTATATCTGTTCACTGAGCTTTTTAAGCTCAGTCGCATTTTCCTTTCCATGCAGCAGGTACCAAGTAGGATGCTGGGCTTTGTTGGGCTGAGAGTAGGAGCATTTGAGTGATCCGACCCTAGTTTCCCTTATCATTTTGGACTTATTTCAAAGAGCAATTGTTTTGATATTTCATTTCATTTTTGACATATTGGATTTTGTATTTTTCCTTGTAAGTCATTCGTTTAAATGACTTTGTATTTACTTTATAAGACTTCCGCTTGCAAAATTTTATTAGTATGTTCTGATATGACTCCATAATGTGACATTCGGACCCTTGTCGGGTTGGGGTGTTACAAGATAAAGGCATAATCAAGCTTCAACAAATAGTTGGAAGGCTTGTTTGTTTTGTTGTTATATGATCTAGTCTTGTTCATACATCATTATTGTACCAAACCATCATAAACCTCTGAGTGTGAGTGGTTAATATTTTAGTTCTCAAAATACATAGTGTGTGGGAGTGGTTGTACCCTTGTAAAGAACTTGACATCTAGCTTTGTGTCGGAAATATTGTGTAAGCGACGCGTAAAGGTTCTCTCCGCCGGTTAAAGGAGCTTGCTGATTAGTAAAGATAACTCTCGAGTTGGAGACTCGGGGAGTGGACTAGGGCAAGGAAAAAGAGTCCTTGTAGACCGAACCACTATAAACAACTTGTCGTAGTTTCTTTCCTTATTTACTCATTATATATTGCTTGCATGTCTATTCTTCACTAACATATCTTTGATCAATATCAATTGATCTTACAATAAAGTTTCAAAACAAAGATTTTAAATGGTAAACTATTCAACCCTCTTCTTTCCACAATTTGTATAAGAGCCTCGTTGCTCAAGAATTTCTAAAATATATTGTATTTTATAAACTTGAAATGATCCATAGATTCCGAAAACTTTAAAGAATGGCAATCTATGCAAAGACCACCACTCTTTGAAACCAATGGATTTATCTATTGGAAAAACTGGTTTGAAACATATGTAAATTCAAAAGATATAGATCTTTGGTTTGTTATTATTAAAGGTGATTTTAATCATACAACAAAAGATATTTCAAGTGATGAACAAAAGAAATTAATAGCTAAAAATAATGAAGCTAAAATGATGCTTTATAATGCTTTACCTAGAATATGAAAGAATTTTTATATGTGAAACCGTAAAAGATATTTTGGAATATTTAATTATTACACATCAAGGAAATTCACAAGTCAAGGATAACAAAACTGATCTTCTTGTTCAACAATATGAATAATTTGTTATCCTTGAAGATGAAACCATTGATTGTGGATTTGTTCGCTTTAATACTATTGTTACTTCTCTTAGAGCACTTGATGTAACTTTTCGTAGTAAGAATTTTGTCAGAACATTTCTTAGAGAACTCCATCCGAAGTGGAGAGCAAAAGTAACGGCTATTGAGGAATCAAAAGATCTCTCAATAATGTCACTTGACGAGCTAATTGGAAATCTCAAAGTACACGAAATGGTGATGGAGAAAGATTCGGAGATCATCAAAGGAAAAAGAGAGAAAGTCAAATCCGTTGCTCTAAAGGCAAGAACGTAATCTAGTGATGATGAAGAATCTTGCTCGGATAGTGAATATGATGAGTATCCCATGGCCGTTAGAGATTTCAAGAAGTTTTTTAGAAGAAGAGGAAAGTTCGCAAGGCAACCCTGAGATGAAAAGAAGTCATTCCGGAAAGACCGAGATGACAAAAAGGGAAAAGGTGAAAGGAAGTGATTTAGATGTGGTGATACAAGTCATCTAATAGGAGATTTCCCCAAGCCACCTAAAAGCAAAACTCAACGAGCTTTTGTAAGCGGTGCTTGGACTGATAGTGAGGATGATGAAGAATCAAGAAAAGGACGAGATCGCTCTAATGGCATATGAATCAAACGAGGTACATTCCGACTCATCTTACTCTTCTATTGATGATGACACTTTGCAAAAACAATATAATCAATTGTGTGAGCTTAGCTTAAAAATCATAACTGAAAACAAGTTTTTGAAGACTAAGAAGAAATTTTTCGAAAATGAAGTTTATGAGTTAAAAGAAAAGATAAAAAAGATTAGAAAAGGGCAGAGAAAATGACGATGGTTGTAAATCATGTCAAGAGTTTAGTCTTGAAATAGAAAAGCTAAAACTCACACAAGAGTTCTCATCGAACATAACTCTAAATTTAAAAGATTTAACAAAAGCATTTCTTGTGCCGATAAAATAGAAAGAATTCAAAAAGTACCAGGAAATACAGGTGGATTAGGTTTTAATGAATTAATGATTCCAAGTAGTCAAACCAAAACGGCCGAAAAAGACAAACAAACTGTCACATCTGCAACAGTACAGCACGGACCAGGCGGACCCAAAAATTTGGTTCCGTCCGTTGATAAAATTGGGTCCGTGGTGTCTGCAGTAGGACAACAGGTTTGCAAAACGGACCGTAGTGAATTTTTCAAGGTAACAAAGAAAACCAATGACGTTGTTAAACTAAAACCTACTGTTACATTAGGAGTAGGACTTCCTAGAAATGAATTTAGATCTAAAATTACTCAACAACAGCCTAAAACACCTATTGCCAAATGCCCCTTTCCCAAAAGCAACTACAACATACAACCCAACTATCAACATACCGGTTGGAATCAAAACTACCCTGGACCATATCAAACTCCAAATTACATGCCATGGAACCAAGTAAATGGTATGTTTAACCCAAACGTACCCATGATGAATGGATACAAGATAGTGGATGCTTAAGACACATCTACTTGGTATTACCAACTATGTGATAAAAAGTATAAAGTACTATTTGAAAAAAATGGTAGTAAAATATTAAAAGATAACATATATGTCATGAAAATAGACAAAACATCTAAAGAAAAACTTTGCCTAACAACCTATCCTCAAAAGAGATAGTTAGAAACCTACCCAAATTGAAATATGACCAACACTTTTGCGACGCTTGCAAAATTGTTAAACAAATTCATAGTAGCCATAAGGCTAAAAACATGGTTTCCACATCTAAGTGTCTAGAACTTTTGCATATGGACTTGTTTGGTCCATCCGCTATAAGAAGTTATGGAGGTTACTTCTATACTTTGGTCATAGTAGATGATTACTCAAGGTTTACTTGGAAAATGTTTTTGAAAACTAAAAATGAAGCTTTTGATAAATTTGAAATACCCCTTGGTAAGAAAATTCAAAATTAACTAGGTGTTAACATTGCGTCGATCCTAACGGATCATGGTCGCGAGTTTGAAAATGAAACACAATTTGGAAACTTTTATGATACAAATGGTATAACACATAAATTTTTGGCTCCTCGAACACCCTAATCTAATGGGGTTGTAGAACATAAAAATATAACTATTCAAGAAATGAGTAGAACAATACTTAATGAACAAAACATACCTCAAAAGTTTTGGTGTAACGCCGTTGATACTTCCACTTACATTTTAAATAGAGTTTTAATACGTCCTTTATTGAATAAAACACGCTATGAATTATATAAAGGCAAAAAGCCTACTTTAGGATATTTTAGAGTATTTGGATGTAAATGTTTCATTCTTAATACCAAAGACTATCTCACCAAATTTGACCCAAAGTCTTATGAAGGTGTGTTTCTTGGTTACTCACAAACTAACAAAGCATACATAGTTTTAAACAAAAAAAAACAATGAGAATCAATGAATCGTTGAACATAACATTCGATGAAAGTCCACCTCCTTCTAAGACATCATCTTTGGTAGATGATGACTTAGTTGAAAGTCAACTTGTTGAAAGTCAAGAAATTAATATAAATGACAAGGAAGATGAACCATTAAATAAAGAAATTATAAATATCAAAGAATCTAAAAGTCACCCTTTAGAAAAAGTCATAGGACAATTAAATCAAATAACATTAAGATCACAAGCCCAAAATCAAAGTAACTACTCTTGTTTTGTGTCGTCCATTGAACCGAAAAACATAAACGAAGCAATAAAAGACGAATCTTGGGTAATTGCTATGCAAGAGGTGCTAAACCATTTTGTTAGAAATGATGTTTGGAAATTAGTTCCAAAACCTAAAAATCAAACTATAATTGGAACGAAATGGGTTTTTCGAAATAAAATGGATGAAAACGGTGTAGTGTCTAGAAACAAGGCTAGGCTTGTCGCACAAGGCAATAATCAACAAGAAGGAATTAATTATGACAAAACTTATGCACCGGTAGCTAGGCTTGAGTCTATTAGAATCTTACTTGCATATGCATGCGCTCATGACTTTAAATTATTTCGAATCGGTGTTAAAAGTATATTTCTAAATGGGTTCATTAACGAAGGAGTATATGTTGCTCAACCTCCCAGATTCACCGACTTTGAAAAACCACATCATGTTTTCAAACTTAAGAAGGCATTATACGGACTTAAGCAAGCACTAAAAGCTTGGTACGATCAACTTAAGACTTTCTTAGTTCAACACAAATACACCATGGGATTAGTAGACAATACTCTCTTTACCAAGAAAAAGGAATCACATATTATCATAGTTCAAATATACATTGATGAAATCATATTTAGATCAACTTGTCAAGAGCTATGTGATGAGTTTTCTAAAATCATGCACGAAGAGTTTGAGATGAGTAGATGGGTGAGTTAAACTTCTTTTTCGGACTTCAAATTAAACAACTAGAAGATGGCATATTTTTTAACCAAATCCAACTAAAACACCCATGTCCTCGGAAACAAAACTCGCCAAGGATGAGGAAGGTGAATCCGTAGATAACACTATATATGTAGGAATGATCGGCAGCCTACTCTATCTCATGGCTAGTAGACCCGATATTATGTTTAGTGTTTGCTTTCAAGAAGATCCTAAAGCATCACACCTAGAAGCCTTGAAACGAATTTTTAGATACATTAAAGGCACTACATGTTTAGGATTATGATCCCAAAGGAACGGGTGTAGAAACCATAGTGTATGCCGACTCGGACCATACCGGTGACTATGTCGATAGAAAGAGTACAAGTGGAATTTGTACTTTTGTTGGACATTGTCTCACCTCATGGCTCGCAAAGAAATAAACGACTCTCGCTATCTCAACTACCGAAGCCGAGTACGTCTCAGCCGGAAAGGCATGTCAACAAGCTCTTTGGATGAAGCAAGCTCTCGTGGATTATGGAATTCATCTCAATGACATCTCTATACTTTGTGACAACAAAGTAGCCATTGATCTCAGCAAGAACCCCGTCCAACATGCTCGAACGAAACATATTGAAATTCGCCATCACTTCCTTCGTGACAATGTTCAAAAAGGAAACATCTCAATCGAGAAAGTATCCTCCGAAGATAGCATTGCCGACATCCTAACTAAACCTCTTAAATGAGAACCATTTAATCTTATTAAACTTGGTTTAGGATTAACGGAACCAAACATATAGTTAAAACATAGCCTAAACCTTAGAATAACTAAAACAAAACAATTTAGCAAAACTTTGCTGCAGTACCCACGACACCAAACGACATCAAATATGGAACCAATTTTTTGGGTCTGTCTAGTCCGTGGTGTTAACAGTAGCAAAATTTTTAAATACAAAACTCCTTCTTCTTCATAACCCACTTTACCAAAACTAGCCACAAACATACCTAACTCATTATTAAGGTTTCTTCCTCAACTAATTACAGCCAAAAACATCATTATAAGTATCCTAACTACATAACTTCTCTCAATTTCTGAGTCTAGGGTTCTAATTTATGCACAAATCTAATACATGGTGATTATGTATCTTCTTGCACAAAACATGAACTACATTGTTAAATTGCATAGCTAATTACAGAAATTATGAACTACATTGTCAAATTGCATAACCAATCATGTTTCCTACTAGTTAGAAGCTACTTATCAAAAGGCATTATCCTAATTAAACTAAAAACCCCATGTCAAAATTTTGAAAAACTTCTCACTTGTAGGAAAACAATTTCTCATTGTCCATACAAATAAAAACGTTATTTTCATCACTTGCATAATGTCTCTTGAATACTAAAGGTAATGCATAACTAATATGCATTCCCGGGTATATTCAAATGAAGCCACATTGAATTAGGAGCGTTTGGGTTATCTGTTGCTTTTTTCCAAACACTACTAATAAAAACTATTTTATCCATAAAATAAGTCGAGATAACCGCAACTCCAAATTGTTTGCATATAGGCACACACTAGAACAAAAATGCTAATTTAGTTTTTGTTTTTACTAAAACTTGTAAATTCTTGCTTGATAACGCTACACGCGTCGTTCGGGGTCAAGAAAACTTCCTTTTCTTCGAGCAAGTTTTATAACACCCTAGGCAGTGAACCTAATCGTTGTAGTGTAGTAATTAGGGTAAGCCATGGGTATTGATATCGTTCTCTAGGGGAATAGGAATGCTAGTAAGAAGTTACTATGCTAAGGTTGGGGTTGAGGAAGATTATTTTTTATCTTTTTATGTTTTTATAGGAAATTGAAAGGTACGAATCTCGGGGTTTGGATTGGGGGGTTGGTATTGCTACCGATTACTCTACTTATCTAATTATCTAATCTAAGGTGTATGTAGTCTATGTCTAATTATTGTGTGCTCGTATGATAGTTTAAAGATGTGTTTACTTAGGTTTTACTACTCCTTAATTATCTCCTATTGGTGGTTGAATTGTCACGTCCATATTCTTAGTTGCGTTGTGTGTCTAAAGTTATAGGGTATGCGTATGTTCCCTAACTCTTTGAACCTACCAAAGGGTCTTGTCTACAAAACCCACTAGGGATAATAAACTCTTACTCTAAGGCACTCTTTGGATGGTTTAGCTTACAACTACTCAAGGAGTTATATTCTAAGGTTCACAAAGATTTAATCAAGCATTAAGTACACAACGAATGACCTATCGCATTACTAGATCATTAATCAACTAAGATAAGAGACAACCAATCAATATTCGATAATTAAGTTTCATATTCCCTAAGCAAACACACAAATAAATTAGCCGGACATGGAGAACATGCAAGCATACACACAAATAATCAAAGACATAATTGTATTAATGAAGTAAAGAACTTATCTTGATGTAAGATAGGGTTTGGAACCCTAAAATGTACAAGACAGACCTTGGTTCGGTTCTAGGTTTTTACTCCAAAAGACTACACCACCAATACTAAAAAATTCGGATTCTATATATAAGATTACATATGCGACGGCGTCACCTTATGTTTTGTGGCCGTGGTCGCAGTCATTAGGGTTTCGCTTGCCCGCGTTAGACTTGCGACGGCGTCACCTTGTGCTTGTGACGCCGTCCTCTTCACTTTCGGCGGCTCGACGCCCTGCAGATTGCATCTAGGCCGTCACGAGTTGCGACGACCTATTCTTATACAACCTGGGCGTGTCGCGAAAATAAGAGTTTTGGGTTCGTCCCGTTACAAAAATCCTCGGACGGCGTCGAGATAGCGATGGCCGTCACCTTATGTTTTAGGCTTTGAGTGTCTCGATTCGACTTTGGCCATTTTCTTCGTATATTCAAGCCTTTTCGTCCAAATAAGTGCCATTCCAGCATTTTGCCTTCAAGAGACCTAAAAAGTGAAAAGGAACGATATTAAGTAATAACGGATACAAAAGTGATCAAATAAGGGCTTAAATGACCCCTCAAAAAGGTACATTTTAAAACCTTATCAAATATCCCTATACTTGGTATTTGCTTGTACTCACACAAATGTGCTTTTAGCCAATTAATTTATAAGTTAGGGGTCATGAAGCATAGGTTTAAAACAGTCCACAACACATATAAGCCCCGCAAAAGTCATAACAAGCACGGAAATAACATACTAGCACCTCACATGGGGTGTTTGGATACTCACATCTCGCTCGGGTGTATATGAAATATAACATATTGGAAATGGAAGATAAACACTCATTAACCGGTCCTAGTACATAGATTACCATAGGCTTGAGACCAGATCAAACCTCCATCGCTTTGGCGTAAGCACCTAGGAAAGACTATCAAAGAGGTCTTTAAAGGGTTGTAATGTTAGGCTTACGATAGGGAAACAAAGGGTTTGGTGGGATAGGCTATTTAGTGGTGGCAAGTCAAAAATCTCTATGTTGCAAGTATACGAAGAATGGCGTTGCTAAGCCAAGACTCGACACTCTAAACTCTAGCTAACTGAAACAAACAAACATAAATTTAAAGGATAGATGTAGGATGGTAGCCCGTATGTTGTTGTTGTTTTTTTGTTTTTAATCACTCTATTTTTTTCTTTTCTCTTTTTCTATTTTTTTTTTATTATTTTTTTTTTCATACACTTTTACTCTACCATCCTCTACGGTAACATCAAAATGATAGGGATTTATAGGCACATCCCTGCACTTGAGTTTTTATTACTCTAATACTAATTTGACCTGAATTGAAAAGATCAAAAAACACTTGGGGTATGTTATTATGCAAACAAAGGGAATTTGAATTTAACGTTCCCTTCCCGTCATTTCATAAACTTTAACTTTTCCCATGAATCCCAATCGTCCCAAAACTGTGTACAAAGGATATGACTCGACTTAGCAACTCATGCAAGCAACCAGATAATTGAACTAAGGGTTTAGGGTGATAACAATAATGCACTAAAAGTCAGTGCATAAAGGGTAGGCTAAGGCGATTTGGGTGTATATTTGGGGGTGAGGTGTAAACAATGTTCTTCATTGATATTCGAAAAACGAAACATCATGAGGAGAAAGGATAGGCTCGAGGGGTTAACTAGGGTATCGTGTACTAAAGATGAGTACAACGCAAAGGGTGTGGGGAATTACTCAACCGATGTGGAAGAAGTAATTATATTACGGGTATCAAACAAGGGTTATCCTAATGCCTCTTATCATTTAGTTATTCCTAACTACACAAGTGTAGTCTTACTAGCGATCTCGAAATGCATCACAAAACAAGTTCTAGAATCTAATATACTACCGGTTCACACTCTAAGCATTAAAGATGAATGCTTTTAATTCCTACTAATCTAAGGGCGATCCTCACATTTTGGGTGGAATTTAGGTGGTAAAGGGTTTTGTGCTAGTCATGCAACTTCCTATCCGTGAGACTCTTTTGTTAAAACTAATGGCCCACTCCTATATGTCATGAGAAATTAAAAATTTGGTGCCAAAATTACCCTAACCGACATTTTCTCATGGTTTATTACACAAATACACTTGGACAAAGCAAATAATCAAGGATAAGCATAGTTTTAAAGTTCCCGTTTTATTTTCCCTCCCTACACTTAAACTGAACATTGTCCCCAATGTTCCCCGAAAGTATCAAAGTTATGATAATGAAGGTAATGAAAAACAAAAGAAACTAGTACTCCTCTGATTAGCTTGGTAGGATCCGTGTGTGAAGTAGTGGTTAAATCCTTTCCAAGAAGAATGTGTGCGTGAAAAGCTCCTTCCAATCTTAAGTAACTTCTTCTTGATAAATGAAACCTGCACATTTGAAGAAAAAAACGAAACCTTCGCGTAAAATCGGCGGTAATAATATATAAGACTCGATTTAAACTAGGATATAATGCTTGTGGAATGGATGTTTACAGAATTTCTAGAAAATTAAGACCTGAAAAATTCCAAAAATTTATAAGTAGCTCGAAAGCGAGAAAAATAATATGATGTTTTACTCCTTCCTCGACGGCCGTTGCAATCTGGCACGCGTCCAAAGTTATCCGACAAAAGCGGTCTAGCGATTTTACGGAAAAATTCGGAAAATTTACATCTTTAGAATCTGGAAAAAGCAAAACATCCATTATGACTCGATACAAGCATTTGACTCGAACAAACACACATATATATCTTTTAATGAATTGTTATTCTCATGTTTACGTTTCTTTTGAAAGCGTGTGTAATCCTCCCTACACTTATCCTTTATGTAAAATACCTTTATATGCAATTAAGGCGAGGTTAAAAACAAAATAAAGCATTTTTACAAATTTAAACATGAGAATAAACAATTAATAAAATATATATGACACTAACAAGCAAACAATTAAGCATGGGTTGCCTCCCACGATCGCTTTTCTTTATTTAAGAGTCTTGTAGCTAGACTCGTAGTCGTGCTCTTACGCGTGACTTCATTACCGTCATCACCCTCCTCATGACGATCTCTATTGGGGGATTCCATGTTGTAAAAGTGCCCTATGATGCACCTTTCTAAGAGTTCGTTTTCTCCCCCTGGTTCTATATTCGGTCCTAGGTTCAAGCAATCCTTATAGAATCAGAAAATCTTAGCCATAACATAATCTACTCCTTTTTCTTTATCCTCCTCATTCCTATAATAGACCGATAGTTTAAGTTCCTTTTCATCATTAGAGAGTGATGAAAACTTCTCTATCTTAAACGGCATTTGGTAAGCTATGTCATCGGTCTCATCCTTGAATCGCACTATTCCTAACGAGGGGTCATAGGTCATCCCGGTGCTTTCTATGAAAGGTTTTCCTAGAATAACGTGGGACAAGCTAGGTCTATGGCGTCACTAATATCATCCACAATTATGAAGTCCGTAGGAAGCGTGAAACTACCATATAAGCGGGCAATCCCTTAATTCTACCAAGAAAATTGCAACTAACACTAGGATCATCGGGGTCTTGCCTAGTTGAAATTGGCTTTTCATTACCAATTGTAGTAGGTGTTAGTCATTATGTTGATTGGGGATTTGCGGTCAATGTATGCCTTAGCCACGAAAAGGTGTCCTATGCAACATGGTATGTTAAGATTCCAAGGGTTCCCAAACTTGATTCTAGGGCTTTCCCTAACATACATGTGACGGAGGTCACGTACTAAGTGAGGGTGACGAGTTAGCTCTTCTTCCGTAGGAAACTTATTGAAATAGTCATTATCTACTTCACCTACTTCCTGTTGTTTCATTCTCTCAAGTCTATGGTCCTCTTCGTCATTTGTTCCATTATGTTTCACTAAGGCAATGGTATTGACGAATTGGACGCGGCTTAGCTAGCTTACTTGGGTCATTAATCTCTACACCGAAGGCTCGGAGTTGAGATAGCATTAACCTTCCTATCACTATTGGTCATGGCTTTCAAAAGGTTGTCTATCTTCCTATCCATTTCAGCTTGTTGTTGGTTAAAGCGGTTCCGAGCTTAGCTTTTGGGTTTTTGGGTTGCAACTAGGTTTTGAAACATCCCTTCGATGTTTTGTTGGTTAGGACCGTGGGATGGGGGCCATGAAAAATCATTGGAAGTGAATTCCTTGGTTTGTCCCCAATAGAAGTCGGGCTTGCCCTTCCATGCTTCTCGGTTTTCATTGAAATTCCTAGGTCCGGGTATTGTAGGGAATCTTCCTCCTGCTCCATTAGTACGCGGGATGCGAGTCAACGGAAGCATGTTCAGGGGATCGGGTGCAAGTGCGCGTGTTATGAGGATCATAAAACGGCTCACACGAGGAAGAAACTTTGTTCACATGGCGCGAAGACTTAGGGTTTTCGTAGGAACTCATTAGGAATTTAACTTGATCTTCAAGTTGGATCATCCTATGGTCGGAAGATTGTGAGTCAATGGGAGGCAAGGAGATTGCCTTTACGGTTTTGGGTAACTCACGGGGGTCATTCCAACTTTCGTTGTCATAGAGAGCAAGGTCCTCTATTATACCCCATGATTCTTCGCGCTGTGAGATCACTAAGTTTTCCACCAGCCGCTTGGTCAATGGATCGCTTGGTGGGGAAGTTGACATGATCATAAAAGATTTGGACTTGAAGCCAAAGATCAATGCCGTGATGAGGGACTTTATGGAGTAAGTCCTTGAATCGAGTCCATGCTTCGTAGAAAGATTCATCTTGACGTTGTTGGAACATCAAGATGTCATTCCTAAGTTTAGTGGTTCTCCCCGGTGGGAAAAATTAAGAAAGGAAACGAGAGGTAAGATCATCCCAACTTGAGATGGAGCCGGCGGGAAGTCGCTCAAGCCAATTACTAGCTTGGTCCCGTAGAGAGAATTGGAAGAGACGCAGGCGCGTGGTCTCCCGAGTAGTAGCATAAAGGTCGATGGAATCGACAATTTTGAGGAAATCCCTCAGATGCAGATTAGGATCTTCGGAACGAAGTCCATGGAATGCACATCCGTTTTGCACCAACCGGATGGTGTCGGATCGCAGGGCCGTAGTTTGGGCTTGGTCGGGAAGCTCAATGGTGTTCCTATAGCCTAGGTGGCTTGGTCTCGAGTATTCACCAAGATTACGGGCTCTTGG
Source organism: Chrysanthemum makinoi (assembly GCA_910596185.1). NCBI lineage: Eukaryota > Viridiplantae > Streptophyta > Magnoliopsida > Asterales > Asteraceae > Chrysanthemum > Chrysanthemum makinoi. The sequence continues at coordinate 241,936,430 of OU343222.1, read as the reverse complement.
CGGGTCATTTGGTGGTGGGTTAATGAATGGTGGGTGGTTATCACCTTCCATGATGAAAAGTGGTGGGGTTTCAAAGGTCACGAAGAAGGGGGATAGACTAAGAGAAAGCTAAAAATGAGAAAAAATTTACTTGATAGAATCAAGCAAAGAAACCTAAACGAGGTGGACTACTAACTAGCTATTCTATTCCCGGCAGCGGCGCCAAAAACTTGATAACGCTACACGCGTCGTTCGGGGTCAAGGAAACTTCCTTTCTTCGAGCAAGTTTTATAACACCCTAGGCAGTGAACCTAATCGTTGTAGTGTAGTAATTAGGGTAAGCCACGGGTATTTATATCGTTCTCTAGGGGAATAGGAATGCTAGTAAGAAGTTACTACGCTAAGGTTGGGGTTGAGGTAGATTATTTTTTATCTTTTTATGTTTTTTTAGGAAATTGAAAGGTACAAATCTCGGGGTTTGGATTGGGGGGTTGGTATTGCTACCGATTACTCTACTTATCTAATTATCTAATCTAAGGTGTATGTAGTCTATGTCTAATTATTGTGTGCTCGTATGATAGTTTAAAGATGTGTTTACGTAGGTTTTACTACTCCTTAATTATCTCCTATTGGTGGTTGAATTGTCACGTCCTTATTCTTAGTTGCGTTGTGTGTCTAAAGTTGTAGGGTATGATGTTCCCTAACTCTTTGAACTTACCAAAGGGTCTCGTCTATAAAACCCACTAGGATAATAAACTCTTACTCTAAGGCACTCTTTGGATGGTTTAGCTTACAACTACTCAAGGAGTTATATTCTAAGGTTCACAAAGATTTAATCAAGCATTAAGTACACAATGAATGACCTATCGCATTACTAGATCATTAATCAACTAAGATAAGAGACAACCAATCAATATTCAATAATTAAGTTTCATATTCCCTAAGCAAACACACAAATAAATTAGCCGGACATGGAGAACATGAAAGCATACATACAAATAATCAAAGACATAATTGTATTAATGAAGTAAAGAACTTATCTTGATGTAAGATAGGGTTTGGAACCCTAAAATACTATACAAGATGACTTTGGTTCGGTTCTAGGTTTTTACTCCAAAAGACTACACCACCAATACTGACAAATTCGGATTCTATATATAAGATTACATATGCGACGGCGTCACCTTATGTTTTGTGACGCCGCCGGGTCGCCGTCATTAGGGTTTCGTCGCCACGTTAGACTGCGACGGCGCGCCACCTTGTGCTTGTGACACCGTCCTCTTTAGCTTCTGACGCCGTCTGGATTGCATCTAGGCCGTCTGAGTTGCGACGGCCTACTCTTATACAACCGATGTCGCCACTTGAAAATAAGAGTTTTGGGTTCTCGTCCCACAAAATCCTCGGACGGCGTCGCAGATAAGCAGTGACGCCATCACCTTATGTTTTCAGCAGCTTTGAGTGTCTCGATTCTGACTTTGGCCATTTTCTTCAGATATTCCGCCTTTTCGCCAAATAAGTACCATTCCAGCATTTTGCCTTCAAGAGACCTAAAAAGTGAAAAGGAACGATATTAAGTAATAACGGATACAAAAGTGATCAAATAAGGGCTTAAATGACCCCTCAAAAAGGTACATTTTAAAACCTTATCATTTCTCCTAGGAACAAACATGGTGGCCGCAAAATTTTACGATCCCAAAGACACTCTTGGATACATCCGTCAACACCACAAAACTAAGGGCCTTACCAAAGAACAAGTTGAAATCTTTAGGAGTCTAGAGAAAAGTTATTTTCATGAGGGTAGGACAATTCATTCATCTTTTGTCGACAGAACAAATCTCCGTTAAGAACTAGCCACTATGAACTTCGATTGTCTCCTTGACATCGATGAGCCGATTTTCCCTAGGTTTGTCCTAGAATTCTATGCTAGTGTTGTTTCCATAACAAATGAGGATGATCAAATGGCTCTCAAATTTAAGATTAACCAAAATGACTACACCATTTCTCTCAACCAATTTTCTCAAGTGTTAGGAATTCCTTGCCGTGGTACTTGTCTTTACTCGGATAAGTGGTCACTCACTATCCTTGATGCTATTCATGACCGTTCTCCTCCTTACCAAACTCCTTTGGTCGTTAAGGACGTCATTCGTGAGCACCTCTTTAATGATAGGGTAGCACCAACCCGTGTCATTCGAGCGGGAAAGGAAGTCAACTGAGATCCATACAGTATGGAACTCAATGAGCTTAAGCCTCAATTCAAAAAGTGGGAGGAACTCCTTAGAGCCAATGTCATTAGCACCATAGGTAACCGAGACCACATCAATGCTTGCCTTTGCTACAAGCTCTATAACTTGTCTACTCATCAACCATTCAACTTGGCTTACTACATTGCTAGGAGAATGTTAGACATTCCTACTCCAGGCTCCATTGCTCTTCCATAAAGGATGCTACTTACCCGTCTTTATAGAGCTTATGCACCCATTCTGCCAAGTCCTAGAGGGTTGAAACTAGACTATTGTCTCATCCCTCACATATTTATGCCCTTGAGTGCTGAAAGAGTATCCAAGACTAAGGCAAAGGGATAAAGGCCAAAACCTCCAACCCCTTCATCATCATCAAATAGCTCCGAATACGGTCTTCCCAACTCAATGCTTCAACCACATTGTTGATCCCAGTTGAGCAAACGATCCTTTATAGAAACTGACTTAACAAAGACTTATTAAATATTACGCGGAATTTAATACTTAATCTTAAGAAGAAGAACAATAAACATTCAACACCTCAATATTATTATTAATACGAATACTCTAACCAATATTAGGGTTTTACAACCTTGAAGTGTATCGACCTTAGATATAGAAAAATACACCTATATCTAATCTAACCTAGGAACTCCTTTTATAGGCTAAGGAGTCCTTTACATAATACAATACGTAACCTACAAGATAAATATCTTTTCCATATTAATCTAATACAAAATATTAAACCGACTATACAAAACTAGCAGTGCTTACAATACATTAGCAGTGGTTCTATATTACTACTAGCCGCAGTTTTCATCGCAGTGGATTCATTCTTCTGTCCGTGGTTTCATTAACTCTGTCCGTGGTTCCAACACTTAGAATAATTCATGATCTGGGGAACCTAAAACCCAACAATCCTCCCCTAAACTTGATACATTCAAATAGAATTCTCAAGTTTCCTTTAAGCTCAAAACACCTGAATTGGAGGATGTATCCAAACACTTACAAGTTTTAAGAATTTTCTCATACTTTAGCAACAAACTGTATGCTTGATCATCATAGGGCTTCAACATCTTTAAACCACCAGGCTTCACCATCTGAGTAATAACTCCTAGATAATTATTCAATTTAGGATAATCACCTTCTACAAGCATATGAATAACTTCACCAGAAACAGTTAACACATGAACTCCACAAGATTGATATAAAAACCATCTTGTAACATGATCATTGTAGAGTCCTTTCCATTCAGGTTCATCATGAGTAGGTTCAAACAAAATCTTCAAGTTATGATAAACCGTTCTCTCATGATAGTCATCTGGACGTACATCACCAAATTTATTCTTGTAAAGCTTCCAAAGAGTCATCAAATAATCTCTATCCAGATATTGAAGAATCTGTGAAAATTTCTCAAACTCAGAAACTTCATTACTGACTCTTTGAATTTTCCAACATCCTGCACTTCCATTAAGCTCAAATGTATAAGAAATAATTTGATTACCATCTTCATTCACTTCTTTCATTCTTTTAGAACCAGATGTCTCCTGAATCTCAGATTTTCTCTTTTGACTACTTTTAATCCACTCTTCTTCTCTTTCAGAATTCATTGGAATAAAATCATCATTATTAATCCTCATACACATCAGATAAAGCTCATGAATTCTCTCAAATGAACATTTACTAAGATTTTCAAGAATATGTATGCTTGAATTCTTAATAATCTTCATCAATACATTCCTCATCTCACCTTTGTAGGAGGTTTATTCCTTTTAACTTGCTTCTTCTCCTTACTGATCCTCCTTGCCCATTCACCTAAGATTCTAGCTCTTTCATCAACAGATAAAAATGCCCATTCTTGAGTAGTATACTCATTCTGTATGTTATTAGAAGCTTGAAGATAGTTTTGTGTTTGATTCCATTTAGCTAACCATTTCTGAGTAGCCTCCTCTTCTTCTTGCTTTTCTTTCTCTGCAGCTGCTTCTTCTTCAGCTAGCAGACCTCTTGTATACTCTTCATCATAAGCAATCTGTTCTTCTTTACTTTTAAACTTCAAAACTGGTGCTGCAATACCTTTACCCTTTCCAATGTCTGGTTGAGCCACCTTCTTCTTCAAAGGCTCACCAATAACTAAACTTTTACCTTTGGGTTTGGTTGCAGTAGATTTAAAAGATAATGGAACATGTGCAATGATGGGTGTAGGATTAGTTGAGGTTTTTCTTAGATTGATCAAAGTACTTGCAACTTCCTTCTCAATTTCTTTTGATTTAGGTGGTGATACAGAGATGGTTGTAATAATTGTAGAAGTGGTTATGATAGCAGTGGGTAAGTTTAAAGTGGGAGTGGTTATGATTACCTTATCTGAAACTGCAGCAGTGGTTTCAGGAACACTAGCCGTGGTTGCAGACACACTGTCAATGGTTGTGTCCTGCATCACCTCATCTTCTACCACAGTCTTCAAACTTTCAAGAACAGCTTCATTCCCATCTTTATCAGATACCACAAATTGTTCTGTCTGATCTCCACTATCCACATCCTCATCCATATGCACATCTACAGCCTCCCCTGAATTCATGCCTTCACTCCTCCCCTATTTGGGTACATTCTCCACATTCATAGCTGAAGAGGAGTCCACCTTCTTTTTCAGCTTTCTCATGTTCCTTAAAACAGCAACCCCAGGTCTCCTCACTTTCTTCAATACAAACATCCTGTGCTTCAACCTCCTAATCTCTTTACCCTGAAAAACAGCCAACTCTTAAAGACTTGAGATTGTATCCTCCATTTTGGTACATTTAGCCGTCAATTCATTTAAGTGTTCAAGAATAACCTCCCCACTTCGACCTGTGTGAACTGGTCCGAAAGGTGGTTCATTGGAAAAGTCAACATGTACCAGTTTAGGATCCGTCAATTCATTTTCAAGTGCCAAACTATCCTTATCACTTCGAGCTGTGTTAACTGCTCTGAGAGGTGATTCCTTGGATAAAGTAAACATAGCATCAGACCTTACCTGATCATCTATGCACCCTGAGAGAGCCAAGTGGCTAGGGATTCCTCCACATGTGTTAAGTTCCAAGGAACTCTCCACATTAGGAGTTGCCAAAGGTTGGGTCTTAATGATGTTTCCACTATCCTGACCATCATCTAAGCATGAATCAGTAGTGGAAGCCCTTCCAATCATGTCACCTCCACAACTTGTGACAACCTCATGAAAAACACCACTAACACCAGCCTGAGGTATCTTGGTGCCTTTCCTCCTCCTAGTCCACAAAATGGGTTTAACAGTGGTTTGGGGTTGACTAGCAGTGAGTTCAGTTGCACTAGCAGTGGGTTTAGATTCAAGACCTTCATCAAACTCAAGAATAGCAGGCAAATTAATCATATGTGGGAATAAGGGAACATCTCTGATTTGAAAATTAGGGTTCTGATTCCTCATATGTGCAAAGACCTTAGGAAGCATATAATGCACTTCATACTCCCTAGTATGCTCAACAGGTTCTTCTATTTGACTTTCCACAATAAGCTGCACAAACCTTGGATATAAATAATATTTACCCTTCTTCCTAAGATTCTGCACAAACCCTTCATAAATCATCCTAGACCAATTAAACTTCCTTCCCTCAGATAGACATATGACAGCTATAGCAATTTTGGAGGGAAAGTCATCAAATCCAGTGGTCTTATTACTTATACACATCAACAAGGTATGAATCAAAAACTTCCATTGTTGTGAAAACATGCCTTTAAAAATTTTTACCTTGTCACCCCTGTGATTATATCCTAGCCTCTCTAAACCTTCAAAAATCTCAGCATCAGAAAGGCTAACTACACCATCAGCATCATCTAACTACAAAACCCCTCGAATAACCTCCTCATCAACTAAAATCGCATTCTCATCCACCACAGTACTAAAAAATTCCACCCCATCTACCTCCTCAAGCTTAGCATTTCCCCAGAATTGATGTATATAGGCTTTAAGGATGGTGGGTGCTACAGTTAATGCAAAGTGAATAGGACTGTGAATAAGGAAATCAATCATTTGATGAAAACCTTCGGATCGATTGTTTTTGATCAAATTAGCAACTAGGTTATGAGTGTTGGAGTATTGGTTCGGCATGATGATTGTAAAGGATGTGGGATTTATGAATTGAATAGATGGAAGTGATTTGGTTTTATGAATTAAATGATCTATCAGTGATTTGGGGATATTAATGCGTTTGCACCAAAGTTACCAAACAGCCCCTCAAGTATCCAAAAATAAGCAATATGCTAGCAGTGGTTTGAAAACCACTAGCAGTGGTTTGAAAGACTCTAGCCGTGGATACAAAATTACACTCCAATCTGTTGACCAAGATTTACAGCAATCAAATCTTTGTCAAAAATAGTGATATCACACCAAAAATATGAAGGATTACAAAAGATTTTTTTATTTTATTTTATTTTATTTTTTATCACTAATCAGCAAAATCTCCAAAAGCTCCAATGTACAACAATCCTTCATACCTGCATATTTCAAACATAAACCAAACACTGAAAAGATGGTTAAGGTTAGCAGTGGTTAGATTAAAACAAGAAGTGGTTCCATATACTTCGCATTGGATAGCCAAGTGTGCTAAATTCTAAGTCAATATGGTCAACTTCTACCATTAATTCCTTTCCCAAAGTCAAAAGACTGCATTAACTCCTCAACCAGTTATACATTCCCCTCATTTACTTACTGATCCCATCTTAACTTCTATTAAAGAACATCATAATCACATATTTCTCATATTACTAACACACCAACACTTTTCTCTCTAAAGATCTTTCAAACTCTGCTTTACCAGAAATCATCATGAGCTATTCCAATCCAATCAATCTTTCTTCAGACAGTTCATTCTCTGATAGTGCATGGGATGACTTTGTATGAACAATCCAAGCAGAGTAGAGAAAAAGGAGTTTGAAGAAGTGTCATCTAGAAAGAGAGCTCATATGTCCATGAGTATCACCACTGCAGTTGCTGGTCCATCAACTCTTCAACCACTCCCACAAGATGCTATCATCAAGGAAGATAGCTCTGACTCCATGTCAAGCTACATCTCATCATATGAAAGCACAGATGAAGACACATCTTCAAAAGTTTTGGTTATCCCTCCCATTGCTGCTGTACTCCTAACTGAAGAGCTCCAAGCACCACCTGCAAGAGCATTGTTAGCTGCACCACCACCAGAGGGTCCTTCATCATCCTCTCCACCTGTTAGAGGAACTGTGTTTGGACTTGCATGCCCAAAGGCGTGGAGAGTGATTGATAGGCGTGGGGCACCTAAGGTGATGCCTAAATGGTCTTTTCCTAAGAAGCCTTAGGTGGGTGGGGGGTTAGTTGAGAAGCTTTTTGTCTGTGTTGGTTGTTGTAAGCTTGTTGTGATGTATTCTCCTTTCAGTTTGTAACCATGGTTGTAACCACTACATTGCTAAATGAAGTTTATGAAATATGAATAAGAGAACCATGTCTTTTCCTTTTAAGTCTTTTGCATCATTCAAACAGTGATTAACTTTCACATCTCTGCAAAATGGTTAGTGGGAACACAAAGAAACAAACAGTGGTTTGAACATAACTAACATTGGTTAGAACAAAAATAGCAATACTAAGATTGCCTAATGACAGTACAATACTTATACAAACTTTTACAAAACAAGTTAAGATTTAGAGATTAATCATTCCAATACTAACTACAAAGTACTGAAACCTCCCCACATCAAAAGCTTTAGTGAGAAGATCAGCAACATTGAAATCAGTATGCATTTTTACCATTTGAATCAACCTTTTCTCATTACAATCTCTAATAAAATGATGCCTTATCTCAATATGTTTAGTTCTAGAATGTAAAACAAGATTTATAGTGATGCAAATTGTACTGTTATTATCAATGTAAATCTTAGTATGCATAAAATTGTACCCAAAATCCAGAATTGATTCTAATCCAAAGAACTTGACCACAGCAACTAGCAGAGCCACATATTTAGCTTCGTAGAATTTGCCACTATCGTTTGCTTTTACACTACCATGAAATTAGTCTCCAAAACCTGACATCCTCCGTGTGTAGATTTCCTATCCAAACTAGCACCAAAGATAATCACTATCAGATAGGCCAACCAATCAAAAGGTGAATCCTTAGAATACCAAAGGCCCAATTTAGAATGACCTTTAAGGTATCTAAAGATTCTCTTAATAGCATTCAGTGTAATGTATTGTGACTTGAAATGTTGCACACACACATATCGAGAACATTATATCGGCCTAGATGTAGTGAGATACATCAAAGATCCAATCATGGACCTATACAACTTTAAATCAACTTTGGGACTTCCATCATCTGGTAGCAGTGGTTTCTGAGTCTCCATAGGTGTACTAACACTCTTCACATCTTGAAACCCAAACTTCTTCAAAATATCTGCTACATACTTGTCTTGACTAATGAAGATACCATCAGTCCTTTGTTGAGCCTGTAGCCCCCAAAAGAAAGTGAGTTCACCCATAGAACTCATCTGAAACTTATCATGCATAAGTTTCTCAAAATCCTTGCATAGCTCCTTATTTGTTGAGCCAAATATGATGTCATCTACATAGACCTGAACCAGTAAAATATCATTCTTGAGCTTCCTAATGAACAAAGTTTTATCAATCAACCTCTTTTTAAATCCATTGTCCATCAAATAAGTAGACAGCACTCATACCATGCCCTAGGAGCTTGATGCAACCCATACATAGCCTTTCACCCTGTATACCTTGTCGATGATCAGATCTTTCAAAACCGGAGGTTGACAAACATAAACCTCCTCATCAACTGTTCTATACAGAAAGGCACTCTTAACATCCATCGATACATCACAAAAATTCTTGAATGAAGCATATGCTAAAAATAATCTAATAGCCTCAATTCTTGCAACTGGAGAAAATACTTCATCATAATCCAAGCCTTCAGTTTGTGTGTATCCTTGAGCAACCAGCCTTGATTTGTTCCTTACCATTATCCCTCTTTCATCCCTCTTATTTCTGAACACCCATTTTGTCCCAATTGCCCTCTTTCCATTAGGAAGGTCAACCAATGTCCAAACTTCTTAAAGCTTAAACTGTAGAAGCTCCTCTTGCATTGATTAAACCCATCCTTCTACACACAAAGCTTCTTCCACTCTCTTGGGCTCCTTTTGAGACCGAAAACAAGCAAACAGACAATTTTGCAGATCTTTGTGACTATTTCTTTTGTGAAGTGATCTTGCGAAAACTTGTTGTGAAAGGTTTTGTGTTCTCAACCTTGCTTCTTGTTTGAACTGGTGTATTCAGATTTCCATGTATTTGTTCCTTGGGATGAATCTTATGAATCCTTGTGGTAGTGATTGGACTTTCATGAATGACAGTTTCTAAATTAGTAAAATTAGCATTGAAGAAATCATCCATGTCTTCATCATCAGTAGGAGTATCAATCTCTTCCAAATCAAGCATATAAGGATCATGTGGATACTCCTCTTCACCAAATAATGGCTTTGCAGTTGGTCCAAAGTAAGTATTATCATCAAGATTTGCAGGGTTTCACTTGTATCTGGCAGGGTAGAAGTTGGCTTAGCAAAGGCTTTCATTATTCCTAGTCGCTTTCATTTGGCTTAGCAGGCTTTCTGAATGCCTTTTCTTCCTTTCAATTTCTTCTACCGAATCGAAGTTATCCTTCAACAACTCATCCTTATCTTGATGATGATCAACTTTCCAGAATAAGACATCATCATCATGGACCTTGCTTATCAATGATGGGTGAGACGAACCAAACTTTCCACTTTTCAACCAAATAAAACTCCTTTGGAGAATCACTTTTAGAAATTGTTTCGCATCGAATCCTTTTGTGTACCTGCATTAACATTAGTGGAAGTTCCTGCAATGATAGGCTCATAATTCATGGATTTGGTTAGCATATCAATGTTAAACAGCCAGTCTGGTCCTTTGGTCTCAACACTAGGAGTCTCTTCACTAAACTGAACATGTAATTTCTCTTCAACTAAAAAGTATTAAATAATTAATAATAAATAAATAAAAAGCATAAAAAATATATTTTCAGTTTTAAAATTAGTTTTATAATATTTTAGATTTTTCTAAGTTAAAATTTCAATTTTCTAGGTTAATTTTATATTTTCTTGTATTTAAGTGTATTTTAAATAATTAATAAATAGTAATTAATTAATAATAAATAGATAAAAAGTGTAATAAATATATTTTCAATTTTAAAATAAGTTTTATAATATTTTAGATTTTCTAAGTCAATTTATTTTTTCTAGCTTTATTTCATATTTTCTTATATTTTAGAGTATTATTAAATAGTTTAAAATAGTTTTAATTAATAATAATTAAATAAATAGTTATAAAAATAATTTTAATTTTCCAATAATTTTATTTTATTATTAGGTTTATAAAAATATCATTTTCATATCCATAGGTGTTTTACCCTTTTAAATTCACGTTTTATTTTGTACGCTATTTAGAATTTGTAAACATACGCATTCACGCTTGTTTAATCGATTGTTGTGCTTTATAATTTCGTATCCAAATACTATTCCAATCAATCAAGAGTGTAATTACCAATCAACATCCTTACAGATCATTATCCTTAGTGATCATTCGACATCTGAACGTTTTAAGCACCATTAATCCTCCGTGGGACTTAACGACCCGGGAATCCACTATATTCCAAGGAAAATTGCATTGGTTTTAGACTGTTTGAATTTTATTACGGTTGACCATTCACAAGTGGTTGACTTGTGTAATAAACCTGACAGTTTGAAGTGAACCAAATTTTGGCGCTGTCAGGGAGGCTTTAGCGTGTTTTAAACATTTCCGAACTGCACTTGCACATATACCACCTTTTGTAAACAGTTTTTTTTGTAAAGTTATCAAAATCAAAAGTTCATTAACACTTTTCCTAAAGTGTTAACAACACCAAACAAAATATAAAACAACAAAACAATCGTAACGCTTTCTATCCTGTATTTTCTTTAAGGTGATTCTTAAAGAGGTACGATTTGGTTAAATGAGACGATACCAAAAATATTGTCCAAAAGTTTTTAAACCCTTAGCACAAATCCATACCTACGCTCTTTTATTGGTACTTAATAAATACATAAAATCAACCACAAGAAAACCGCAGAACACCTACCAACTTGGGGTGTGAACATTAATAAGTTCCCAATCTTACAGATCAAAACTTGCCTTTGTGTCCTTGTGATTTGGTGTACCTTTTTCAAAGAAGCCATTTCGTTTGTGATTATTGATTTAAGTTCACTTGTCGTTTTGCCTCGCATTTGTTTTTGAAAACTAATTTTTAAACTTAGTGCATGCGACTGCTTTTCCACTCCACAAGTCCACTTTCGTGAGCTTGCAAGTATTCCGCTAGAGACGTAGAGGACGTTCTGCTCCTTCACCGCGGATGAGGAACGCCTAGAACCACCACCACCCCCCGTCGTAATGGCGAAGATAAACCGATGAATGAGCTTCCCCAAGCACCCATCGAGGGTTACGGAGATGCCATTATTGTCCCAGCCATCGTGGCTGATACCTTCGCGCTCAAAACCGGGTTGCTTAATCTTGTAACCCAAAGCCAATTTTATGGTTTTTAGCGGGATGATCCTCATGCTCATATTTGATGGTTTAACAAGATTGCATCTACCATCAAATACAAGAATGTCCCACATGAAGCAATTAAGCTTCTTCTGCTCCCATTCTCTCTAGAGGGACAAGCCCGGAATTGGCTTGAGAAACAACCCTCTCGTTCCATTGAGACATGGGAGGATTTAGTCACCAAATTTGTTAACGAATTCTATCCTCCATCCCAAACTACAAGTCTTAAGAATGAGATAATGAAATTCACTCAAAGATTTGATGAATCATTCGGTGAGGCATGGGATCGTTATAAAGAGTTGCTCCGAAAGTGTCCGCATCATGGTTTTACCGAGTTAATGCAAATGGATACTTTCTACAATGGTCTGAGCCAAGCTGACCAAGACTTTTTAAATGCCTCCGCGGGAGGTAATTTCCTGAGCAAGACCACAAAAGAAGCCTTGCAAATCATAGAAAACAAGTCCTGTGTCCTTTCCGAACAAAGACATATCGCTCCAGCCTAATGCAGGACCTTCTACTTCATCTCACGTGAGTACATCTAGCACCGATGCTAAGATTGACAAACTCACGGATATTGTTCATGCTTTGGTTCTTGCTAACCAAAAGAAAGTCACTTTCACACAAACACCATCACATGGTGAAGTGAAGAAATTCGAGGTCTGTGTTACTTGTGGTGGCCCTCATGCATACTACAACCTGTATCGCCATCGATGGTAGTCCGTTTGAAGCCAATGCTATAGCCGTACTTCACATCGGGAGGTAATCAATACCGCCTCAAAATGAACCAAACTACCGCTAATACTTATCGTGGACCACCCGTTTTAACCGTAATCCTAACATACAAAACCGAATCGAACCAACCTAGAATGAACCAAGGTTATCAAAACCAAGGTAATTATCCCGACCAAATCAAGGTTTCCAACATCAAGGAAATCTTAATCTAAACAATTTCAATCGAGGGAATCAATTTGTGGAAATGTGAATCCTAATCAAGGAAATTTTCAAAATCAAGGCCCTAATCCAAACATTAGAGGCCAGAATTTTCCTAATCAAACTCAAGCCATTGTTCCAACCGGACCATCATCTGATGAGTTATTGAAACAATTCATGAAATCCCAAGATGAAATGAACAGTTGTTGGTCGCATGATCACGATCTAAAGAAGTCTTTAAATGATCAACCCTCGGCTCGTGAAAACTTCCGAGCAACACGATCGCTAACCCGAGGGGCGATGCAGCGATCACAACCGAAGTGGTGTATCATACGATGGACCCACTATTCCTACTACCTCTTCTTCTACTTCTCCTAAGGTAGTGGAAAGTGAACATGAGGCTACAAAGGACAAGGAACTTCCTACTAATAACGGAGGTACCAACGATGTCCATCCTCAAGTTGTCCCGAAACCCAAATCCAAACCGGAGTTGTTTTGAACTCCGTAGCTCCCTTGAAAACCCCAAATCCAAATCTTCTATTCCTTACCCATCACGTTTGAATGAGCAAAGCTCCGCGAAAAAGCCACCATCAAATGGACAAATTTCTTCAAATTTTCCAAGAACTACATTTTGACATAAGCTTTGCGGATGCTATCATGCCGATGCCCAAGTTTGCATCAACTCTCAAACACATGTTAAGCAACAAGGAAAACTGTTTGAAATGGCTAAAACTCTTAACGAGAACCGCCAGCAGCTTCTTTAAAGAAGCTTCCCAAAAGCTTGGAGATCCTGGAAAATTTCTCTTACCTTGTGTATTTCCAGGAATGGTTGAATGCTTTGCCTCAGCAGATCTTGGTGCAAGCATTAACCCGATGCCTTATTCAAGATGGAAGAAACTTTCTCTTCCAGACCTTACTCCTACATGCATGACTCTCGAGCTTGCAGATCGTACAATATCCCGCCCAGTTGGCATTGCCGAGGACGTATTTGTGAAAGTAGGAAAGTTCCATTTCCCAGCTGACTTTGTGGTTGTTGACTTCGATGTCGATCATCGGGTTCCCCTCATTGTTGGACGAGGATTCCTGAGAACGGGCCGTGCTCTCATTGATGTATTTGAGCAAGAAATCACATTACGTGTTGGTAATGAAGTTGCCACCTTTAACCTTGAACAAACTTCGAGGTACTCCGAAACTATGATTCCAGTCGGTTAACCGAATAGATGTCATTGATGTTGCTTCTCAAGAGTACTCTCAAGAAGTTCTTGGTTATGATCATAATTCTTCGAGTGATAATCTCACTCATTCATCTCAACCCATCATTGCCAATTCTACTCCTTCTCTCACTCCGTTTGAGGAAAGTGACTTCATCTTGGAAGAGATTGAAGCATACTTGTCTAGTGATTCGGTTTCATGGGAAATTGATCACGCTCCAATTGACATCGAGGGAGATATTCTTCTCATCGAGAAGATGCTCAATGATGATCCATCATCGCTCCCTCCCGTCGAGCTTCATAACAAGGAAGTCAAGTTAGTTGAGAAAACTGAAGAATTTCCTGAAGTCGAACTTAAGGACTTACCACCTCATCTCGAGTATGCATTTCTTGAAGGTGATGATAAATTACCCGTCATTATTGCTCGAGATTTGAGTAAAGATGAAAAGATCTGCTCTGATAAAGTTTTTGAAGTCACACAAACAAGCAATTGCTTGGAAACTCCTCCCATTAGGGTATCAACCCTGAATTTTGTACTCACAAAATCTTGATGGAGGATGACTTCAAACCGGCAGTCCAACATCAGAGAAGGGTGAATCCTAAAATCCATGATGTTATTAAACAAGAGGTTCTCAAACTTGATGCGGTTTAATTTCCCGATCTCAGATAGTCCTGGGTTAGCCCAATTCACTGTGTTCCTAAAAGGGTGGTACTGTCACAAATGAAGATAACGAGTTAATTCCAACTCGATTGGTTACAGGATGGCGTGTTTGCATTGACTATCGTAAGTTGAATGACGCCATCCGAAAAGACCATTTTCCTCTACCCTTCATGGACCAAATGCTTGAGAGATTAGCGTGGAATGAATACTATTGTTTCCTTGATGGTTTCTCGGGTTATTTTCAGATCCCCATTGATCCACATGATCAAGAAAAGACCACATTCACCTGCCCATACGAACTTTTGCCTACAGACGTATGCCTTTTGGCCTATGTAATGCTCCCGGCACGTTCCAACGATGTATGATGGCAATTTTCCACGACATGATCGGGGAAACAATGGAGGTGTTTATGGATGACTTCGCGGTCATTGGGGACTCATTTCAAACATGTCTCTCCCATTTAGATAAAATGCTAAAACGGTGTGAAGACACCAATCTTTGTCTAAATTGGGAGAAGAGCCACTTTATGGTCAAAGAAGGCATTGTCCTTGGCCATAAGATTTCCAAAAATGGGATTGAGGTTGATAGAGCAAAAGTCGATGTTATTGCTAAATTGCCTCATCCTACTACCGTCAAAGGTATTAGGAGTTTTTTAGGTCATGCCGTTTTTATCGCAGATTCATACAAGATTTTTCTAAAATCGCTCGGCCCATGACTCATCTTCTTGAAAAAGATGCTCCTTTTATCTTCTCACCGAGTGCATCGGCTTTTGAAACATTAAAGAAAAAGCTTACGAAGCACCCATTCTCGCACTCCCGACCGACTTGCCTTTGAGCTCATGTGCGATGCAAGTGATTTTGCTATCGGTGCAGCCTTAGGGCAACGAGATCCAAGCATTTTCACCTATCCACTACGCAAGTAAAACAATGATCGAAGCTCAAACTCATTACACCACCACGTAAAAGAGCTACTAGCCGTGGTGTATGCTTGAGAAGTTTCGCCCATACTTAATCTTGACCAAATGCGTGGTGTATACGGATCATTCATCTCTCAAATATCTCTTTGCAAAACAAGATGCAAAGCCGAGATTGCTTCTGGGTTCTTCTCCCCGCAAGAATTTGATATCATAATACGTGATAAAAAGGAGCTGAGAACCTGGCTGCTGATCATCTGTCACGTCTAGAAAACCCTCACCAAGATGTTTTCGAGAAAAGGAAATAAATGAAACATTTCCTCTCGAGACACTCAATGCGGTTTTCGAGACTCTTCTACCCCATGGTTTGCTGACTTTGCAAATTACCATGAGGGTAACTTCATAGTGAAAGGAATGTCGACCCAACAGAAGAACAAATTCTTCAAAGATGTTAAACAATACTTCTGGGATGACCCCTACTTATTCAAAATCTGTGTGGATCAAGTCATCCGATGGTGTGTTTATGGACAGGAAGCTATGGACATTCTCAAAGCTTGCCATGCTGGACCCATCGGGGGACATCATAGTCCAAATTACACCGCCAAAAAGGTGTTTGATTCCGGGTTTTATTGGCCCACTATTTATAAAGATGCCCACGAATTTGTCAAAGCATGTGACGCTTGTCAACGTCACGGAAATATCTCTCAAAGAAATGAAATGCCGCAAAACGGCATTCAAGTATGTGAGATCTTTGACATCTGGGGCATTGACTTTATGGGGCCATTTCCATCATCTCGAGGAAACAAATACATACTTGTGGCTGTTGACTATTTGTCAAAATGGGTTGAAGTGAAAGCTTTACCTACTAACGATGCCCGAGTTGTTGTGAAATTCTTAAAATCTCTTTTTGCTAGGTTTGGAACTCCACGAGCTATAATCGTGATCGCGGTACATTTCTGCAATGACCAGTTTGATAGAGTCATGCAAAAGTATGGTGTAACCCACCGCCTCTCTCGCTGCGTACCACCCCAAACAAGTGGGCAAGTGGAAGTTTCTAACCGAGGATTAAAAGAATTCGGAAAGGACAGAGGGTAAAACCGTGCATCTCTGGTCGGATAAACTAGATGACGACTGGGCCTTCCGTACAGCTTATAAAACACCCATCGGGTGTACTCCATACAAGCTTTTGTACGGAAAGGCATGTCATCTGCCGATTGAACTTGAGCACAAAGCATACCGGCCTTGAAACATGCAAACTTCGATATTCAGAAATTGGTGATCAAGAAAAGTTCAAATGAACTCCGTGATCAAGCATACGAGAACTCTTTGATCTACAAACAAAAGACAAAGAAGATTCATGACCCAAAAATCAAGAACCGCGTTTTCAACGTCGGTGATCGAGTCCTTCTTTTCAATTCAAGATTGAAGATTTTCTCTAGAAAACTAAAATCCCGGGTCCGACCATTCACCATCACTAAAGTATTTCCTTATGGTACTATTGAGTTATCTCAACCTGATGGTCCAAATTTTAAAGTGAATGGTCATCGATTGAAACACTATTTTGGAGAGGACATTCCACCCATGGTTGTCCCGGATCTACAAACATTCCCCATGAACCAATGAATGCGGGGATCGAGTCAAGCTAGCGACTCGGTAATCAAAAAAATAGCACACTATATGGGTTTTCACCCATATTTCTGACTTCTTTCTACTTTCTACCACCCTAGTGTGGGGAGTTGCCCCCACTGTTATATATATAGTTTCATAAAAAAATCAAAAAAAAAAAAAAAAATGTGTATATATCAAAAAAAAAATAATGGCCGTAAAAATTCCCTTTACGTTCTATGTTTCGGCATAACCGCCGGTACTTTGAATATTGAGGGCAATATTCATTTCTAGTGTGGGGGAATTCTCACGAATTTTATCATGTAATTATACCACCCAATTCCCCATTTTTGGCCAAATTTTTTTTTGGAGTAAGTGTTTTGCACTTACTCAGCTACGGTTATCAGTCCGCCATGTCTAATAAACAAAAGGATTGGCTAATACAGGAGCAAACGGCTTTTGGTAAAGATATCTCAAATCCGTTGACGGCTTGCAATTTGCCCAAAATTGTACGGTGTTCAACTCACCATATCTTTAATTAGTGAAGAGTTGGCTAGCCCGCAAGTTTATGGCTTGTGGTAAAGGCGCAGGAAAACCATAATTGGTAATCACTCACCAAAGATATTTTATCTAAGAGTGGCTAGTCCGTATAAACGGCTTCGGTAAAGACAAATCAAATCAGTTGGAAGCTGGTGATTTGCTCAAAATCATTTGGTTATCATTGTACCAAGGTTCTTACTTGAATGAAACAATTGGCTACTCCGAAGTAATGGATTTTGTAAAGAGATGAAATCCATTAAGTTTTCAAAAGATTGCTAGGGACTAGCAATATCTAGTGTGGGGGATTGATGAGTGCAATACTCATCATTTTTATACCTTTTAAATCAAAAACATCTAAAACACTTTAAATGCATCAAAATGAATAAAATATCACAAATAAGTGTTTTATGTGTTTTAAATGCAAAAATATCAAAATCAGGTGAAAACGATCAAGTTTGCACATTGGCGTTTAGTCCCCAAAGTTTCAAAAGTTGTCAAAAATAGTCCCTGTAAATCAAAATAAAGAAAAATGTTATTTAAAGTCCCTAGGGATTCATGAGTTGTTAAAAATAGTCCTTTGAAGTTAAAATTGCATATTTGCAACTTAGGTCCCTAATGTTTGAAAATTGTCATAAAAGGTCCTCGGATATTTAAAAAGTGAAAATAATCAAATGTGGTCCTTGTACTATTCATATATGGCAAATTTGATCCTTGTGTTAACTTTGGAAAAGTAAGGGTTCAGTCCTCAAGATTGCGAAATTACATGAATGGTCCTTGTGCTTAATCTATACCAAACGGACCCTTGTATTAATAATAACCCAAAACCCAAATCAAAACCCAAATGACCCAACTTGCAACCCAAGCCCAAACCCCTTGACCCTTGAGCCAGTCCAAAACCATTTTGACCCCTGCCAATATCCATTTTGAACTCACCCCGTTATATACTCGGTCAAACGGTCAACGCCGCCAAAACCGATATAATGCGGCTTCTTCCTCACCCAATCCTCAAACCAAAACCGGGTGGTTTTCACCACCACCGCCTACCACTCACCACCACCGTCACCCACCTGTATAACCACTCCCTTCCACCTCCACATCCTCCCAAAATTCTTTAAATGCAAAAACCTGCTCAAACACCTTTTGGCGCCAAAATGCCAAGTGTACGATTTTGATGAGTTTGATGGATCCAATGGTTGGAAATAGGTGGGAAAGATTCAGAGGTCGACAAGAAGCTTAAAAAGATCAATATAAAGAAGCTTGGAGCAATGTAGAAGACAATCTAGTTTTAATTTAGTTAATGTATGTCGTTTTAATTAATTTTCAAATTCCAGTGTATTTCTTAGCTTTCAAGCACTTTTTTTTAAGTAATCTCAGTGTATTGTGAATCTTTTTCAGTCATAAATTTCAGTGTTAAGTTTCATTTCAAGTTTATGCAAATTTCCTTGTTCAAATTCTCAAATGATCGAATGTTCTTGTTAGTTGTTGTTAAGGACTGAATAAGCTCATATAAGCTCCTAAATAGCTTATGTAAGCTATTAGAAACTTTTAAAACTTAGTTTAATATCAAAAAGAAAAAATTACCAAAAATACCAAAAAAATTAGTGAAAAATAAAAAATCAATGGAAATGAAGATCAAAGCTGGAGCAGGGTGAATATTGGATTGCCTTGGGTTAGAAGCTTTGTGGAAAGCTATTAGGAGTGGTCTTGTGCTTTGGTTCTCAATTTTCACTTGGAATCCATTTTGTAAGCCTTTTGCTCAATTTTAGCATTTCACTATTAAAGTCATTAATTAACTTAAAACTTTGTGTTTCTATGTTTATGAGTTGTAGCTAAATAGAATTAAGCATTAAAACAAGTTGCTTGTTCATTTGAATTTGTATTGCTAAAACCTTAGTTTAACAGTTAAATTAGCATAATTGTCATTTCTTAGTTTAATGATGTTATTATTGTTGTTCAGTGCTTATTTAGTCTCATCATATGATAATATAAGGTCTTTAATCAAGTGCATGGTCTGAATCTGTGAAATACTTTGAAAATCACAAAATCAGTTCTATAAAGGGTTGTTTGGTTTTACCTTATTACCTGTGTTAGAGAGTGTTGGTGTTGTTTCTTGTTATTGTTATCTGTCATACTAGCATCTAATAATAACTCAGAAACCATAAAACAGACCTTGTTTGATCAAAAGTCAAAATCCTTTTTAATCTTACTCTATTTGTTCACTGTTAGGATTTAGGAACTAAAATTCATCATAGTTGTTTAGAACTTGTTAACATAGCTTAATTTCATCTTATTTTAGGTTAATACATCATAATCAGTAATTATCTTTGATTTAAAACTCATAAAAGTCAACTTTAGTGTTTATCTTAAAAAGTCAAAATTTCCAGTTTAGTCGTTTTTTAATAAAATAGATAATTTTATATAGGACTTAATTTTGAGTTTCAAGATTTGAGCTTTTGGGATATTAATATTCAACTGCTCATCTTTATCATAGTAATTTTTATAATTTCTAATTAGCTTATTAAACTGCTTATTTTTTAGTTTCTTTTAACACCTTGTTTGAAAAGTGCCTTGTACGCTTTTACAAGTTTTTTTATAAGCTTGTCAAAAGCTCATTAGTGAGTTCCAGCTTGTGTACTTTAGCTTTTTGTGTAGCTTAACTACCCATCTCTTTAGTCAAGTGCTTATTTTCACCTTTTTAGCTTATTTGATAGGGCTGCTATTAGCTTTTAAGTTGTCCATTTCTTGTGTAAACTGGATACTCAGTGTACTTAAGCCATTTTCACAAGCTCACACAGAGCTTATTAGTGGTCCCCATAGTAAGATCTTTAGTTTTTGGACACCCACCAGCTCAACTAAATCCCTCAGTTTTTATTTGAGCTTTTTAGCTTATTACATAAGCTTAAATTGCTTTTAGATATGACTGCAGGCCTGTTTGTTTGAGAGGTTTAGTGTAATTGCTTATTTGCTTATTTTAAGCTTATTAGTGTAGTCCTTTGTGTCTTTTAGCTTCATATAAGTTCCTTTAGCTTATTTGTATCTTATTTTACCTTTGGTTCCAGCTTGTAAGCTTATTAGAACTTAAATCATTAAAATAAGCAAATACTCAAACTGTTAAGCTTTTTAGCTTTCAAACTGCTTATTTTTAAGTTCCAAAATTTTTGTCTTTATTAAAATTGCTTATTTTTAGTAGTTAAATAGGTTTATAAAAGAAAATTCACAAAAACATCATTTTAAAAATAGTGATAGCGTTTATTTAATAGAAATTAGCTTTTTAATTTTCTTTTTCAACTTATTATTAAGCACTTTCTGTTTTTATAATTTTCTTAGTTTTCTGTTATCATAGGATATTTTATAAAACGTCTTGAATTTTCTTAGCTTGATTAGTATTTATTAGAATTTAAAATAGTTAAAAAGTATTAAATAATTAATAATAAATAAATAAAAGCATAAAAAATATATTTTCAGTTTTAAAATTAGTTTTATAATATTTTAGATTTTTCTAAGTTAAAATTTCAATTTACTAGGTTAATTTTATATTTTCTTGTATTTAAGTGTATTTTAAATAATTAATAAATAGTAATTAATTAATAATAAATAGATAAAAAGTGTAATAAATTTATTTTCAATTTTAAAATAAGTTTTATAATATTTTAGATTTTTCTAAGTCATAATTTCATTTTTCTAGCTTTATTTCACATTTTCTTATATTTAGATTATTATTAAATAATTTAAAATAGTTTTTAATTAATAATAATTAAATAAATAGTTATAAAAATAATTTTAATTTTCCAATAATTTTATTTTATTATTAGGTTTATAAAAATATCATTTTCATATCCATAGGTGTTTTACTCTTTTAAATTCACGTTTTATTTTGTATGTTTACGTAGAATTTAGTAAACATACGATTCACGTTGTTTAATCTGATTGTTGTGCTTTATAAATTCTGTATCCAAATACCATTCCAATCAATCAGTAGTGTAATTACCAATCAAAATCCTTACAGATCATTATCCTTAGTGATCATTCGACATCTGAACGTTTTTAAGCACCATTAATCCTCCGTGGGACTTAACGCACCGGAATCCACTATATTTCAAGGGAAATTGCATTGGTTTTAGACTGTTTGAATTTTATTACGGTTGACCATTCACAAGTGGTTGACTTGTGTAATAAACCTGACAGTTTGAAGTGAACCAATGAGTTAAACAAATAGAATTCTTCTTACGTAAAGAAAATCGTGTGCTTTAGGAAATGCTGATTTCCATCCTTTCCGGATTGTGGCAAACGCCACACACCCATTTTTGTCCATCACTTCTTAGAGCCGAGAGAACAAATCTGGATATGCTTACAGTATATCATCTCCTGACTGATGACTGAAGTGAAGAAACCATTCGAACATTAGTAGAACACATCGTGTGCCTATCAAGTTTGGCAACAGTTGGGATAGACACCTCTCGTTGGCCAAACTCTCTTATAGACATCTCTCGAGTCTAACAATGGTTGGGACAGACACCTTCGGTTGGCCAACTTCTCCTATAACCATACCTATCGCTTTAGTACCTCGAAGGCACCGTAAGACACCCTCTATAATCGTAAGTGTCGATTCCGATTATTAGACAGAAATGGAAACACCCAA
>OU343222.1:241753410-241913981 GCA_910596185.1 Chrysanthemum makinoi | reverse complement strand
TTATCACATTGTATCAAAGAATTGATCCACGTTCATGCGTTATTAGTCTACTCGAATTTTGAGTTTGCTTAGTAGAATATGAAGGAAGAAAACATGGAAAGTGTAGTTCAAATTGTCGATGATTGAGAGTGTACTAAACATCGTATTGGGTAAATCTAAGCATAGGTAATACTTTGACCTTTGAACATGTGAAGATTTTGCTTGCACTAAGATTTATAAATAACGCTCCCACCTAACATGATCCCTCCGATTAGACATAGTTAGCTAGGCTATGTATAATTAAGGAACGATGATGTGACGTTCGGTTTTAGTTGTTTATAACTCTTATGCACAAAGATTTAAACCGTGTCGTTAAAATGGTCGATAAAGTAAAAAAGTAACATCCCGAAAGTGATGCTCGAATGAAGGAAATAAAGTCGGATAGATGAGAATATTTTACAACGAGTAGTTTTATCAAAAGTAGTACATCTTAGGTTATAAAGATTTGGATACGGTAGAAACATAACTTAAAGTCTGACATAATACATAAGGAGAAATAGGACGCTAGTTCCGATCTTCTTGATTCTTCGCGTCTGCGTTGGTACCTTGACGAATCCTCTCTTTCCTAATCCACTGAGCACCTTCAACTTGCGACCTTAGTTTAGCGAGGACATTGATTCGATAGTGTCCTTGCTCTCCACATCCGGAACATGTAATTATAGTTTTGCCTTCAATCCACGGCTAGATGTCCCGTTTTGGCATTCGCTGCACTTGTGAGGGCAAGGACGTGTGATGATACTTACATCGATTACATAGTGGTTTAGCCCAACATATCTTTTCCCTTCTCAGTCCTTGTAAGGTGTCACATCATTGTGAGATAAAGCATATACCACATGGACCATTATGATGTAGTGTGCATTGATGGCATCGTGGCAAGTTTCCGGTATAAGTTCTTTCCTTTGTTGGTGCATCAACATGAACCCTGACTTCCTTGTCTTCTATTTTGTTGTTGGTGATGGTTAGTGTTACAGACTTTGGTTGTTGTCGTTTATAACCTCCCTGGTCATTCTCCATTTCCTTTTTGTTGTTGTTAGTTTGGTTGTTGTTATTGTTGTGGTGGTCATTGTTGATAATGGTTTCCCTTTTCACAACTTGAACCATGAGTAATTGAGTTATCTTGATGGTCTCTTCAATTGTTTGCAAATCGAAAGAGGCTACCTCCCCTTGAATGCATTTTGGAAGTCCTCCAATGAATCTTTCCAGTAGTTTCTCATTGTCCATAACCATATATGGACATAAAAGCCAAACTCTTGAAACCTTTTGATGTAGGTCTCAATGTCATAACCAACGGTCACTAGCCCAATAAATTCCATTTTCAATTTCTTCATCTCCTTGGGCGGACAATACTTCTTAGTCATCAACCTCTTGAATTGATCCCATGAGAGTTTATAAGCATTTTCCATACCAATAGGTGCATATTGATTCCACCATAACATTGCCTCATTCAGAGTGTACTAGTTGCAAATTTCACCTGCGATCCTCTGGGCAATCGCATATAAGAAATAACAACTCGATCCTTTCCAACCAACGGATCATAGTAATGGCTCCTTCGTGCCTCTGAACTTGGGGGTACTGCTCTTAAAGTCTATGTATGTACCGCCCAACTCTCTCGAATCTCCTGCAAACTCTAGTAGTAGTAGTAGCATGTCTAGTAGCTTCATACCGATACATGAATGCTCTAGCAGCAGTAGCAGCAACTATCGTTGCCGGGTTCTTTCCCTAGTTCCTAGCTATACAATCCTTTATATACTTTTGGATATCGGCTTGTGCATGCATGGTGGAGCTCTCCGGCGCCATAACTCTTCAATTAAAAGGAAAATGAGACGTGTCAAATCCTATGTTAATAATAAGCGTTCTAAATAGAAGTGATAGAAGGTGGTAAGTTTGAGGGTATATTTTTCAAAATGATCGACGGGTTCGAAAGATGGGTTATGAGGTGTTGTAATTGCTTCAAATGTAGTTCATCCCTAATATTGCTATTATGCTAGCAAGAAGATAGGTATCATCTCAAACTATGCCGAAGAATGTTTGTTCTAGTTTCACTTGTAGATGGGGAGTCATTGATAGCCCGACATGTTCAAACCTGTGACATCTCTTGATATGGAAATGAGGTTACTTGGAATTTCTAGAGAACACAATGCCTTAGGGGAAGTTTATATCGATAGCCTTAATTTAACCAAATTTTTCCTTTAAGGGATACTCATTGTAGGGAAGTTCACATATTGTTGAGGTCATGTTTAATAGAATGTTCTATAGCCTCAGATAGAAGACTTAGTATATCCCTATAGTGTTGTTTCATGGGTATTTACTTCGTATTAAATCCCGTAACTCGGTCTAGCTAGCACTTTTGGAATGATAGAGTTTGGATTCTAATTCAAAATAGTGGTTCGGAATATCTCGTGATGTCTTAAGATTTTTGTTGAGTTTTGAATCATCCTACCATCTAGTTCTAGTCCTTGCTGGAAATTCCAAAATCTTTTCATTGTTTTCTTGTATCGAGGAATCCTCCTCACATATGGTATAGGAAGTCTTTCCTAAAAAGGTCACTCGTCAAATCTTAACTTATCGGTTGGCGAGATAAATGGCGTAAGTATCTATAGAGTGTTAACAGAAGGAAATGTTTATGCACGGTATATCTGATTATAGAACTTTGTTTTCAAACAAGAATAAATAGTTTGTAAGAAAATTACAGTAAAGTTTATGAAAAGGTTTGTAAAACCACTTTATTGAGTAACAAAGGAACATTTTTATCATTTACAGTTTAATAATAAATCTTAGTTGTGGCTTGGTGTAAAAGTAACAACTTGTTAAGGTGATTTTAAAATAGCTTATATAGTGATAGAAAACGGCTTAACAATGATAGTGAAATATTTTGGTAAGACACAATTCAGATTATAACATAACTCGTGAAATAATTTGTAAAATAGCTTACAAGAAAAACAATTTATCGTTTGTCAAATAATAGGAAATTTCGTAATTCAATTAATATTAATATGGTTTAGAGGTTGGTAATATAATAGTCATTTAAAGTAAAAGAATGTCTGGGAGGTAAACGTACCAAGTTTTATGATTTTAAATCAGACAGTGGCTAAAATAGCTCACCAAAAGGGTAAAATAGTTTATAAGACCGCAATATTACTTGCAGGAAAAATTTGTAATATAGTTTGTAACTTGCTATTGCAATTGTTTGTTGTTTTATAAAATAATAGCAGATTAATCGGTTTATCATACTATGGGAAAATAGTTTGCAAGGTATCAATAAGGTCATTGTTTATAAAGTGTTATTAAAGTCGTAAATTTTGGGTTTAATGGTACAGGAGTAAGATGAAATGATCGGTAAAATATTTGAAAGCAGTTTGTGTTAGATAACGATGAAGTTTATTATCTCATAAGAGGGAATGTAGGACACATAGTTGGTATTCAACGTTTTGTTTTGTAAGATAATAGCTTGATGATTTTTAGAGTAACATGAAAATCATTTACATGAGGATATTAAATAGTTGATAAAATGACTGAAACTAATTAATAAGTTGGTAGTAAAACAACTTGCGTTAAAACTTTATGAAACAGCGTTTCTAAGATGGTGATAAAATAGTTCGAAATAAAATCAAGTGAAATAATTTCATGAAATAGTAGCAGGATAATTTGGAATAAAATTTGTTGGATGGTTTATAGGATACATAGGAGAACCTATGAATAGTAATAGTCTACTAATTGGTCGAGAATAAAGTTGACCTAACCCCTAGTAAGATAGTGATGTATCGTCGTGAAATGATGGAGAATTGGACAATTGGAGTAAGGAATGAAATAAACAAGGTGGTGATTATCGTAGAGATAATAAATGATAAGGATTACATTAGCTAGGAAGGTACTTATTATCTGTTCCTGTTGGTGGTCTAATCATGTCTCAAGTGTAGGAGTAGTAGGCGGTCTAGCAACCATAGCCCTAAAATTCTCGTAGTCCTCAAACCTATGAGATGGTGTAGTGTCTATAATCTTAGTGGTAGATGGTAATGGTGTGTCAAATCATGCACGCTTCGCCGCAAGTCAGTGTATGAGTATCGAGTATGAGATGTAATGGTACGGATGGTGCTCGGAATGATAATGATGATGAAAATAATGACAATGATGATAATGGAATCCTTGTGACGAGTTAAGAAAATAGGTTCATTAGGACTAAGCCTAAAAATTCTACCCAATGGTATGATCTGTCCCAACTGAGTGATAAAAATTGTCCTGATCTTACAGTGAATCGATAGTGATCGTGATGGTGTAGGTGTAACCGTCCTCCCAAAGGTTTATCTCAGTATACAACGTTATCGATGATGAGTCAATTGATGTGAAAATTGCGATAGGGAATGCCAAGGAATTCTCCACGTTAGAGTTATGAGAAAAGATAATAGGATGGGTATTTAAGGGCATCCATGTGACAATCGTTTTGAAATGAAAATAAATAACTCGTAAAATAATGCATACAAAACCGTATGCCAAGTGAACATGTACTTATGATGAAATGATGAGATGCTATGATAATGTAGTTATAGTCTAGAATTGATGATGCAACCTAGTTCTCTATCTGTAGCTCTGTACCAATCTGTCACACCCCCATTTACTGTTTTGCGGCGGATGGAATTCACAGGGGATTGATGTCATAGCACCACATCACAGTTATATTGAACGACCTAAAGTGCCGTTTTAAAACACATCGTTGGATATTTCATAAAAACATTCAGAGTACAACATCGGTCCCAAAAGGTTTACAAAGTTTGCGAAAATACAAATATGTTACAAATCCAAACGATGTTTTGAAATAAAGTGCCATAATGTACATAATGTAAGTGACACATGACTCAAAATGTAGGTCCCTAAACCATGTCATGATGATGCCTCATTACAGAAAATACATTGCTAAAAACGTCAACAATAATGTTGGTGAGAAATCATAGGTTTATGTAAATGGTTTATACGACTACACAAGTATCTAGCATGCATGACAATCAAGTCACGTAAAAATAATGTTACAATTGCCTTAAGCCCATGACCCCGAAACTAGACTGATCAATTATGTATGCCCCTCCACGGAATGTTTGCCAGACAACTCCGTAATGAAATCAAATGAAATGCATCCGTTCTCCTGGTTGGGATTCACCAACCCGGATGGAGGCGTCACCCTCGATAGATCTATCCACTCATCCTCGCTTCAAAGATTAACGGTTCATGGTTCAGGAAATGGGGACTTTCAAATTGGCATATGTGGTAACTTAAGCAATGTAATGAATTTAACATACTTGGTATCGTACAAAGAAAAATGTAGTGCAATGTATTCTCCCACGTGGGTTTGAAATAATCGAAAGCATGTAAAAACGGGGCTATGAAAACTCACTTGGATAAACTGGAATAACGGCAAAAGTGAGTACACTGAGGTTTAATGTAATCGTCAAGGGACCTATTATCAATGATATGATATGTCATGAATTGTAATGTAATGTTATGCATGCACTTGATATGTTATTTATACCATTTACGAGTTTTGAAAATATACACATCGTCGAAAAATACTCTTTTGACGCCTTGACCAAACAAAAATCACTTTACATGTTTTTACGTCAAAATGTCATCCTACAATGGTTTTATAATGATTTTTAGAGAAATTACCATTTTTCGTCGCAAAACAATGTCGTCGGAAAAATCAAATTTACAAAAATGGCCGGAAAAACAATCGTTAAACGGTGTACGTCGACGTTAGAGAGCGAACTTCGACGGTTTGGAAAGTTTGTATCCATATCTAAAAGTTTCAGTTCAGGAGGTTTCGTTCAAAAGGTCTCGGACACAAAGATAATAAGGGTTAAAGATGGTGGTTTTGGCTAATAGTGTGCAGAAAATTAGTTCGCGCAAGTTTATGAAAAAGTGCATATCTTTGTCGGTTTCAAATCCGTTTTCTACGTTTTATCGTCCTTAGCCGTATCAAAGTAAACTACTATATTTTTGAGAAGTCGAAATAATTTGTGAAGCTTAAGGCTCGTTTTTGACCCGTACAAACTAAAAACAGTTTGCTGAAAATCCAGAAAATAATATATTTCGTTCGTCAAACTTGAAAAATCCATAACTTCTTCGTTATAAGTCCGTTTTTATCCGTTCAAGCGGCTACGGATTCGTTTTAAAGTATATTTTCTAAAAATCAAGGCCAAAAGTCGTGCCTACTGTCGGATTTTCCAGAAAATCAAAACAAGGACAGAACATAAAATATACTTATCGAAAATAGTTTTTCACTGACAAAACCTATTCTAATCCCTTCAAATCAACTCCAAAACTAATCTAATCCTACCATACACCTTCTTAGGGTGTCATGGGTTCCTAATCACCATCAAGACCAACCAATACCATGGGAATATTTATAGGATGACCAATATGTATATATAACTTCTAAAATCATGAAATAAATGGTATAAATCACATATCATGCATAATATCTCCAAAAATGAAAGGAAACATATGAAAATGAAAAGGAAATATGAAAATGATAAAAACAAGCTTACTAGTGATTATGATGAGGTGAAAGTAACAAGGATTAGCCTAAATATCCTTGGTTTTTATTTCAAAACCATAAAAGAGTATATACTAGGTTGTAATAGCACTTGAACTTAGCAAAAATCTTGATCCCTTGTGAACTTGATGCTTGGCCGGTTTTTGAAGCCAAAAGAAGAGAGGAAAAGTTTTATTTTACACTTGCTAACTATGAGAAAAGTAAGATACATGAATGAGAGTGTAGTAAGACTTTATGAGAAAGAGTAAAAACATATATAATCACAAACCATTCCAAATTTAATGTCTCCCCTCCCCAAGGGCCGGTTTTAGGGGAGGGTTGTCCCTCAATTATATTTTTTTTTTTTTAAATTGTTACTTGTATAAATTTTGTATAAACTTGTATTATTTGTAAAGGAAATGTAAGAAATTGTGACTTATAAGGTAAAAGGTATAATTTTGGTACAAGTAAGTTTTTATTAGGTCAAAATAGAATGTATTGAGATAATAAAAACTGTAAAAATACATTCCTTGTGAAATTTGAGTGATATAAAAATTATCGTACAATTTTAAAAAACAATAATAATTAAATTTTTAACGATTAATATACCAAATAAATTTGAAACACTAGGAAAACTAAAATATAGTTTTTATAAACTAAATGTAAGTTTAAAAATACCGGGATCATTTTTGAAAGTAACGGATTAAATATTCAAAATAATAACTCACGCGATAAAGATTATAAAATATAAAATTCACAATAAAATATGAAATGAAATATCGTGAATGTACTAATGAGATGCACATGATGTCAATGAAATGTAGACTAATCATAGTCCATATGAAATGTACGTGATGTCATGATCATGAATTCGCCGCTAAACCTCCAAGGTTCTGAATTTGAAACAAGTAAACCAAGTTTACTATAATTGTTGAAATAATGAGACATGAATCGTGTCGAGAAATGACCTGAAAGTACGGATTGTCACATTACATGCTAATAGTGTTTATTATTACTTGCATTTTGTGTGTTTTGTTTTGTTTGAATAATTTCAACAGGTGATGGAGGAGGATGCTTGGATTTGAAGTCGATTGTTCTCACAAGATTATGCTAGTTTATGCGTAGCATTTTATCATATAGAGTTCGACCTCGATTTCTTCGGCCCGGGAAGTTTTGTTTCTCTTTTATTTTATTTTCCCTACCTTACATGCTTTGAAGTTTATTTTTCATATTGAGGATGATGCTTAACTTAAGTGTGGGGGGCAGTTAAATGGGAAAAACGAAACCAGTTTTTAAATTCCAAATGTGTGGGCCAATTTTTTAAAATTTTGTGAACTTGTTTGCCCTTATGGTCTAGTTGTTTTCACGCTTATAGGATAATATATTAGAATAACTGGATCAATCCACTGGTGAAATCAGTAATTTTTGAAAAACTTGATATGTGTCCCGATTAATATTGCAATCCATTCTGGGATCGATAACATTTGCTTGCGTATATTTTATAGCCCTTCCACTAAATTTTGAGGATTTTAGCCTGTTTCATACATAGCATACATCTTTTATGCTTGAATCTTTTGCTATGAGTGTGCCGGTGATTTCTTTTATTCTAGAACTTGTACTTGTAAATCATTACCAGACCGCAGTAAGATCACATTCGTGTGATATAAGTGTATTCGTGTGATAAAGAGGCACTTTAGGAATAAAGCCAAATGGCCTTCCATTTTACATCTAATGATATATTAGCTAACCACGTCGGTTAGTTAACCACCTTTATATGGACCCATTTGTTAGCGCTCATCTTTAGCGCTAGATACCCTTAGTACACCCCTCTGAGCCATCCTTTTCGTTTTTGATCCATCCAGAAAAATACAAAAATATTTTACACTTTAAACCTTAGCATACCCCTTTGTCAAAGTCTAAATGGTTGGTTGCTAGTTGCTTGGTATGATTGGATTATTTTTTATGATTATGAGTTAGCCACACTTTGCCATTCGTGTGTGCCATTCCGACAAAGACAAAGGATGCATACTTCTTATTTGTATTTTTGTGGTGATGCTTATACGAAGTGTGGGGGAAATGTGATGTAAATGAAAAAAAAAAGAATAAGTCATCGAAAAAAAAAATGAATGAAAAAAAAATATATGTGATGACAAGGATGAAGTATGTTTGAGATATCGATTAGCCAATGTGCTAAGACGTGATATATATGTATTTGGTGATCAAAATGTGAAGAAGAGAAGTTAGTAACTATAATCATTTTCGGGTTCGTGGTTTGTTTAGTAACTAGCAACATGGGTATTAAACTTGACTTTATTTTTCTTTTAACACCAATTTTATATATAATCCCATGCCTTATCCATACCCTTTAATCACCCGAAGCCTATCATTTCAACCCGAATAAAAGCCCTCTTTAGATGTTTACACTTGGTGCTTATGCCACGTCGGTAGAGTTTTATTTCTTGTACAAGCCTATGGTAATATTTAGATCATGACTGAGCATTATGAGTGTACTATTCCTTGATACTATCCATCACTAAATCTATGGGGTATTGTCAAAAATCTCGATTTTTCACCTAGCTTAAAACGATGAATATTATCTTGTACTTGTACTTGGTAGATTTGCATCACATTTTTCTAATCATATTTCATGCACCATGTGGGATTTATTTTTCTTAATTTCTAGATTTGCTTAAGGGCAAGCAAAACCTTAAGTGTCGGGGAATTTGATAACGCTCAAATTGTGCATGTTTTTAGTAGCGTTATTCGTGCTTTTATGTGTGTTATTTAGCTATAATCATATGCTTTTGTTGGTTAATCAAATCAAAGTGCGTTCGCTAGTCCATTTGTAGCCAAGTACAGGAAAGTGGAGAAAAAGACGGAAAAAGAAGTAAAATACGAAGATTTCTCCATATACGAAGAATTCCCGACAAAAGCAAGACTTGTGGAGTATATTCGAGAAGATAAAGTCATCAAGTTAGTTGTCCAAAGACTCAATAATGATGTTCAAGAAGGAAAATGAGAAAGAAATGAAGGAAAGAAACTAAAATGAAGACATATTGGAAGACTCGTTGTTTCCGACACACCTTCACCATTTTGGCCATAAATTTTGCATACGAACTCCGTTTGACCCCCAGTTTATGGCCATGGAAAGCTAAGAGAAATATCTACAACTTTTTTGCTTATGATTTTTTGTCAACTTGCTCCAACCATTCGGTAGTGCCCCGCAACCGGAACGGTTGGAGAGCAATCAAGTAGACCAACCGAAACGGTTGGAGCCCAACCAATTCGGTTGGGAAGCCCAGGACAGCCATTTCTTCATCATTAAGACTCCAAAATTGTCCCAAATGATTCTAGGTCCTTCCTACATGTATTCTAGGTCCTTCCAAGCTCCTTGGAGGCCAAGTTGAGCATTAAACACGCTAGGGCTTGAGAGTAGTATAAATATGACTCATTTGTGTATGTTTTCATCATCCAACTAAATCCCAACTTTAGAGAACTTCTCTCACACCTCTCCTACCACCACTACTCTCTCTCAAAGCCTAAAATTCATCCATAAAGTTCCAGGAAACTTTGGAGGTCCAAGAAGTCATCATTTGTAGGTAAAAACATCAAGAAGTCATACCCAATACTTGAGGCATCATTACTTCATCATTTTTAATCTCATTTCAATCATTGTAAGACTTTTAATCATGTTTTATAATGTTCAAACTTCTGAGTTTATGTTTTGTTTGCTATGAGTGGCTAGTTTCTTTATGTACTTGCTTAAATGATGTTGATTATCATGTGATTAGTTTATGATTGTGTTAACATGTTGTAATTCAATTTCAAGTTGATTCTAAGATCCAATTGTTCTAAAGTTTCATAGTGGCATTTGTTAATCAAGTTTGACTAGTTGGTAGTAATCGTAGAGGTTGAAAGAACTTATTGTTATTCAACTAGTCGTAATCATTTTGTCTATGGATGATTCTTTTTACCCATTATTCTTGATTTAACAAAGAAACTAAAGTGTGGTTGTAATAAGAACGCTTTTTGATTATCAAGTTGGATTGATTGGAAATATCTAAAAGGTCGTAAGATTAGTTGTTTACAATCAATTGTGACATTTTGCCTATAATTGGTTACCTTTTGTATTGACCATTTCCTAAGAAAATTTGATAAGGCAAATGGATGTTTTTGTGTTTAAGTTTATGAAAGTAAACTTATGAAACTTGAATTGATTGGTTAAACTTAATGCTTGTTTTTATGAATTAAAATCTTGACGAAGGTTTAACTTGTAAGAACAATAGATTAGTACACCAACTAATTATCATAACCAACATGTTAAGAAGAGGTTAACACAATCATACTAATCAAGGATAAGAAACTAGTTTAAGCAAGTGTAGTTTTAATCTTATTGAATTCCTTTAATCATTATTTTCGTGTTACTTGTTGCTTATATGGAATTTTGGGAAGTGACAACCATTTACCACTTTCGTGTTACTGGCTATTACATAGATTCTTCACAATTGAAAACACCCAAATCCTAGTGAACGACCTCAGCTTACCAACCAAAACTAACTGCATACGAAAGGGTCATACTTGCCCGTGTGTTCTTAGCGTAATTCGGTAATCCTTATTATTAATTTAAAACTAGTAGTCACGAGACACATCAAGCATTCAAGTGAGACATCTTGGGTTGGAATCTGGCACATGCACACACAACAAACGTAATATCTAGCCTTGAAGCTGTTAGATACATCAAAGATCCAATCATGGATCTGTAGAGATGTATATCAACCTCTTCATCATCTTCATATTTAATCAGAGGCTTGTTTGGATCCATTGTTGTCTTTGCAGGCTTCCCATCATTAAACCCAAACTTCTTCGAGATATCAGTCACATATTTCTCCTTACTGATGAAAATGCCTTCATGCTTCTGCTTGACGTAAAGAACTAAGAAGAATGTTGGTTCACCCATAGAACTCATTTGGAACCTGCTGTGCATTAGCTTCTCAAACTCATCACATAACACCTTATTTGTTGAACCAAAAATAATGTCATCAACATAAACTTGAACCAATAAGATATCCTTTTTAGTCATTTTTATGAACAATGTTTTGTCAATGGTGCCTCTAACAAAACCATTGGTCAACAAATATTTGGATAAGGTGTCATACCAAGCTCTAAGAGCCTGATGTAATCCATACAGTGCTTTCTCCAACTTGTAAACTTTATCTGGAAAGTCAGGATCTTCAAAACCAGGTGGTTGGGAGACATATACTTCCTCCTCAATTGTCCTATATAGGAAAGCACTTTTCACATCCATTTGATACACTTTGAAGTTCTTGTATGAAGCATAATCCAAGAATAGTCTGATAGCATCTATTCTTGCCACTGGTGCAAACACTTCATTATAATCTATGCCTTCTTCTTGAGTATATCCCTGAGCCACTAACCTTGCCTTGTTTCTGACCACTATGCCTCTTTCATCCTTTTTGCATCTGAAAAACCATTTTGTCCCTATTGCCTTCTTCCTACTAGGAAAATCCACCAAGGTCCAAACTTCTTGAAGCTTAAATTACAGCAACTCCTTTTGCATAGCTTCCACCCATCTTGAATCTTTTAATGCTTTATAAGCGTTCTTGGGTTCCACATGTGACAGAAAACAAGCAAACATGTAATTATGAAGATCTTTGTGGCTATTTCTATGATGAACAGTTTGAGCAAATAACCCTTGATTCCTTAATCCTTTAAGTTTGCTCCTTGTTTGAACAGCAAACTGAGAATCTCCTAGGATATGATCTTTTGGATGATCTTCATGAATTATTGTGGTGTGAGTAGGACTGGTAGAATAAGAAGACTTTGTATTATGCATATCAGCCTCTACACTGAAAGCATCCAAAACCTCATCATTAGTGTCTTTATAAATATGCTCCAAACTAGGCATATTAGGATCATCTAGATAGTCATCATCAGCGTAGGACTTCCCATCTTTATCAACTGTAGGAAAATTGGGATATGGAGAACTGCTAGGCTTAGTAGTAGAAACTGCTGGCTTAGAGATAGGCGTGTCTGTAGTAACTGGTGAACTAATGACAAACATATTGGTAGGAACTGGTGGGCTACTGCCAGTTTCTCTTCCTCCTTAGCAGAATTTCTTTGATGCACTATCCTGGTCTTCATCAACAACCTATGGTCCTTTAGTAACCACCTTTTGCTATCCTATCCACATGATCATCTTCTTAGCTCTTTTATTCAACTCCTTGGGCATGAAAAGTTTATACAGCTTCCATTTTTTAATCAAAACAAATTCTTATGCAGATCCATTCAACTTAGCTTGTGTACCTGCATTAGAATTGACTTTTGTACCTATGACTGGTTAGTTGTACCTATAGACACTGGCTCATAATTCATACTTCTGGTTAGAGAATCAATATCTAATAACCAGTCAGGTCCATTTCCTTCAATGTTAGGTGAACTCTCACTAAACTTAACATGCAAGTTTTCTTCCACATGCCTAGTTCTACTATTGAACACCCTAAAGGCATTGCTATTAGTGGAATACCCAACAAATAACCCTTTGTCTGCCTTCTCATCAAATTTTCCTAGGTGGTCTATGGTATTCAAGATAGTAATAGGACACCCAAATGGTTTTTAAGAAATCTATCATGGGCTTTCTACCATGCTACAATTCATAAGGGGTCTTGTTATGAGGCTTAACTACTTTACTCCTATTTTGCACAAAAGAAGCAGTGCTAAGCCTTCAGCCCAAAAGGTAGTAGGTAACTGAGATTCAAACAACATAGTCCTATCAACCTCAATTAGTGTCCTATTCCTCCTCTCAGCCACACCATTTTGTTGAGGAGTTCTAGCTACACTAAAATGTCTTAAAATGCCTTTTTCCACACAGAACTGATTCATCACATTGTACTTAAATTCAATTTCATTGTCATACCTGATTATCATTACTTTGTGATTTACTAAATTTTATAATCTTACTATAAATGCCTTAAGGATTTATGATGTTTCATCCTTAGCTCATAGAAATAAAACCCAAGTGAACCTAGTGTAATCATCAGTGACAACTAAGCAATACAGCTTCTTATTTAGACTTCTCACAAAAGTTGGCACAAACATATCCATATGTAACATATAATAAGGGGCTCAGAACTCGTATTTACAACTTTGGTCTTACAAGAAGGTCCGTGTTGTTTCCCCATCTGACATGCAACACAGGTTTTAGGATTTTCAAAAACTTTTGAAGGTAAACCTCTAACAAGATTTCCTTTTACCAATTTATTTATTGTTTTGAAATTAAATTTACCAAGTCTCCTATGCCAAAGCCTGGATTCATCAACAGTGGCTTTTGCAGATAGACAAGTTAAAGCTCTTTTGGGAATTATGTCCTTTATGTAAATACTGTATATGTTATCTATTCTAGGGATTCTAAGAAGCACAAATTTATCATCAGGCATCTTGAAATCAGGAAATAGGACAAGACATTCAGTGTTGGTAAAAAGAACTTAATTCTTTTTGTCACACATTTGTGAGACAGTAAATTGTTGAACTTAAGTCCATTTACACGATACACTTTTTCAAAATCCAATTTTCCTGTTTGAACTGTACCTCTGCCAACAATCTTCCCTCCTTTGGGGTCATTCCCAAATGCAACATATCCACCATCTATAGCTTCAAAATATTCCAGGTTGGACATGTCACCAGTCATATGTCCAGAGCAACAAATGTCAAAAATAGCTTTGTCCTTTAGCTCCACCTGTAAATTTCCATGCACATAAAAGAAGAGAATCAATTTCTCTTGGGGACTCAAGCCATCACTGACTTGGGTCTGTCTTGTGCATCAACATAGTCAAATCGTTTTAAGTCCATCGATGCACTACTATATCTGGAAACATGATCTAAAACTTTATTTTTGGTTTCCAGACCCAGCAAGCTGAGGCCTTTACAGCATAAAAATGATTTCCCATTATAGTGTCAGTAATCATTTTTGGCTCAGCAGTAGAAACTGACTTTGCGTTAGCAGTACAAACATCTGCACGTTTTTTTAAAGACCTTTGCTTATTGGAAAGAACAGTAGTAATGGATCTTGTTGCACCAGATCTCATCAATACTGTCCTTGGAACCATTTTCTTATTATCATGACGGTAAGTTTTTTTATAAAACATTTTGTGATTCACCCTGTTATGATGGTTGCTTGCAGATTTTCTGAAGTAAAAACATTTTTCCTGCAAATGCTCAAAACTACCATAGTTATAACAAACCTTTTTAACCAATGTAAAATCATCACCTAATTTTTGACTTATTAGGTTGTTCCAGTTTCTTTGGTTACCTTTTGGCCTATTATTGTGCTTTCTAGGCATCTCTCTAGGTTTCTCATTATATTCAACTATCTTCCTAGAGATGCTTGCTCCTAACACAGGTTTCACAAACCTAACATGTTTAACAGTTTTAGGTTTTTCTTCCTTAACATGCTTAGATGTTGACTCAACTTTTTCCTCATCACTATCTAATGTCCAATCTTTAATAGTTGGGGCATCAGATGACTGATTTTCTACCTTAGGTGTGTCATGACTGATTTCTTTCTTGGGGGGGGGGCATAAGAACTTAAAAGTGGAGGACCTACTTCATTATATCTTAAGCCATTACCTTTTCTCATTAAATGACTCTCAACTGATTTATTCACAAGATCAGATGCATATTGTAGTTTATCAACTATAATTATGTGTTTCTCTTTTTCAGCTAAAGCTCCATCTTTTTGTTGTGAAGCTTCTTCTAGTTTTTGACTGAGAACATTTATTTCACAGTCTTTCTTAAAAATATGACCTTCTAGAATAGCTATCTTGTCTACATACTCTAGCTCATTTTGTTTAAGATATTCTTGTTTTTGTTAAACTGATTTTAGACCAACTTTATAACATAAGTTATCTAATTTTTGTTTCTCAACTTTTTCCTTAAACAATCATTCCTAGCCTTAAGCTCTTCTAAAGTATCTAAACAAGATTTATATGAACAACTAGAATCATTAGATACCTCAGATGATGAAGAAGCATAGACCATTAGAGCAAAATTGGGTCCATCTTCAATCTGATAACTCCAGTCGTACTCTCCTAGAACATCACAAGACACCAATGCTGTAGTGGTCTTTTTATCTTCAATAGGAATCCTTCTTGGAGTGTCATCATTCTTCTTAGGAGCCCTACATTCTCTAGCAAATGGGACTTCTCTCTAACAATTGTAGCACTCAATCTTGGATTTGTCAAACCCTGTATTGCTTTGTGCTTTGAACTTAAGCTCCCTTTATGTCTTGTTCAAGAACCTTCTTGCTCTCATGGTCAACATAGCCATCTGCCACATAATGTCAATTTCTTCCAGATCATTAGGGTCAATTTGTTCAAAATCCTGATTTACTACATGAGTACTGTTAGT
The DNA here is from genome assembly GCA_910596185.1 of Chrysanthemum makinoi. Classification (NCBI taxonomy): domain Eukaryota; kingdom Viridiplantae; phylum Streptophyta; class Magnoliopsida; order Asterales; family Asteraceae; genus Chrysanthemum; species Chrysanthemum makinoi. Next base: position 241,897,996 of record OU343222.1, on the reverse strand, counting down.
AAGATCATCCAAGAAAGCACAAATAGCAGCATCACTTATGTTATCACTAGCAGCAGAAACTTTTGTGCTAGCAGTAGAAACTCCATAAGTAGTAGAGAGAGTTTCCTGAAGACTGTATGACCCTTTTAAGGACACAAAAGCTAGGTTTTTTGTGCTAGAGGTTGAACTGGATGTTCCATTAACTTCAAATTCATACACTTTGAGATTATTGTATAAATCATCCAAAGTCATTTTATCAAGATCGACTTTCTTCCTCCAACCCACAGTGTGCATGCTCCATTCAGGTGCTAGACTTCTGAGAAACCTGAAATTGACGTCTTCTTGAGGAATTGCAACTTTCATCAGTGCAAGTTGGCTCACCAGTTTCTGCAGTCTGTCAGGAGTCTGATCAATTCCTTTAAGAACTCATAGCAGTAAAGTTTTCAAACTAATACTTCAAAATATTCTTCCTTGACTTTTTTGTTGCATCATTTTCACGAAACCTTAGTTCAATAGCATCCCACAAAGATTTGGCATCTTCAATTTCACAAAAGCTCAATTGATACTCATTAGGTAACCCCATCAGAAGGATACTATGAGTCTTGATCTCCAATCTTCTCTGAGCTTTGTCTTCATTAGTGTTGATGGGGGCCTTTCTTTGTAACATGTGATTGGTTGGTTTCAGATTCCATTGCTTTTTGTTTGGAGTGAGCTTCTTCTAATTCAGAGTTTCAGATACACAAGCTCTGATACCACTTATGAGTCATAAACCTTGGATCTACTTATCTTGTATAAGTATATTTCCTTGGATAAATCCAAAACAATTGTGGGTGAAACAAAGCTTAATGTTAGTCAAGTATGCGGAATCTACTTGGTAACACTTCGAAGAATAATCAATACAACATTGAATATGCAATGAACAAAGTAATATGTGGAAAACTAGAAGGGGGTTGAATAGTTTTACCAATTAAAACTTAGTTTTAAAATATTTAGATCGACTTATGTCAATCCATTTGAATGTGTATGTTGGACATTGATAGATAGATATATAAATGTGTAATGAAAGATAAAGACTAAGAAGCACATAACCACGACACGAGTATTTATAGTGGTTTGGCTACAAGGACACCTTCCTTGACCTACTCCACTCCCCGAGTGACCTACTCGAGAGTTCATAATCATTACACGACACCAACTCCTTATGGTGGAGAAGCCTTCACAACGTCGCCTACTCTTTTCTGGTAATAGGCTAATCACCGGGTTCTTTCACAAAGGAGAATCACACCTACTACAAGATTCCCTACCCTTTATCCGGTACTAGACTATGTACCGAGTTCCATTACAAAGGAGGAAGTACTACCCAACACTACACAACACCTAACCCCAAAGGAGACCCACTCCTTATTACAACACCATCAAGGATATCAATATCCTTGGAAAAAAATTATCACTATTTGTATAACGATGCACCTCATCGATTATACGATCTTGGCATCCTTCACTAATGCCACTTGATTTGACTCCTAGGCATCTTTCACAAATGCCATTGACACAAACGCTTGGCACCTTTCACTAATGCCTTCGTCTTGACTTCTTTAGCATTCTTCACTAATGCTTTTGACACGGACGTTAAGCACCGTTGACTAATGCTTTCATCTTGACTCTTTCGGCATCCTTCACTAATGCCTTAGACACAACACTTCTATGGATGAAGAAAGAAGTATCAATAAGAGAACCTCAGTAGTCTTGATGATGACGAAGCATTGCAACTCATGGACTTGAGCTTGCTCGACTTCCAGTAGTGGTGGTCTCGCCCTTAAGAGGAACCTAGAGAATCACACAAAAACAAAAGACAAACTACATAGAAAGATCCTTTAGGATCTGTGATTAGAAGATTACAATACTTGGGGAAAGTATGTGTGGGAGTGGTAACCCAAAAGGAAGAAATGGCTCGCTATTTATAGAATAAAAATAACTACTGTTCCACAGTTCCCACGGATCCCTCACTTGAGGGATCCGTCCAGTGTATTACTTAGAATCCGTGGGTTTTGGGTCATGGGTCATGAGTTATGCATCATGGATATCATGTAGATACAATGTATCTATAAGATGCAATGCATCTAGTCCATGGCACATGGATTAAAACTATGGGCCATGGATTAAAACCATGGGTCATGGATATTATCCATATATGACATAAGCATGATGTCATGCAATGGGTTATGGGTCAAGCTCCATGGGTTGTACCCAACTACATTCAATGTATTTGGTCAATGGGTCAAATACTTAAGTTTCTACCCAATTGTATTACCCATTATAATATATACTAGTTATGTGTATATTTGCCCAATATGTAAACACTAGTTGTTGTACATATGTATTACTAAATCATAAAATCACTTATACTTGTTTTAGTGTTTTATGTGAAAATGTAAGTGTGTTAGAAAATTATTGGCTCAAACCATTTACGTATTTTATTTGTTTCGTTATAATGATTTTACGTTTGTTATTGACAAAACATTAGAAGATCGTAAAATATAAATAAACGTTTTTACGGCTTATTTATATTAACAATCTCCCCTTTTTGTTGATGACAAAACAAAAAATTATTTTAAGGAAAAACTAAAATTCGTAAAAGTTCAAATTGGAGTTTTTACTCTCTTTTCCCCATTTTTGTTGAAACAAAAAGAGCGTCGAAAAGAAACTAACACAATGTTTTAAGAAAAACATGTAAATGAAAAAAAATGTAGAGAGCAAGTGACGGGAAGAGTTCTCGTCTTTACACCCCCTTGACGAGTCCATCTCTTTGTGAGGGCGTCAAGTAAATAAAAACTACTAAGCTAATGCATTGCAACTATGTTTGCAAATGGTTTCGTCTTAGTGACGATAATGCTTCTCCTTGATGATTGCAACTTTGCAAAAGGGATGTAACAAAATGTAATCCATATGAGGATTATATTGCAAATGGTTTTGCAATGTATTGTTTGACACAAAGCTCCCCCTAGCATAGGGAGTCAAAGTCTTCATGTGTATTTTGAAAATCTACAAAACAAAGGTTAGAAAACAAGTTTATAGTGCATAATTTCCTGCAAATAAGACTCAAGTTAGTAGAAAACTGGTCTTCTCTTGCACGGATCCCACGGTTCCCTCCTTGGAGGGATCCGTCTAGGAAAATCTTAGGGATCCGTTTATCTATGACAGAATTCAGCAATGGTGATGTCCCAAACAATGTTAACATCAAAGTGAGATATGTATTCAAGCAACAAACATATACTCAAAACAATATGGCAAATAAACTATCATTCAATAAAACATAAGAGATGATTAAAAAATCTCTAAAAACTAAGAGAATGATTTAGCCATGTAATACATATTCTACTAATACTAGTAAATGACCAAAACTTAAGAAGCAACCATGTGCTTGAGTCTAAGGATGAGTAGACTTGTTGATTTGGTCCAATCTTTCAAGAGGATGATTATACATGAAATGCAACTCATTTTTTACTTCTTGAACAAGTCCTTGGGTGATTAGACAATTAGAGAAATTATTGTCTTGATTAGGAATCGGAGGAGATTGGATGTTTTGAGGAGGCTCTACAAAGGTTGGTGGGGTTTCATTGAGAAATGTAGGATGAGGTTCTACTAAAAATGAGGGTGGTGGTAATGGAAATTCCTCCATATGATCAAGTCCTTGGTGGTTCCTTGTTTCCAATGATGGGCTAGTTGGTGTTGTAGGTAGTTCTCTATTTAACGAGAAAGTTGGTGAATGGGAAGTTCTTGGTGGTGAATGCTCTAATGAATAGAGATTTGGGTGAGAGAGAGGCTCGGTGAAAGAGTGTAGTCTAAGCTCTACAAATGAAGGTTTAGACGGTTTGCTAGAACTAGGTAGGTTTGGTTTAGAGCTTGATGAACCCTTTTCTAGCCCAAATGGTCTAATGCTAATTCTTGCAGTTCTCTTAGTAATTGTTGATTGGGTTTGTTGAGGTGGGATTCTAGCACTATTATCTCTTACGGGAGATGATTCAGTGGATGAAATCTCATGAATCATATGACCATTCCTTTTGGATGAGCATTTGGTTGAAGAGTTGTTGCTAAGTGCTTTAGTCATAGTGATGGTGAGGATGCAATATGAACTTCTGACTACCGATTTTTGAGAATTAGGTAGAAGTGATGACTTAACCTCAAGAGTGTTTAGTTTATAAAAGATGATTTTAAATTAAGGAATTAAATTCATGACCACTAAGGGGATTAGGCATGCACTAAGGTCAACTAAGATGTTGTTCAGCTCTAGGAAGTCATTGAATGGTAACTAAAGTTGTTTAGATTACCAAAGGTGGCTTAAATTTGAAAGAAAAGCTGATTAAAGTCTTTCTGTAGACACGGATCCCACGGATCCCTATCACTAGGGATCCTCTGGTTATAAACCAGGGATCCGTCTGTCAGACAGATATGTGATGAAATGATTATGCTTTTTGTAAGGTCTAGTACCTATGAATCTTGAGGATTTGACTTTCCTTAGATGTCTTGAGTGGTGGATGTCTTAAATGCTCAACCATAAGGTGTGAGGATACTTAATGATGGTTTTGGGTAAGAAAGTGGAATTTAGAGAGACTAACTAAGTGCTTGAGGAAGATACTATTTGATTTGAAATGGGAAAATGATGACAATTGGTCTTAGAAATCAGATGATGACTTAGAGAAATTTGAGAAAATCCTAAAAAATAAAGAAAAATGAAAAACTAGTTTTAAGCCTATTTTGAGGTGAGAGTGACAAAAATCAATTTGCTAAAATTGATGGAAATATCAAACTAAGTATTTTGAGATGTGAGGAATAATGTGTGAGTGTTGGAGCGGAAATATGGTGGATATTGAGTTTGATAAATCAAAATCACTTTGAATTTGATCCTAAGTTACCTACGGGTGAATATGAGACCTACTGTGCTTGAGGAAGCCTTAAGTGGTATTAAAGAATCATATTTAGCCATCATGATGTGATTAAGGGGATAACTTGGATTTATAGTGACCTGTATCTGATATCTGTCTTCCCGGATCCCATGGTTCCCTCATGGGAGGGATCCGACTAGTTATAATTCGGGGATCCTTATAATTCTGGGATCCGGCTACTGCAGATCAGAAGGCTTTCAGCAAATGTGCAATTCTTGCACTCTTAGCAAATGCTTCTCCTAGTTATTTATACAATTATTAAATGCAAGAACATAACCAGTATAACGCATAGCAAGTGTGGGGGAATTAAAGGTAGCTAAAGATGAGTGACGACGAGTACTTGAATGATTTAAAGATGGCATAAAATCTCATCCTACTCGTTCCTAAGTTAATTTGTTCAATGCCAAGTTATGGCAATTCCTACATACTACATCCTACTCTACATATGTATTGTTAAGATGTTACAAAACCATTGTTTCAAATTTCTTTCACAAATTAAGGTCCTATGACCTTACCTTACTTCCCATCTCCTTCCATATCACTCCCCGTCTTCATCCTCCCCTCAACTCTTCATCCCACCATCTCTACTTCCTTTTCTTTAAGAGTTTGGCGAAGCACTTGTAGATCCCTTTGGTTTGTTGCCATTCTCGTGATGGGCTTGGAATGTCTGGCAATTGATTGATGTAATCCAAAGGGTGGAGATCGGTGTTTCCAAGGGGGTTGCTACTTCCTTCTCCTTCTCTTTGTCTCTCCCATTTATCCGATGAATCCGTTGGTGGGTGAGGTCTTTTGCCATCCACCATAAACCTTGTAGTTCTTCCCTCGGTCAACGACACCATAACTTTGTCGCAAAAGCTATGATCAAGGGAGTACGGAGAAGGATCTAAAGCAAAGATAAAGTTTGCAAGACGGGATAGGAGCATTTCATATGGGAGCAGCATTTTGTCCATGCTTTTAATGCTCACCATTCTCTTAATCCTGTAATGTGCATGGTTGAAGCGAGTCTCGATCACAAGGCAATAGATCATGAAGCTTAAGCACGCATTGGGATGGTCCTTGTTTCCTCCTAAGCAAATTACATTCTCCCTCACCACGACTTCCCATTTCCTATACAACGCGTACATCTCGGGGATCTCCATTTAAAATGGATCCCTATATATCACTTTGGAATTTCTAGTGACCCTCGATGGGGATGCCCTTTGCATGACCACGGTATCCCTTACCGTGGTTGCTTCCGGGATTCTCATGTGGTACTGATCAACCATATCGTGTAGCTCCCCCAAAGACCATTCATTGGAAAACATGCAAACTCCTTGATATGGAACACGTAGTGTTCTTCCAAATTCTACAAGCGAAAGAGTGTACTCATGCTCATTTATGATGAAGACAATTGATATGGTCCCGTCCTCATTCCTAACTATTCTCATTTTTTTGTAGAATTCGAGTACGAACACCGGGAAAATTTGCTCGTTTAAGTCCAAAAGACAATCAAAGCCAAATGTTCCAAAAACTTGTCGGATATCGGTGTTAGCAAGGAATGATGGTCCTACCACACGACCTTCATGAAAGAGTCTTTTTTTGAGCAACTTGAAAGCTTTCCTATCCTCCGGGCTAAGTCCATCCTTTCGATGGTACATTGGGATGTAGTGGGTGGTATCATGATAATCTTGTTGTCGGTTACTTGGCATGATTGTTCCTAAACAACAAAACCACAATGTGTTTTAATTGTGAATAGTAGCCTAAAGGGTTTGATCACAATTTTTGCTCAAATCATCTTTATTGAATTCAAGAGATGAGTTTAATTTGTATTAACAATGTTAATTCTTTGATTTAGATTATCATAGAAAACAATACCCATTTTGAACCCAACTTCTAAAGATGAAAATTGTAATCCTAGGAATCAAGGAATCAAATTAACAATGTAGTGAAGATTAAACTTACACAAGGGATTGTTTTGCTTGAAGGAAATGATCAATTTGCTCCTGTGAACAGTAATTGGGTTTTGTTTGTGAGTCTTTGATGGAAAATAATAGTGGAACTTCCACAGTGATCATTTCTAACTTATCTTGTCTTCTGTTGCACGGATCCCACGGATCCCTTGCATTAGGGATTCGGCTAGTTCAAACTCAGGGATCCGGCATGACAGCAAAAGTTCACTTTTAAGTATTCCTTGATAACTTTGGTTTGGGAGTTCTAAATTGCCTAGAGTTGATGTTTAAGCTTTATAACTTGTGGTTTGGGGTTTTGATGGTTTGATACTAATCCTGTTTGATGAGGTTCCCTTTTTATGAATAGGTCATAATTCTTTGGCAGGTTTTTCAAAGATTATGATAAAATCCCATTTTATCATAATATAATAAATTTCACATGGATACTCATTGACATAGATGAAATGTCAATAGTCCTTTTAGAGAAATAATGATCAAACCTATCGAATAACCGATATCTCATTATTGCAAGTTTGTAGTGTAGTCTATGTAAATCAACGAAGAATACTACTCTTGATGATGATTTTAATATAGATAGCTACTTTAGTAATTACTAATAAAGAGTAGACATACTACTAAGACTTTAGTAATAATAACAAAATGTAAGTTATTAAAGATCATACCTTTGCTAAATATTCTTTTTGAGGAAAGAAATATTTAGAGAAATTCTTTGTGATCTTCTTAGGATCCCCAAATCCATGTATGGGGAATACATTGCTAAATATTCTTTTTTCGAAAAGAAATATTTAGAGAATTTCTTTATGATCTTCTTGTTATGCCCAAATCCAAATATGGAGAATTCTTAACATGGAAAATATTAGAACATTCTATCATTGTCCATCATTAAACACTATGATGATTTTTAAAACATGACTTAAAAAATCCTTCTTTGTAGTTTTCAAACATACACGGAACGTATCAAGTTTTTAAAGTACAACATACTCTAAGAAACTTGGTAACAAAGCTCTGATGCCAATTGTGGAAAACTAGAAAGGGGGTTGAATAGTTTTACCAATTAAAACTTAGTTTTAAAATATTTAGATCGACTTATGTCAATCCATTTGAATGTGTATGTTGGAAATTGATAGATAGATATATAAATGTGTAATGAAAGATAAAGAGTAAGAAGCACATAACCACGACACGAGTATTTATAGTGGTTTGGATACAAGGACACCTTCCTTGCCCTACTCCACTCCCTAAGTCACCTACTCGAGAGTTCGTAATCACTACACGACACCAACTCCTTATGGCGGAGAAGCCTTCACAATGTCGCCTACTCTTTTTTCGGTACTAGCTAACCAGGGTTCTTTCACAAGGAGAACCACACCTACCACAACATTTCCTACCCTTTATCTGGTACTAGGCTAAGCACCGAGTTCGATTACAAAGGAGGAACTACTACCCAACACTACACAACACCTAACCCCAAAGGAGACCCACCTTATTACCACACTATCAAGGATTTCAATATCCTTGGAAACAAACTATCAGTATTTGTATAACGATGCACCTCATCTATTATACGACCTTGGCATCCTTCACTAATGCCACTTGATTTGACTCCTAGGCATCTTTTACTAATGCCCTTGACACGAACGCTTGGGACCTTTCACTAATGCCTTCGTCTTGACTTCTTTAGCATTTTTCACTAATGCTTTTGTCACGGACGTTAAGCACCTTTCACTAATGCTTTCGACTTGACTCTTTCGGCATCCTTCACTAATGCCTTGGACACAACACTTCTATGGAGGAAGAAAGTAGTATCAACAAGAGAACCTCAGTAGCCTTGATGATCATAAAGCATGGCAACTCATGGAGTTGAGCTTGCTCGACTTCAAGAATTGGTGATCTCGCCTTTAAGAGGAACCTAGAGAATCACACAAAAACAAAAAACAAACTACATAGAAAGATCCTTTAGGATATGTGGTTAGAATATTACAATACTTGGGGAAAGTATGTGTGGGAGTGGCAACCCAAAAGGAAGAAATGGCTCACTATTTATATAAGAAAAATAACTACTGTTCCACGGATCCCACAGATCCCTCACTTGAAGAATCCGTCCAGTGTATTACTGGGGATCCGTGGGACGCTCCCTTATGACCATGGGTTTTGGGTCATGGGTCATGGGTTATGGATCATGGATATCAAGTAGATACACTATATCTATAAGATGCAATGCATCTAGTCCATGGTACATGGATTAAAACTATGGGCCACGGATTAAAACCATGGGTCATGGATATTATCCATATATGACATAAGCATGATGTCATGAAATGGTTATGGGTCAAGCTCCATAGGTTGTACCCAACTACATTCAATGTATTTGGTCAATGGGTCAAATACTTAAGTTTCTACCCAATTGTATTACCTATTATAATACATACTAGTTATGTATATATTTTCCCAATATGTAAATACTAGTTGTTGTAAATATGTATTACTAAATCATAAAATCACTTATACTTGTTTTAGTGTTTTATGTGAAAACGTAAGTGTGTTAGAAAACTATTGGCTCAAACCATTTACGTATTTTAGTTGTTTCGTTAAAATGATTTTACGTTTGTTATTGACAAAACATTAGAAGATCGTAAAATATAAATAAACGTTTTTACGGGTTATTTGTATTAGCATAATAATCAAAACACTTCAATATTATTAAAGAATAATATGGATACCTCGGCTAGTATCGGTGTATACAACCTTGATGTTCTTAATACGCTGTTCAAGTTGATTGTGCATATGTGTGTATATCAACATAACCTAGGACCTCCTTTTGTTGGACAAGGAGTCCTTTACAAGAAAACTATCACTATATAATCGTATAAGATGTACAACATCTATTCTTAAAATACAAAGCGTGTGCATATCCTATTGGCAGTACAAACCATATGTATACTAGCAGTTAGTACTACTAGTCTATTCTTCACTAGTCTGTTTGTATGCCTAGCAGTTTCAAGCACAGTTAGTAGGCGAGAGCCTTCCACTTTGCCAACATTGATCCCAAAGAATTAGGAGGAAACATACAACCCACTGATAGGGATCTCACTGCCACTGTCCCTAAGGATAGTACTTGGAATATTCCACCAGTACTTGAAGGGGAAATGAGGGACAAAGACTCAGAGGGATCAATACCCCCTGCTGATATGGAACTCACAACCAATCCTGACCCTAGATAAGGCACAAGGAAACACCCATAAGTGTTTGAAGGGTCCTTGGGTGACAAAGACTCATGGGGACAAAAATCACCCGCTGATACAAAACCTATAACCCCTGTTGGTTTTCTAAGTGTAGCAGATGCTCAAAAGTTTCTTATGTCTGATAATGAGTTGGAGATTGAAAGTGAAGAGGAAGAACTTGCTTTTGGTGATGAAGTGGACGCTAATGTTCAACCCATTGAACAAGAACATCAGCCTGATCTAAAAGAGACTGAAGAGTCACCTTTTTAGCCTGACAATGACTCTTTTGCCTCTTCAGACTCTGCAGCATCTTCATGCCTTGAAGACTTGAAGAAATATGACAACATTCTTCCTCTCACTGATAGACAGTTGGTTAAATTTCTGAAAGAGGATACTCAGAAGTTATATGATGGTGTCACTGATGAATTATGGGATCGTCATATGGAGGCTGCTGCAAGTTATGCCGATCTCAAAGCTCCTGTGGTTGAAAACTTTGAAGACAATGGTGAATACAGGGAAAACACGTACCATTCTCTTCACACCCTGGAAGAGCATATGAAGAAGTTCCTTAAGGCTTTTCAGGATGCTGTGCAGTCCCAAACCTTGGATCTAGAACACTTAGCTTGCAAACGTGTTAGATGCCTTGGATGGTTCCGAAACAACAATGAGAAACTTTGTTGTAGATGCACACAAGTATGCAGAATCTACTTGAATGCACTTAGAAGATTAAAGTAAACACAATGTAACACCAACAGCCCTAGTACTAGGGTTTACAACCTTGAAGCTCTTCTTAAGATGGCTAGAATATGAGAGATGTGTTTAACCTAGCTAGGATCTCCTTTTATACACTAAGGAGATCCCTTACAGAGATAACTATGCACTAAGTATATCATATATTCTATTGGAATAGAAGATATGATGTTACAAACCATACATGACATTCCTTACTTAGAACAGTACAAACTTAATACTATCAGTACTAATATTCTCACTATCAGTCCTAACTAGTTAATACTTATCAAACAATGCTATGAGTACTAACTTTACTACTACAAGTATTAACTCCCAAAAATGAATTTCCCAACAATCCTCCCCTAAACTTGTGATTGGGTTTCAGAATCACAAGTTTTCTTGAGTGGTGGATGTCTTAAATGCTCAACCATAAGGCATGAGGATACTTAATGATGGTTTTGGGTAAGAAAGTGGAATTTAGAGAGACTAACTAAGTGCTTGAGGAAGATACTATTTGATTTGAAATGGGAAAATGATGACAATTGGTCTTAGAAATCAGATGATGACTCAAGAGAAATTTGAGAAAATCCTAAAAAATAAAGAAAAATGAAAAACTAGTTTTAAGCCTATTTTGAGGTGAGAGTGACAAAAATCAATTTGCTAAAATTGATGGAAATATCAAACTAAGTATTTTGAGATGTGAGGAATAATGTGTGAGTGTTGGAGCGGAAATATGGTGGATATTGAGTTTGATAAATCAAAATCACTTTGAATTTGATCCTAAGTTACCTACGGGTGAATATGAGACCTACTGTGCTTGAGGAAGCCTTAAGTGGTATTAAAGAATCATGTTTAGCCATCATGATGTGATTAAGGGGATAACTTGGATTTATAGTGACTGTGATTCGATATCCGTCTTCCCGGATCCCATGGTTCCCTCATGGGAGGGATCCGACTAGTTATAATTCGGGATCCTTATAATTCGGGATCCGGCTAACAAGCAGATCGAAGGCTTTCACAAATGTGCAATTCTTGCACTCTTAGCAAATGCTTCTCCTAGTTATTTATACAATTATTAAATGCAAGAACATAACTTTATAGCACGCATAGCAAGTGTGGGGGAATTAAAGGTAGCTAAAGATGAGTGACGACGAGTACTTGAATGATTTAAAGATGGCATAAAATCTCATCCTACTCGTTCCTAAGTTAATTTGTTCAATGCCATGTTATGGCAATTCCTACATACTACATCCTACTCTACATATGTATTGTTAAGATGTTACAAAACCATTGTTTCAAATTTCTTTCACAAATTAAGGTCCTATGACCTTACCTTACTTCCCATCTCCTTCCATATCACTCCCCGTCTTCATCCTCCCCTCAACTCTTCATCCCACCATCTCTACTTCCTTTTCTTTAAGAGTTTGGCGAAGCACTTGTAGATCCCTTTGGTTTGTTGCCATTCTCGTGATGGGCTTGGAATGTCTGGCAATTGATTGATGTAATCCAAAGGGTGGAGATCGGTGTTTCCAAGGGGGTTGCTACTTCCTTCTCCTTCTCTTTGTCTCTCCCATTTATCCGATGAATCCGTTGGTGGGTGAGGTCTTTTGCCATCCACCATAAACCTTGTAGTTCTTCCCTCGGTCAACGCCACCATAACTTTGTCGCAAAAGCTATGATCAAGGGAGTACGGAGAAGGATCTAAAGCAAAGATAAAGTTTGCAAGACGGGATAGGAGCATTTCATATGGGAGCAGCATTTTGTCCATGCTTTTAATGCTCACCATTCTCTTAATCCTGTAATGTGCATGGTTGAAGCGAGTCTCGATCACAAGGCAATAGATCATGAAGCTTAAGCACGCATTGGGATGGTCCTTGTTTCCTCCTAAGCAAATTACATTCTCCCTCACCACGACTTCCCATTTCCTATACAACGCGTACATCTCGGGGATCTCCATTTAAAATGGATCCCTATATATCACTTTGGAATTTCTAGTGACCCTCGATGGGGATGCCCTTTGCATGACCACGGTATCCCTTACCGTGGTTGCTTCCGGGATTCTCATGTGGTACTGATCAACCATATCGTAGCTCCCCAAAGACCATTCATTGGAAAACATGCAAACTCCTTGATATGGAACACGTAGCGTTATTCCAAATTCTACAAGCGAAAGAGTGTACTCATGCTCATTTATGATGAAGACAATTGATATGGTCCCGTCCTCATTCCTAACTATTCTCATTTTTTTGTAGAATTCGAGTACGAACACCGGGAAAATTTGCTCGTTTACGTCCAAAAGACAATCAAACCCAAATGTTCCAAAAACTTGTCGGATATCGGTGTTAGCAAGGAATGATGGTCCTACCACACGACCTTCATGAAGGAGTCTCTTTTTGAGCAACTTGAAAGCTTTCCTATCCTCCGGGCTAAGTCCATCCTTTCGATGGTACATTGGGATGTAGTGGGTGGTATCATGATAATCTTGTTGTCGGTTACTTGGCATGATTGTTCCTAAACAACAAAACCACAATGTGTTTTAATTGTGAATAGTAGCCTAAAGGGTTTGATCACAATTTTTGCTCAAATCATCTTTATTGAATTCAAGAGATGAGTTTAATTTGTATTAACAATGTTAATTCTTTGATTTAGATTATCATAGAAAACAATACCCATTTTGAACCCAACTTCTAAAGATGAAAATTGTAATCCTAGGAATCAAGGAATCAAATTAACAATGTAGTGAAGATTAAACTTACACAAGGGATTGTTTTGCTTGAAGGAAATGATCAATTTGCTCCTGTGAACAGTAATTGGGTTTTTGTTTGTGAGTCTTTGATGGAAAATAATAGTGAAACTTCCACAGTGATCATTTCTAACTTATGTTGTCTTCTGTTGCACGGATCCCACGGATCCCTTGCATTAGGGATTCGGCTAGTTCAAACTCAGGGATCCGGCATGACAGCAAAAGTTCAGCTTAAGTATTCCTTGATAACTTTGGTTTGGGAGTTCTAAATTGCCTAGAGTTGATGTTTAAGCTTTATAACTTGTGGTTTGGGGTTTTGATGGTTTGATACTAATCCTGTTTGATGAGGTTCAATTTTTATGAATAGGTCATAATTCTTTGGCAGGTTTTTCAAAGATTATGATAAAATCCCATTTTATCATAATATAATAAATTTCACATGGATACTCATTGACATAGATGAAATGTCAATAGTCCTTTTGGAGAAATAATGATCAAACCTATCGAATAACCGATATCTCATTATTGCAAGTTTGTAGTGTAGTCTATGTAAATCAACGAAGAATACTACTCTTGATGATGATTTTAATATAGATAGCTACTTTAGTAATTACTAATAAAGAGTAGACATACTACTAAGACTTTAGTAATAATAACAAAATGTAAGTTATTAAAGATCATACCTTTGCTAAATATTCTTTTTGAGGAAAGAAATATTTAGAGAAATTCTTTGTGATCTTCTTAGGATCCCCAAATCCATGTATGGGGAATACATTGCTAAATATTCTTTTTGCGATAAGAAATATTTAGAGAATTTCTTTATGATCTTCTTGTTATGCCCAAATCCAAATATGGAGAATTCTTAACATGGAAAATATTAGAACATTCTATCATTGTCCATCATTAAACACTATGATGATTTTTAAAACATGACTTAAAAAATCCTTCTTTGTAGTTTTCAAACATACACGGAACGTATCAAGTTTTTAAAGTACAACATACTCTAAGAAACTTGGTAACAAAGCTCTGATGCCAATTGTGGAAAACTTAAAAGGGGGTTGAATAGTTTTACCAATTAAAACTTAGTTTTAAAATATTTAGATCGACTTATCTCAATCCATTTGAATGTGTATGTTGGAAATTGATAGATAGATATATAAATGTGTAATGAAAGATAAAGAGTAAGAAGCACATAACCACGACACGAGTATTTATAGTGGTTTGGATACAAGGACACCTTCCTTGCCCTACTCCACTCCCCGAGTCACCTACTCGAGAGTTCGTAATCACTACACGACACCAACTCCTTATGGCGGAGAAGCCTTCACAATGTCGCCTACTCTTTTTTCGGTACTACGCTAACCACCGGGTTCTTTCACAAAGGAGAACCACACCTACCACAACATTTCCTACCCTTTATCTGGTACTAGGCTAAGCACCGAGTTCGATTACAAAGGAGGAACTACTACCCAACACTACACAACACCTAACCCCAAAGGAGACCCACTCCTTATTACCACACTATCAAGGATTTCAATATCCTTGGATACAAACTATCAGTATTTGTATAACGACGCACCTCATCTATTATACGACCTTGGCATCCTTCACTAATGCCACTTGATTTGACTCCTAGGCATCTTTCACTAATGCCCTTGACACGAACGCTTGGGACCTTTCACTAATGCCTTCGTCTTGACTTCTTTAGCATTTTTCACTAATGCTTTTGTCACGGACGTTAAGCACCTTTCACTAATGCTTTCGTCATGACTCTCTCGGCATCCTTCACTAATGCCTTGGACACAACACTTCTATGGAGGAAGAAAGAAGTATCAACAAAAGAACCTCAGTAGCCTTGATGATGATAAAGCATGGCAACTCATGGAGTTGACCTTGCTCGACTTCAAGAATTGGTGATCTCGCCTTTAAGAGGAACCTAGAGAATCACACAAAAACAAAAGACAAACTACATAGAAAGATCCTTTAGGATATGTGGTTAGAAGATTACAATACTTGGGGAAAGTATGTGTGGGAGTGGCAACCCAAAAGGAAGAAATGGCTCACTATTTATATAAGAAAAATAACTATTGTTCCACGGATCCCACAGATCCCTCACTTGAGGGATCCGTCCAGTGTATTACTGGGGATCCGTGGGACGCTCCCTTTTGACCATGGGTTTTGGGTCATGGGTCATGGGTTATGTATCATGGATATCAAGTAGATACACTATATCTATAAGATGCAATGCATCTAGTCCATGGTACATGGATTAAAACTATACACGGGCCCGCATTAAAACCATGGTTCATGGATATTATCCATATATGACATAAGCATGATGTCATGGAATGGTTATGGGTCAAGCTCCATAGGTTGTACCCAACTACATTCAATGTATTTGGTCAATGGGTCAAATACTTAAGTTTCTACCCAATTGTATTACCTATTATAATACATACTAGTTATGTATATATTTGCCCAATATGTAAATACTAGTTGTTGTAAATATGTATTACTAAATCATAAAATCACTTATACTTGTTTTAGTGTTTTATGTGAAAACGTAAGTGTGTTAGAAAACTATTGGCTCAAACCATTTACGTATTTTAGTTGTTTCGTTAAAATGATTTTACGTTTGTTATTGACAAAACATTAGAAGATCGTAAAATATAAATAAACGTTTTTACGGGTTATTTGTATTAGCATAATAATCAAAACACTTCAATATTATTAAAGAATAATATGGATACCTCGGCTAGTATCGGTGTATACAACCTTGATGTTCTTAATACGCTGTTCAAGTTGATTGTGCATATGTGTGTATATCAACATAACCTAGGACCTCCTTTTGTTGGACAAGGAGTCCTTTACAAGAAAACTATCACTATATAATCGTATAAGATGTACAACATCTATTCTTAAAATACAAAGCGTGTGCATATCCTATTGGCAGTACAAACCATATGTATACTAGCAGTTAGTACTACTAGTCTATTCTTCACTAGTCCTGCTTTGTATGCCTGCGGTTTCAAGCACGGTTAGTAGGCTAGAGCCTTCCACTTTGCCAACATTGATCCCAAAGAATTAGGGGGAAACATACAACCCAATGATAGGGATCTCACCTCACTTGTCCCTAAGGATAGTACTTGGAATATTCCACCAGTACTTGAAGGGGAAATGAGGGACAAAGACTCAGAGGGATCAATACCCCCTGCTGATATGGAACTCACAACCAATCCTGACCCTAGATAAGGCACAAGGAAACACCCATCAGTGTTTGAAGGGTCCTTGGGTGACAAAGACTCATGGGGACAAAAATCACCCGCTGATACAAAACCTATAACCCCTGTTGGTTTTCTAAGTGTAGCAGATGCTCAAAAGTTTCTTATGTCTGATAATGAGTTGGAGATTGAAAGTGAAGAGGAAGAACTTGCTTTTGGTGATGAAGTGGACGCTAATGTTCAACCCATTGAACAAGAACATCAGCCTGATCTAAAAGAGACTGAAGAGTCACCTTTTTAGCCTGACAATGACTCTTTTGCCTCTTCAGACTCTGCAGCATCTTCATGCCTTGAAGACTTGAAGAAATATGACAACATTCTTCCTCTCACTGATAGACAGTTGGTTAAATTTAGAAAGAGGATACTCGAAGTTATATGATGGTGTCAATGCGATGAATTATGGGATCGTCATATGGAGGCTGCTGCAAGTTATGCCGATCTCAAAGCTCCTGTGGTTGAAAACTTTGAAGACAATGGTGAATACAGGGAAAACACGTACCATTCTCTTCACACCCTGGAAGAGCATATGAAGAAGTTCCTTAAGGCTTTTCAGGATGCTGTGCAGTCCCAAACCTTGGATCTAGAACACTTAGCTTGCAAACGTGTTAGTTGCCTTGGATGGTTCCGAAACAACAATGAGAAACTTTGTTGTAGATGCACACAAGTATGCAGAATCTACTTGAATGCACTTAGAAGATTAAAGTAAACACAATGTAACACCAACAGCCCTAGTACTAGGGTTTACAACCTTGAAGCTCTTCTTAAGATGGCTAGAATATGAGAGATGTGTTTAACCTAGCTAGGATCTCCTTTTATACACTAAGGAGATCCCTTACAGAGATAACTATGCACTAAGTATATCATATATTCTATTGGAATAGAAGATATGATGTTACAAACCACACATGACATTCCTTACTTAAAACAGTACAAACTTAATACTATCAGTACTAATATTCTCACTATCAGTACTAACTAGTTAATACTTATCAAACAATGCTATGAGTACTAACTTTACTACTACAAGTATTAACTCCCAAAAATGAATTTCCCAACAATCCTCCCCTAAACTTGTGATTGGGTTTCAGAATCACAAGTTTTCTTCAGTCTTTGAGGATTCTTCCAAACTCACTTTCTGCTAGGTCTTCCAACTTGGTCAAATATCTTTATCAGCAACTCCTTAGCCATGTCTCTTGCATTACCCATCCTTAGCCCGGTACCTGCCATGAGATTTCAAGAAAAGTTCTAATGCAAGTAGATAGGTTCTTTCAACCAAGACGTAAATATCTGTTCCATTACATGTTTGTGACCAAGTCTGTCCACATGAATCAATCAATGTCCAAGTCAATGCTTCCTTTCCAGGTTGATACTTCCATTGTTCTCCAGCTGGATCAGGTTCAAATATATTTTGAAGCTCATAAAGTAACTCCAGATCTTTATCATTGTCTGGATCTCTATTCTTGAACCTTTCTTTGACTAACTCCCATAACTTGAGTAGATCTTCCCTGTCAATGGATGCAAAAAAATCCACTAGATACAAATAAGCACTTGTTCTACCATCTGCTTTGTTTATCCTCCAATGCCTCTTCCCATTTTCAGTATAGATATCCCAGTTGATAATAGGGTATCTGGTGTTGATGGGCTCTGAATACAATGCATCTTCTGTGGCTTCAATCAGCATCATCTGGTTAAGATCTTCTTCAGTTAGTCCACCTTCATCTTTAGATGCTTTCAGTCTTTTGAGTGCACTTGAAGAAGCTCCTTCTTCTGATGGTCTTTTGTAGCTTCTAATTGGTTGTGACCTTGCAACTGTATCATCAACTTGCATAGGCCTGAAGTTTAACATTCTTCTTTGAACAGTATCAGCAAGCCTTTGAAGAGTTTCCCAAGCCAGTTGATTTAGCTGCTTCAAGGTTCTCCTCTCTTCACCTTGATATTTGATGTATTTGCATAGATACATCTTTTGCTGACTTTTGTTTGGAGGTCTTGAAGCCTTTTCAATTTCCCTTTGATGTCTGAACTGACTCTGTCTTCTGACCAAGATATCACTGAATAGCTGAGCTGCTTCAATAACACTTGTACTCTTATCTTGTTGCAGCTTCTTTTGTACCTCCTGAGTTGCTTCTACCTTGGCTCTCATATCATCCCATGTTTTCCAGTCTTCATCTAATTTAGCCATCTTTTTCTTTTCTTTCTCATCAGCCTCCTTTTGCAACTCTTGCTCATCCCATTCAGCTACAAGCTTCCCTGCTACTTCTTCATTTAACCTTTCAATCTCAGCCCTGGACAACTTCTTCTTCTTTGGTTCTTCTTCCAGAATCCCTTTGCCTTTGTCTTTGGGATCTACTTTTGGAACTGAGGAAGTTGGTGATGGTGGAGCACTTCCTTCTATGATATTGACTCCTTTTTCTTTGGGTTTGGTTGCTGCTGATTTAGTATTCTTTCTCAGATTTAGAACAGGAGGCTTCTTATAAGTTGGACAGATAGGGACTGATTTCTTCAAGCACTGAAATCCCAAGACTGCATGTTTCACTCTATCTTCTTCATCACTGTCTTCTTGTGGAGTGGTAGTGATGATGGTGGCCTCTGTTGTAGCTTGATGTAGTTCAGCAACTACTTGAAAGATTCGGCTTAATACTGATTGTAGATCACCAGGAGTATTAACCATAGTGCTATCAGTACTAATTACAACACTATAAGTACGAACTCGGATAGTACTGATAGTGCATGTAGGAGTACTAAGCACTTCTTCTGCATGTTTGGCAATCTGTAATTCTTCTTCTTCATAAAGAAAAGGGCTCTGAAAAGTTTGACCACTTTGCTACTGACCAAATTCTCTTCTACTCTGAATGTCAGAACTCCTCCCCTATTTGGAAGAATCATCTGTTGTGGAGCTAGAAACTGTGTACTTGGCCTTCTTTTTTATTGATGAGGTAACTGGAGATGTTGCTGCAGTTGACTTGGATAGAAGCTGGACTTGATGTGCAAGCCTTTTCATCTTCAGGAGCATTTTGGTATGAACTTTAGCAGCAACTCTCTTGTGTTCATCCAGAGCAATCTCCAGTGTGATAACTTTTCTGCATAGAAAACAGTACAAATTTGTCATTTCATTAAGTGTCAAACTGCCCTCACCACTTCCAGTTGTGTTACCTGCTGAGAGAGGTGGGTCATTGGGCATTTGAGATGCACTCCCAGGGCTAGCCTGAGCAAATACACCCCCCCCCCTTTTTAGCCTGTGCCTGGGTCAAGGAATGCTCACTAGGTGTTGGCATGGATTGGGTCTTAATGATGTTACCACTATCCTCACAAGCTTCTAAGCCTGGTTGAGTAGTGGAAGCCCTCACCACTCTATCTCCTCCATCACCTGAGATTGGCTCATCTGCTTCAATGAGCGTAGGAGAATGGGTCTGAGCATTCCCACTCCCCTGTTTAGGTTGCCTACTTGTTGATGAGAGTGGTTGATTGGGAGATTGTTCAGGATCTGTGGGTGTGTGTTGGGAGCCACCTGTGCTCGATGGTCCTTCACCCTCTGCAATGAGCATGTTAGCAAATAAAGGCACTACAACCCCATTATATCCTACCACATGCCTTGACATATTTGAAAACACTTTGGCTTGGAGTAGTTTTGAGGGATAAATATTTTTGTGAGGCTTTAGGTTGTGTTTCTGAAGATCCAAAAATACTTGTATAAACCTGGGATACATCAGAAACTTGGTTTTGCTTACTGCATTTTTAAGCATACCCTCAAAAATATAGTTTGAAAAATTGAACACCCTCATTCATGTAAAGGCGCATCAAGGCTGTGGCTATTTTTGGGGAAAGCATCCCACCACCTTTGTGACTCAAGCAGTGTAGGAGGATATGGATTAGAAATCTCCATTGTGGGGAAAACTGACTTTTGTGAAAATTGACAGTGTCATCATGTCTATACCCCATCAATGAGAGTTGTTCAATAATTTCTGTCCGGCAAGTGGTAATACCTTCAGATATCTAAGATGAAGATGTTCTCTTAGAGATGCTTCAAGAATGACAATTTGAGTGCCATCCACTGCACCAATTAACTGTTGTACCCCTTCCTTAGTTGTTGAGGCAATTGCAGTTTGCCAAAACATTCTGACAGGGGTAAATAAGATAGTAGGGTTTAAAAGTAAAGCAAACCTGATGCTGCTACGGTTTAGAAAAGCTACTATCTCAAGAATTCATCGTCCTTTCTCAATTCCAAGCATGCCACCATGTTATGCTTGTAGAAAAAATCAAGAGGAGCCATGAATGATTAGAGTAAGGGTTAGTAAAGTGGGATTGAGTCGCAAAATCCTTGATTGAATTATGGTGAAAGCAATTGGAAAGTTATGCAATTTATAGATATTTAGAGAATTGTGGTTGAACCGCCTTATAAATATTTATGGTAATAAGTGAAGAGAAACCAATTAGGAAACCCTTTTATAAGGAAAAAGACTGTAACAACTCTACTTGCAAAAGTAATCATTGCATAACAGACTTTTGGAATAAGTACTAACAGCTAGTTCAGCAGTACTAACTATGCTTATCAGTACTAACTTATAACCATCAGTATTAACTTTACCCATCAGTAATATCTTATATTTTGGAAATTATAATACTGAAACCCCAATTTTGAAGGGATTAAGTGTGGTAACAGACACTTAACCAAGGTCGGCCTCACATGGCCTCTAGTTTGGTGAAAACCAATCGTTTCAGTACATCGCACTGCTTGTGATGGATAGTCCAATTAAAAGGGCCTTCCTGACAGGTTTCCACTGCGGGTGTGTTGCCTCCAACACAAGTGTTGGATTCAAGGTAGCTCTGTTTCTAAGCCGATGCCCTAGGCTAGTCACACTATCTGAAACAGATAGAATGGCAAAGAGTGGGTTAGTGGAGAATGATTTGACCATCTAAAACCATCAATTCATATTCATTTTAGGCACAAGATGCCACATAATGCTTTGGTATCACACATTCCTTTGTTACAGCAAGTTCCATCATGTGGTGGCTTCAGAATGAGCATAAGTAAGAGAACCACATGTGTTGTAACACCTAGTCACCAAACCATATCCATACTGGTTGTGTTATACCTGAAAAGTTAGTCCAAAACCAAGAAAACACAATCCAAGACATTTTCTTGCCAATCCATATTAACTTAACACAATCAGTATTAACTGGATAAAAACAGTACTAACCACCAGTTACAAAATTTACAAAATAGAGAGAGATAAGACATATTATGGATGAAGCATACCAATACTTGTGACCAAGTACTGAAACCTTCCCAAATCAAAGGCTTTGGTTAAAAGATCTGCAACATTAAACTCAAGATCAATCCTATCAACCCTATAAGTTTCTTTTCACATACTCTTATAAAATGATGTCTTATCTCTTTATGCTTATTTTAGAATGAAAAACTATATTTTGATAATGCACATAGTACTGTTGTTATCAATATAAATGATGCGCCCATGAAATTATACACATAATCAAGCATCTGATTCTGAATCCGAGAACTTGATCACAAAGCAACTTGCGTGCAGCCTACATATTCTCGGTTGTAGAGGTTGCCATAATACTCGCTTGCATTGCCATGAAATCAACCTATCACCAAGAAACTGACATCCTCCTGTGGTTGACTTCCTATCAAGACTTGCCCCTGCATAATCACTGTCAGAGAAAGCTACCAGATCAAAGGAAGAGTCCTTAGGATACCAAAGGCCAAGTTGAGCATGGCCTTTCAGATATCTAAAGATTCTTTTAACTGCATGCAAGTGAGAAAGCTTTGGAGAGACTTAAAATCTTGCACATGTACACACTGCAAAACATAATATTCGGTATGAAGCCAGTCAAATACATCAATGATCCAATCATGGATCTGTAGAGATGCTGATCTACTTCTTCACCATCAGCATCTAGAAGTAGTGGCTTATTATGCTCCATAGGAGTACTTGCAATATTTGTGTTGTCATAGCCAAACTTCACCAAAATCTCCTTGACATACTTATCCTGACTGATAAATATGCCATCTGTCTTCTGCTTGACCTGTAGCCCAAGAAACAAGGTGAGTTCTCCCATAGAACTCATCTGAAACCTGTCATGCATCAATTTATCAAACTCTCTGCATAGATCCTGCTTGGTTGAACCAAAAATAATGTCATCTACATATATCTACCAACAGATATCAGTCTTCACATTCTTGATGAATAGAGTCTGATCAATCTTCCTTCTTCTGAAGCTATTGCTCAAAAGATATTGGCTAAAGTTTCATACCAAGCTCTTGGGCCTGATGCGACCATAGAGTGCTTCAACTTTGTACACTTTGTTTGGAAAGGTTGGATCTTCAAACCCGTGTTGACAAACATACACCTCCTCCTCAATCTTCCCATAGAGGAAAGCACTCTTCACATCCATCCGTATACTGTGAAGTTTTTATAAGATGCATAGGCTAGGAAAAGTCTGATAGCCTCAATCCTTGCCACTGGAGCAAAAACCTCTTCATAATCAATCCCTTCGTGCTGTGTATACCCCTGAGCTACTAGTCTAGCCTTGTTCCTTATTACTACACCCCTTTCATCCTTCTTATTTCTGAAAACCCATTTAGTGCCAATAGCTCTCTTGCCATCAGGAAGATCCACCAGAACCCATACATTTTGAAGTTTAAATTGGAGAAGTTCTTCCTGCATTGCTTCTACCCAGGATTCATCTTCAAGAGCTTTGTAGACTTTCTTTGGTTCTTCTTGGAAAACAAAACAGGCAAAGAGACATGTCTGTGAGGCACCATGATTTCTTTCTTCATAGAAGGAACTGAAGAATCTTGTCTCACTATGCTGAAATTTAGATCTTGTAGTTCTTTCAAAGATTGACATCTCCAATGATATTTTCCAAGGGATGATCTTGATTGATTCTTCTATGTGGTGTAGCAGGAACAACATAAGATGAAGCAATATTTGTCATATCAATCTCATCAGCTTCACTAAAAGGATCAGGAACCTATGTATTAATAGATGGAATAGTCTGAGGACCATCAATACTAAAATCTGGCTCAACAGTACTAACTTGTGGCCTAGCAGTATTAACCACAATTGTAATGAACACTTGAGGTTCAATTACTGTGTCATCTGTATTGGTTGCATCTCCTTTAGCATTAGAATCATTGGTCTTTGGAGGCTGATCATCAGCTTTGTTTGCCTCCCCTGAAGAAGTGCTTCCACTTGAGTTGTCATTCCAAATGGGCAATAAGATGCAGTCATCATCATCATCAGAATCTGCATCAGGACCTTCCTTTTCTCTTGCAATCATGTTAGAGTCCATAGAAACAGGCACATAGTTCATAGATTATGTTAGCATATCAATATCAAAAATCCATGTTGGTCCTTGCCCCTCTACACAAGGTTTGTCCTAAAAATCTCTATGTGCAGATTCTCCTTTATCCTTCTGGTTCTAGAATTATAAACCCTAAAGGCTTTACTATTCAATGAGTAGCCAACCAGATATCCACTATCAGATTTTCCATTAAACTTACCTAAGTGGTCAATGGTATTGAGAATAGAGACATGACACCCAAAAGGTTTAAGAAAGTCTAGGTGTGCTCTACCTAAAAACAGCTCATAGGGAGTCTTTCTATGAGGCTTTACAATCAGTACCCTGTTTTGAACATAACAAGCAGTATTAATTGCCTCAGCCCAAAATGTCATGGGTAACTTAGAATCTGCTAACATAGTCCGAGCGGCCTCAATCAATGTCCTATTTCTCCTTTCAGCAACCCCATTTTGTTGAGGAGTTCTAGCTACACTATATTCTCCTTTAATACCCTTAAGTTGACATAAATCATTCATCAATTGGTTTTTAAACTCTGTCCCATTATCACACCTAATGATTTTAACTTTCTTATCAGCTAGGTTCTCTACTGCAGCTATGTAAGACTTAAGGATTTCACTGGTCTCATCCTTAGTATTCATGAAGAAAACCTATGTAAATCTACCAAAATCATCAGTCACAACCAAACAATACTTCTTAAAATTTAGGCTGCTAACATTAGTGGGGCCAAATAAGTCCATGTGCAGCATATGAAGTGGTTGGGTGATAGAGTTAAAAACCTTGGGCTTACAAGAGGCTCTATGCTACTTCCCTTTTAGGCAAGCACTACAGGTCTGTTTCTTTTCAAATTTTTTTGAAGGTAAACCTCTTACAAGGTTATTTTTAGCTAAAAGATTTATTACCTTAAAGTTTACATGACCTAGCCTTCTATGCCATAACATTGATTCATCCAAAGAAGATGTAGCAACTAAACATGTAAGATTTTCTTTGGGCACTATGTTTTTCATATTGACACTGTACATATTGCTTTTCCTAAGAAACTTAAGTAGAACCTGATCATCACTAGGCAACTTAAAGTTATGAGATAAAACCAAGCAATTAGTATCTGTGAATAGAACAAAATTCCTCTTGTTATACATTTGTGACACACTGAACAGGTTGTATTTGAGTTCTTTCACATAGTACACATCTTCAAAGTCCAAATTACCGTCTGATTGTGCCTTTACTAGTAATTCTTCCTCCAATTCCTCCTCCAAAAGAAACATATCCTCCATTCAAATCTGAAGTCTAAAGATAGGATAGATTTCCATCATGTGCCCGAACACCCACTGTCTGAATAGCAAAGATCGTCATTATTGTTGGAATGTCCCTGCACATAAAATAAAGGAAATTAGTTCCTTTTGGGGACCCAAGCCATTACTCGACTTGGATCTTCGCGGCATCAATGTAATCATATTTCTTGAGAGTAACTGATGCACTTTAGGGTTGAGTGGTCTTTCTCACCCAACAAGCTGAGGGCTTAACAACATTGCCCTTGTTTCCCTTTGTAGCATTCACTTTAGAGCCAGCAGGTTTCATTTTAGGCTTAAAAGTATTAAATTTTGGCCTATTAGTATTAAGTCTTGGGTCATAAGTATTAACCTTTTTCTTGTAAAACTGGATTTGTTCATCATAAGAATTAAAGGTTTGTGCTGATTTAAAGGACCTTGGTGAAGTAGATGATGATTTTGAAAAGTTTCTTTTGAGTCTTTCACCAAATAAATTGTACCTTCATTGATGCCTGCTGCAGTGGTTACAGAGCCATAAGTATTAACATTAGTACTAGGAGTACTAACATCAAAACTGTCCAGATCATTGCTAGTGATAGGGTGAGCCACAAAGGCTATGTTTTGTGACCCAGAACTGGAAGATGCAGTTGCTTTTCTCTTCTTGTCTTGTTCAATCACCTTAAAGCTATTGAATAAATTGTCCAACTTTATGGTTTCAAAATCTGGCTTGTTCTTCCATACAATGACATAAGTGTCCCATTTTGGTGATGGAAGACTTCTAACAAACCTGAGGTTGACATCTTCCTTGGAGAGCTCCACATCCAATAATCAAAGTTGACTAACAAGTTTTTGAAGCCTATTATAAACCTGAGTCAATAGATCACTTGTACCAAAGAAGGAAGTTTTCAAATTCTTGCTTCAAGAGAGTCTTCTGAGTATTGTTGGTGACAAAATCTCCACCAAATCTGGTTTCAATGGCTTTGAACAAACTCTGAGCATCTTTGTGTTTGTTGAAGGTGAGTTGATGATCATCAGGTATTGCCATGAGTAAAAGACTTCTGACTTTGAGATCATTGCCTCTTAAAGCCATTTCTTCATTGGTGATAGGATCACCTTTTTCTTTGACAATGGTCTTACCATTAAAATCTTCAGTGACAATGGTTTTGTAAGAGTTTCCATAGAGCACAATGTTCCACAACTTGAAATCAAGTACCAAGAAGTACTGCTCTATGCGCATTCTCCAGAGTTCATATTCATTTGGCCTAACTTGGGAACTCTCATAACAGCATTGGATTTGTCAAAATCCATTTCTTCAGATTAGTCACGCAGGATCTTCTAAAAACAAAGCTTCAAGAAACAAGCTCTGACACCACTTGTGCAGTCCCAAACCTTGGATCTAGAACACTTAGCTTGCAAATGTGTTAGTTTCCTTGGATGGTTCCAAAACAACAATGAGAAACTTTGTTGTAGATGCACACAAGTATGCGAAATCGACTTGAATGCACTTGGATGATTAAAGTAAACACAATGTAACACCAACAGCTTTAATATTGTTAAGAATAATACGAGTACTCTCCTAGTACAAGGGTTTACAATCTTGAAGCTCTTCTTAAGATGGCTAGAATATGAGAGATGTGTTTAACCTAGCTAGGATCTCCTTTTATACACTAAGGAGATCCCTTATAGAGATAACTATACACTAAGTATATCATATCTTCTATTGGAATAGAAGATATGCTGTTACAAACCATACACGACATTCCTTACATAGAACAATACAAACTTAATACTATTAGTACTAATATTCTCACTCTTAGTACTAACTAGTTAATACTTATCAAACAATGCTATCAGTACTAACTTTACTACTATAAGTATTAACTCCCAAAAACGAATTTCCGAACTGATGCTCACACCAAACTCGACCAGATCAAAGAGGCAGTTAAAGAAGACCATGTACTGAACAATAAGGTGCTTGAGGCTAATGAGACTTATGTGAAGAACTCATCAAGCCTGACTGAACTCATCCCCATGCTCAACATCTCAGATGTTCAGGGTCTACATTCATCAGTGGAGGCAATTCAGTTCTCTCTTTGTTCGTTGGATAAACATGTGGATGCTAATTCTTCATCTTCAATGGCCTAGAATCTCGAGCCTAGAATGACTGCACTGGAAACCTCTAAGGCCAATCTTGAGAAGCAATACATTGGTCTTTAGCAGGACACTGCAGATATCAAATCCATGGTATCTGAAATATATCAAGCTTTCAAGGGTCAATCTGCTCCATCAACCTCAGTGCTCGGGCCAACTGTACCTCTCACTGAAGGTCAAGAAATAGTTGAGGGGGAGAATGTCACTGAAGAACCAACTCCTTTTCACACGTGGGGAGCCAACTTCAACAATCCCAATTTCACAAGTCCAACCAACAACAACACTAGCATCAATAACACCATCATCATCATCATTACCTCCTCTAGAAAAAGACAAAGGCACACTGACAACGTTTGAGCCTAAGAAACAACCACATGTACCTGCTTCCAAGACAGTCAGACCGGATCCTGACAAACCTATCAGGACGCCATATGAAATCAATGGAAAAATTTACCTACTGACTACGGAACAGATGAGTGAATATCTTGAGAAAGAGGAAAGGGTTAAGAAACTGGCCGAGGAAGAGAAAAAGAGCAAGGCTACCCTGGTTAAAATTGTTCTTGATGAAGCTGAGACGATAGCAAATGATCCAAAGGCACTGGCAGGTGGACAAGGTGTCAGAAGTTCAAAGATACTCAGGATGCTGAACTGCTTGCCCTAAAGAAGAAAAAGGCTGAAAGAGAGAAAGGTTGGCTGAGATCAGGTAGAAGAGAATAGATCATTACAACTGGGTGATGACAAGCAGAAAGAGGCCTGAACTTATCTTTGACATCAAAATTCATGCCAACACAAAACCTGCAGTCATCAATGTTTATAGAGGTCCTGACAAGCGAACCTTTGAGGTTAATGATCCCTTCAAATTTTCTGACTTTGGAATTACTAAGCTTGATGAAATGGGTCCCGTCATTGAAAAGAAGAGGAATGCCATTGTAAAAAAAACTCATGGATGCACTGAGCAAGAGATTTGAGAAACTAAGACAAATTCATGAAGAACTTGGCATTCAGTTTCTTCTTCAAGCCCTAACAAACCAACTTGCCCCCTCTCAGTCCTATAGGAGAAAGAGGAAGATCATGCAGGAGAAAGAGGAAGATCCTATAACAGAGCCCTCCTTGAAGGAGTTAGATTCGTGAATCATCTGGCCATTGAATGACCTAAAAGAGGTCTATTCTTCACTGATGAGTTTGGAGAGCCTGCTTTCCAAAGATGGAGTGATATAGACAAGGCATGGATTGAGGATCTTGTGTATACAAATAAACCATAAAACATTTATTTATATTTTACTATCTTCTAATGTTTTGTCGATAACAAACTTAAAATAATTTTACTGAAATAAATAAAATACGTAAAATCTTTGAGCCAATATTTTACTAAGACACTTTACTAAACATATTAAAACCATCAAAACATGTTTAGTAAATAAGCTGTATAAAACCAAAGACATTTTTATAAAAGACTAACAAGTAATATTGTTTACATCTTATAAAAATGTGTATGAATAACAACTATTGTTTACATTTTATAGAAATGTATATGTACTTTGTATATCTTGTAATGGGTAAGTAATGGGGAAAAACCAAATTTCATAACTCATGACCCATGATCTATGATCCATTAACTAGGTACAACGAATCTTGTTGGGTAAAGAACCAAAGACCATAACCCATACCAATGGAGCATGATCGATAACCCATGACCCATTGCATGACATCATGCATGAAGTCATGTTGGATATTACCCATGATCCATGACCTAAAGTCTATGTGTTAGGTCACTATAAGTTAACACAAGGATCAATATGTAAGAAATACGAGTAAAGGTGATCGGTTGAACAAAATAAACACACGCGATATAATAAGAGACAAAGGTTAGGCGTAGGAATATGATTAAAGTGAACAACCAACCTTTAAAAGAAGGTTTACAGGTAGTATTTATAGGGAAGGGAGCTAGGGCAACATGGCTAGTCTCTTCCTTCCTTATTGGGCTTGAGCCAAGGCTTATGGGCTTTCTACATAAGCCTTGCCATTAATTATTAACATAAAAGCCTAGTTTAAGCAACCTATTACATATTAAATACTAACACTTGAAATATAAGTTAGGAGTGATTCCAACAATCTCCCCCTAAGTGTTGGTAATTAATAAATGACTCCAGCTATCTTGGAAAAGTTGTTGGTGTTTATGTAATAGTTTCCTTGACGTCTTCTGACATTCCTCTTTCTTGTGAGAAGTAACGTCTTGATTCTAACAATCTCCCCATTGTGAGGATCTTGTTTTCTTTGAAGTTTTCAGCTTTGACGTCTTCGTAATCTTTTTTCTTTGTTCTGGTGTGGATATGGATATGTTGTGTTGTTGTTGTCTACATCGGGTCTGCTTCATTGCTCAGGTGTCTCCACGTCTTTCTCCAACATGCTCACACATTCTTTGACGTTGGATTTTAGTATTGATGTAGTTATCTTAGTCTTTAAACGTTGCAGATTCTATGGCTTTAGTAGAAGAATCATTCGGACTTTTGTGTTGCGTTTCGAGAGAACTTAAATTTGTGTTGTTTTTGGTATGAGCATGTGGAGAATCAACACGATCAACTCCCAGGAGCATCCATAAGAAGAAAACTTAAATTGTTCTTCTGATGAATGTCTTGATTCCATTCACCTTGGTCGGGCGAATCAGCAGTCCGAATCCCATAAGGGACATTTGGCATTACATTGAACAAGTTCAAGTAATAACCTACAATTTCGAGCGTGTTAACAGGATAGTGTGAAAACACATCTCTAATTCTAGCAAAGGCTGTTCCTGAACTAGAGTCCCTCAAGTAGGATAACACGATATACCAAAGTACACCTACAGTTTGGGTGAGTCATTGAGGTACACCGAAGCATCATCCCACGACTGTAAACCGTTTGAAACAACACTAAGTATAACTGATGAGTGTCTAAATACTCATCATTTTTATACTATCTAGACTGCAAAATCATCTGAAAACACTCAAAAATGCATCCAAATGATGAAAATATCACAAATCAGTGTTTTATGTGTTTTAAATTCAAAAATATCAAAATCAGATGAAAACGTGATCAAATTTGAAAAATGGCGTTTTAGTCCCCAAGTTTCAAAAGTTGTCAAAATCACCCCGGTATATCTAAATAAAGAAAAATATCATTCAAGGTCCTGAAATATTTTAAATTGTCAAAACGGTCCTTGATGAATCTTTTAGTCAAATGGCGGATAAGGTCCTTCAACTTTGAAAAGTGGCAAAATGGTCCTTGAAATTGGAAATTGTCAAGTTTGGTCCCTGTAATTTTGAAGCTTGTCATTTTCAGCCCTTTGAACAACTTTGATGAATTGGCAGAATTGGTCCTTGCAATTTTCAGAAAATACAAAATGGTCCCTATGCTTATTAATACAAGCCTTGTCAAAATAGCTCTTGGACCCTATCATAAACCTTGACTGCCACCCAAGTGACCCCCTCATCACTAAACCCTTTTGAACCCCCTATTATTAATACCTGTCAACCCAAATAGTCAAACAGACACCCTTTGGCTTTTTCCTCCTTCCTCCCAACTGCCCACCTGAAATCACTCAACCCCCTCACCTCCACTTCAACATATCACCCTCCTTGTCCCCTCCACATCAACACAAAACAAAAATCATTAAATGATCCCTCCCCCTAACACTCAACCCAGCTGATAAAACCATTTCCCGCCAAAAACCAATCAATGGCCAAAATCATCTTAACTCATCCAAGGGTCTCAAATAGACGTGGGAAAAGCTGAGAACAAGTGGAGAAGCAGTTTGGGTATAAAAAGGAAGCAAGAGGAGAAAGAGGGAAGTAGTTAGTTTTTTTTTATTTTTCCTTAATGTCGTTTTTTTAAATAAATGTTGTAGTTTAATCAAAATAATGTAATTTCAGTTTCTATGTATCCCATTTAAGTAAAACTTTCAGTGTAATGTGTTTTGAATAAGTAATTCCAAGTTCTATTATAAGTTTCAAGTTCCACCATCGCTGGAAAATCTCAGTTTCAAACTCTCATTTGTAAAACTTTGAAAAGTTCAATTTCCATCTTAAATAAGCATATTCAAGCTTGTTATAGCTGTGGTTAAGTTTATGAATCACTTTTAAGGAAAATGTCACATGGTCAACATAAGACAACTGCTAAATATTGAAATGGTGATGATATTTATGTTGATGCAGCTTGCTTTGGGGTTGGATTAGACTAGGTTAGAGTATATTTGGTTTGGTTTAGCCTCAAGAACACCATTTGGACACATGTGAGTGAAATCTCACTTTCATCTCAATATCGCTTTGCATTTTTGTGTGTGTACTGTATTTGTAGTTGTAATGTGTTTATATAGTTGTATTATGGTCTAGTAAACTTAGTTTGATCCTTATTACTTGTTGGTTCAAGAGGGTGTATGTTTAAGTTCATATCAAGTATAACGGTGTGTGTTGGATTTGTAGCTAAAACTGCTTTTAGAAGCTTTTTCGATTCTTAACTCCTCTTGTTTTATGCTTGTTAAGTTCTATTCTACCCATATCTGTCTTATTATTGCCTGCAAAATCTCTCAAAGTCAAAATCCCATGTAATCTACCCTTACAAATTATCTGAATTTTTGCTAAGTCAAAATCTCATTTTGTGTTTAAAATACATAAACATAGATTGCGTGTGGCCTTATTTCATCACTTAACATCATTCTCAGTCCACAAAGTTGGATCAAATCTCATGAAAGTCAACTTTTCATTTTCATATCAAAAGTCAAAGTTGGAAAACTCCGCTGGATAACCGAGTTGATTTTAGTGAATTCATTTCGGTCAAAATCAAGATAACTTGTTGCTTTAAAAACTTCCCTTGGTCTACTTTATTATTGTCATTTTTGTGGATTTTTGTTAAATTTTTATAAGCTTCAAAATTGTTGTCCAAAATGGGTAAAGTCCTCGTGCAAACTCAGTACTAACTGAGTATGCAGTGTTTCTTGCGTCTTGCACCGTGCTCATCAGAGCTCATCCAAGTCTGGTTTTTGGTTTACATGTTCCCACCCAGGTCTAGTGTAAGTTCCAAGTTTTGGTTTTTGGTTGGTAGCTTATTTGAGTGCTTATTCTTGGGCTTAAAGTAGACCCCTCTCAATCGCTTTTAGCTATAAAATTTAAATAAGCCAAACTGCTCAATCAGCTTATTAGAGGTTTATACTTGTTGTTTTAAGTTGCATTTGAGTAGTTTTATCATTATACAGCTTCTGTGTTTGTTTGGTAGCTTTTGGTGCCCATTTGCTTATTTCAAGTGCTTATTTCTAAGCACTTGACTCATCAGTTCCATAATTCCACACAAAAGCACCTGTTTTTCCATTTTTCTTAGATTCCTTATATTATTTTAGACTTTTCTTGAAATTTTCAGATTTTTCCAAGCTTGTTTGCTATTTTTCTGCATTTAAATCAATTTTTAGCACTTATTAAATAGCATTTAATACAATTAATTAAGAAAAGTTTCAAAAAAATAAATTTTCATTTTTCTTAAGTTAAGATAAATATAAAAAGACAAAAAAAATATTTTTCTAGATTTTTCTTAGATAAATTTGTATTTTTAGATAATTTAATTAGTTTTTAATAGTTTTTAATTCCTAGAAAATAGAAAAATAATCAGAAAATTACAAAAATAGTTTTGAAAATTCTCTTTTGATATTTTAGATTTTTCTAAGTCTTAATTTTATTTTTCTAGCTTTGTTTCATATTTTCTTGTATTTTAGACTAATATTTAATAGTTAAAATAGTTTTTAATTAATAATAATTAGATAATTAGTTATAAAAATAATTTTCTTTTTCTATAAATTTTATTTTATCATTAGGTTTGTAAAAATGTCATTTTCATATTTTTAGGGTTAATATTGTGTAAGTTTCACTTTTCATTTTATGCGTCAGCGTGGATTTTTAATTCAGTTTTATAAAACATAAAACCCGAAAAACATCATTTAAATATAGTGATAAGCGTTTATTTAATAGTTTTATCTTTTAATTTCCTTTAATTTGCATTTAGCCCGTTTGTAATTTGTTGGCTTTTACGTAGTTATAATCAATTCGGATCCCCTTTTTTATTTCAAATTCCTCGTCACTTTACGTTTGGTAATCCATTGCATAGCTCGGGACATAACGACCGGAAACATTATACTCCTCAGATCTTCATTGCATTAGATGCTTAAAAGGTACTTTAAGTTTCTGATTGGCCATTCACAAGTGAGTAAACTAGGTAGAGAAACTTGGCGGTTTTACTTACGGATCAAATTTAAGCTGGCCCATTCTTGCAGTGTTGTCTTGATTGTCTTCACGTTGCTTGATTAGTAATTTGGATATTCACTCTTTGTTATACCATCGTATGTATTTATATTTTCTTATAAAAATCAAAAACCCAAAAAGATTTTCTTTATTATTTTTACAAAATATTTCATCAAAAATCAAAATATCCATCTTTACGCCTTTTTGATTCTTCATTCTTACCCTCTAATAACCTTTGATTCTTTCTATGTCTTATCCTCACCCTCTTGGTTGTCAATGGTGTGGTGGTCCTTATAATGGTGGCAATTGCCCTAGTTGTAGCGTGGTGGAATCAGGGAAGCGGGTTTCTATAACCAAGATCCTATTCCTACCATAACACAAGCTGATTTATTCCATCGGCTACCACACTGTGAGACTTCAGCCTGTTTCTTGTTGTAGTCTTTGTAGTGGATTTCACATTCCCGATTCGATTTATCCCGTCAGGAAACACGCGCTTGTCTATGGCAGGAGTTCGATAACAATTATGACTACTAACACATACCACTCCACCCGGCCCTCAGGTTTTAGCATTGTGAGTATTGTGGAGAGTCCTCACTCTGCTTCGGATTGTCAAACAAAAGGTCCATTTCCTTGCTTAGCGATTCTGTCTTAGTATCATGACCAACCTCCTCTGACTGATGCCGAGCACAGGCCACTTCCTCAAAATCTTCTCCTTGATCTTTTGGATTTAGTGAAAGATTTGAAGGAATGTAAACACTCCCAAGATAATAAATGAAAAATCCATGGAAGTTTTGTTAGCGAAGGCGGTTGCTAAATTAGATTCCCAAATTGCCTTTGAAAATCTATTGGGAATCAATTACAAAAGAAAAAGCGGCGGATCTAGCCGCCAGCTCTCAATTCCGTTTCATTCACGATGACGATGATGATAATCCTTGATATCCTACAATTTTATAATGGTTCATCAAGTTCATGGGTTTGAAACTCATTCCAAAAAATGTCAGGGAGAAAAGACTATGATGGAATTACTAGCGGAAGAACAAATGAAAAGTATAAAACATATGTATGCTAGTCCTTCTAAACTCCCTCGGTCAGTTGATATCAGCTTTGATTCCATCTAAAACAACTGCTATCACACCGAAGCCTCACTCTCTGAACAGGGGCCGAGCATCTGTGGCTGTTCCTAAAAAAGAATCGGCGAATTCATAAAGTCTAGTGTTGAGAACCTTGTCCAATCGAGAAGTCACAGGGAACTTCGAGGCATATGTGTGATTCTCTTTCCCCTGTTGAGT
Source organism: Chrysanthemum makinoi (assembly GCA_910596185.1). Classification (NCBI taxonomy): domain Eukaryota; kingdom Viridiplantae; phylum Streptophyta; class Magnoliopsida; order Asterales; family Asteraceae; genus Chrysanthemum; species Chrysanthemum makinoi. The sequence continues at coordinate 241,862,863 of OU343222.1, read as the reverse complement.
GTTCAAATGATCATTTTGAAACTTTCTCCGATGTTAGCGACGATTGTACTTCTTATGGAAACATCGAGTATGTTGAAGCATCACTTCCGTCGATCTTGTGATCATCTTCTTGAGTTCTCGTTGAACTCACTCACATCAATCACTCTTTGATTTGAAGCCAATCTAGGGAAGAAAGTCCACCCGATAATGATCGTTCACTCACTTCTTATCCCAATAGTCCAATAGAGAATGTTGATCACTCACTTCGAGAAACATTCAAAGCTACTTTCACTAATCCTCTATTTAAATTCAACTCTAAATTCACTTTAATTTCTGAGAATCCACTCTTTGATACTCAGACTGAGGATAGTGATGAGCCCACAATGGAACAAGAGTTCACAATTTCACTTCATATGAATGATTCTCTTCATGAAGAGTTCTCCGGTGAACTCTCTCATGACATATCTCCTACGGAACATGATCATTTCTATTTTGATCTTGAGGATGATATTAGCTCGGAGGAAGGTGTACTCTATCATATGAGTGTGCTTACTAATGATACTACCTTCACCCTTCCTCCCGATACGTCTACATTTGAGGATGAAGAATGGATCTTGATTGTTATCAAAATCTTTCTTCCTTTCCTCAAATATCGGGTGATTTCTCTTCATCTTCACTCCCGGGAATGAAGACACTATCTTTGACCGGCATTTTCATTTTATCATTTTTGAGCGGTTCTATGTATCTCATCGATTGTGGAACTTTCCGTGCTTCAAATGTTTGTCCAAACATCTTGAATGAAAGTCCAATGGAGATTCTCTATTCCACTTACTTCCCCATGAACCAATTAATTCGGGGTCGAGTCAAGCTAGCGACTCGGTAATCAAAAACAGTAGCTAAACATGGGTTTTCACCCGTGTGTACCACCCTAGTGTGGGGAGTTGCCCCATGTTATATATATATAAGTTTTTTAAAAAAATCTTTCAAAATAATGGCGTAGTATTTCCTTTTACGTTCTTTGTTTCGGCATAACCGCCGGTACTTTGAATATTGAGGGCAATATTCATTTCTAAGTGTGGGGAATTCTCACGAATTTTATCATGTAATTATACCACCCAATTCGCCAATTTTTGGCCAAAATTTTTTTTGGAGTAAGTGTTTTGCACTTACTCATTTGGTTATCAATCCGCCATGTCTAATAAACAAAAGGATTGGCTAATCCAGAGCAAACACTCTTGGTAAAGATATCTCAAATCCGTTGACGCTTGCAATTTGCCCAAAATGTATGGTATTGACTCACCATATCCTAAAAAGTGAAGAGTTGGCTAGCCCACAACTTTATGGCTTGTGGTAAAGGCGGTGGAAAATCCATACCATTGGTATTCACTCACCAAAGATAAATATTGATAATTTATCTAAGAGTTGGCTAGTCCAGAGCAAACGGCTTCCGGTAAAGACAAATCAAAACCGTTGAAACGGTGGTTTGCTCAAAATCACATGGTTATCGAGTGTACCATAGTTCTTACTTGAGCAGAAACATTTGGCTACTCGAAGTGATGGCTTTTGGTAAAGAGATTTTAAAATCCATTAAAGTTCTAAAACATTGCTAGGGACTAGCAATATCTTAGTGTGGGGGATTGATGAGTGTCTAAATACTCATCATTTTTATACTATCTAGACTGCAAAATCATCTGAAAACATTCAAAAATGCATCAAAATGATGAAAATATCACAAATCAGTGTTTTATGTGTTTTAAATTCAAAAATATCAAAATCAGATGAAAAACGTATCAAATTTGCAAAAATGGCAGTTTTAGTCCCCCAAGTTTCAAAAGTTGTCAAAATCACCCCGGTATATCTAAATAAAGAAAAATATCATTCAAGGTCCCTGAAATATTTTAAATTGTCAAAAACGGTCCTTGAATGAATCTTTAGTCAAATATGATAAGGTCCTTCAACTTTAAAAAGTGGCAAAAATGGTCCTTGGAAATTGGAAATTGTCAAGTTTGGTCCTTGTACTTTTGAAGCTTGTCATTTTCAGCCCTTTGAACAACTTTGATGAATTGGCAGAATTGGTCCTTGCAATTTTCAGAAAATACAAAATGGTCCCTATGCTTATTATCTTGACAAGCCTTGTCAAAATAGCTCTTGGACCCTATCATAAACCTTTGACCACCTTACCCAAGTGACCCACTGTCACTAAACCCTTTTGACCCCCTATTATTAATACCGGTCAACCAAATAGTCAAAAGACACCCTTGGCGCTTTTTCCTCCTTCCTCCCATTTGCCCACTGAAATCACTCAACCCCCTCACCTCCACTTCAACATATCACCCTCCTTGTCCCCTCCACATCAACACAAAACAAAAATCATTAAATGATCCCTCCCCAACACTCAACCGGTGATAAAACCATTTCCAAAAAACCAATCAATGGCCAAAATCATCTTAACTCATCCAAGGGTCTCAAATAGGCGTGGGAAAAGTGAGAACAAGTGGAGAAGCGGTTTGGGTATAAAAAGAGCAAGAGGAGAAAGAGGGAAGTAGTTAGTTTTTATTTTTTTCCTTAATGTCGTTTTTAAATAAATGTTGTAGTTTAATCAAAATAATGTAATTTAGGAGTTTCTATGTATCCCATTTAAGTAAAACTTTCAGTGTAATGTGTTTTGAATAAGTAATTCCAAGTTCTATTATAAGTTTCAAGTTTCCTGCTACTGTTGAAAATCTCAGTTTCAAACTCTCATTTGTAAAACTTTGAAAAGTTCAATTTCCATCTTAAATAAGCATATTCAAGCTTGTTATAGCTGTGGTTAAGTTTATGAATCACTTTTAAGCAAAATGTCACATGGTCAACATAAGTCAACTGTTGCTAAATATTGGAAATGGTGATGATATTTGGGTTGATGCAGCTTGCTTTGGGGTTGGATTAGACTAGGTTAGAGTATATTTGGTTTGGTTTAGCCACGCAACAAATTTGGTGGACACATGTGAGTGAAATCTCACTTTCATCTCAATATCAGTTTGCATTTTTTTTGTGTGTACTGTATTTGTAGTTGTAATGTGTTTATATAGTTGTATTATGGTCTAGTAAACTTAGTTTGATCCTTATTACTTGTTGGTTCAGTAGTGGGTGTATGTTTAAGTTCATATCAAGTATAACAGGTGTGTTTGGATTTGTAGCTAAAACTGTTTTAGATGATTGTTCAGTACTTAACTCCTCTTGTTTTATGCTTGTTAAGTTCTATTCTACCCATATATGTCTTATTATTGCCTGCAAAATCTCTCAAAGTCAAAATCCCATGTAATCTACCCTTACAGCTTATCTGTTGAATTTTTGCTAAGTCAGAATCTCATTTTGTGTTTAAAATACATAAACATAGATTGCAGTGGCCTTATTTCATCACTTAACATCATTCTCAGTCCACAAAGTTGGATCAAATCTCATGAAAGTCAACTTTTCATTTTCATATCAAAAGTCAAAGTTGGAAAACTCAGTTTTTGGATAACTGAGTTGATTTTTAGTGAATTCATTTCTGGGTCAAAATCAGTATAACTTGTTGCTTTAAAAACTTCCCTTGGTCTACTTTTTGTGGATTTTTGTTAAATTTTTATAAGCTTCAAAATTGTTGTCCAAAATGGGTAAAAGTCCCCTGTACTGAACTGGTACTAGCTGAGTATGCACGGAGTTTCTTAAACCCTTGCACCGGCTCATCGAGCTCATCCAAGTCGTTTTGGTTTACATGTTCCACCCAGGTCTAGTGTAAGTTCCAAGTTTTGGTTTTTGGTTGGTAGCTTATTTGAGTGCTTATTCTTGGGCTTAAAGTAGACCCCTCTCACTGTTTTTAGCTATAAAATTCAAATAAGCCAAATCTGTTCAATCAGCTTATTAGAGGTTTAGACTTGTTGTTTTAAGTTGCATTTGAGTAGTTTTATCATTATACAGCTTCTGTGTTTGTTTGGTAGCTTTTGGTGCCCATTTGCTTATTTCAAGTGCTTATTTCTAAGCACTTGACTCATCAGTTCCATAATTCCACACACAAGCACCTGTTTTTCCATTTTTCTTAGATTCCTTATATTATTTTAGACTTTTCTTGAAATTTTCAGATTTTTCCAAGCTTGTTTGCTATTTTTCTGCATTTAAATCAATTTTTAGCACTTATTAAATAGCATTTAATACAATTAATTAAGAAAAGTTTCAAAAAAATAAATTTTCATTTTTCTTAAGTTAAGATAAATATAAAAAGACAAAAAAAATATTTTTCTAGATTTTTCTTAGTTAAATTTGTATTTTTAGATAATTTAATTAGTTTTTAATAGTTTTTAATTCCTGGAAAATAGAAAAATAATCAGAAAATTACAAAAATAGTTTTGAAAATTCTCTTTTGATATTTTAGATTTTTCTAAGTCTTAATTTTATTTTTCTAGCTTTGTTTCATATTTTCTTGTATTTTAGGCTAATATTTAATAGTTAAAAATAGTTTTTAATTAATAATAATTAGATAATTAGTTATAAAAATAATTTTCTTTTTCTATAAATTTTCTTTTATCATTAGGTTTGTAAAAATGTCATTTTCATATTTTTAGGGTTAATATTGTGTAAGTTTCACTTTTTCATTTGTACGTCGTAGTTTTAATTCGGTTTTATAAAAACATAAAAACAAAAACATCATTTTAAATATAGTGATAGCGTTTATTTAATAGTTTTATCTTTTTAATTTCCTTTAATTTGCATTTAAGCCGTTGTAATTTGTTGGCTTTTTACGTAGTTATAATCAATTCAGATCCCTTTTTCTGTTCAAATTTCTCGATCACTTTACGTTTGGTAATCCATTGCATAGCTCGCTGGGACATAACGACCCGGGGAAACACTATACTCCTCAGATCTTCATTGCATTCGTGCTTAAGCTGTTTTAAGTTTCTTACAGTTGGCCATTCACAAGTGGTCAGCTTGCGTGAGAAAACTTGACCGTTTTGCACGGATCAATAACCCACGAGGATTTACCGAAGCGACCGCTGTCAGGGCTGTTTGATGTTGACCTTGGCAGGAGTTTCCATTCAATCACTGAGGATCACAATTGTGAACCCCTCATAAATGTTCTCGACAGATTGTTAAGATCTATGTAGGACTCTAGAATTGTATCACTTATGTCCTTATTGTTGAGCGACAAGTGATGAAATGTCAATTGTTCCTAAGAGATCTTTTGATGAATCTCGTGCCTCTAGAATCAATAGTGCGCTTTGGTTTTCCTGAGCAGAGACAAGGGAGAGGGTCTCGTTCTTCAATACCAGCAATCTCTAAGAGAAAGCCGATAGTTTATGTAGGGTTCCCTGTGAGAATGAAACAAGCTTCTGTTGAGAGAAACTTGAGTGGCTAAGAAGGTTTAGTGCATGCGTCACTGGGTCCATGACGACTTTAATCTTCAATACCGGTGTCATCTAGTGACAACCAGTAGCATATGTATTGAACCCGGTGTCAGCCCTAAGTTGAATAATTTGGAGGGCTATTTCATTTCACTCTTTTCTTTACTTTTGCTTTTAATTCTTCAACTCCTTTTTTCTCGGATTCTCAATTTCTCCTTTTTTATAATCATACCTAAGGACTTATAAATTCTAACTATTGGTGGTGTCCTTAGGTAGATACCTCCGGCTCTGGCGGATCATAGGACGGTTATTCCTAACCTTAGTCACCTTATAACTCCATGACTATCCTACGTTGCCATAAAACCATTTTCTCGAAAATCTCTCAAAGTGTTTATGAGTGAAAACTTTTTGTAACACTTCGAGAGTTTTGTATTTTCAGAAATACTCCCCCTCCATACGTGCTTAATTGTTTTGACAGAAATCTGCACGGTGAGGGAAGAGCTCGCACTTTTGAATTGATCGACTCAAGATAGACAATTCACCGCGAGACACGGTTACGCTGTATAGTTAAAGAGTTGCATTGTCAGCTTTTAGGTGACAACTAGCTCTAATAACTACCTTGAAGGTGTGGACAAACCTTGAGAAGGTTGTCAAACCCGTCAAAGTTCATGTCTATCAAGAGTTTCTCGAAGAGGTACAATCTATTTGGATGAGTCTTGGAAGACAAATCTTCTCGATGTATGACAGTTCAGATCTCGTCAATTCATGGGTTAAGGATTAGCACATGAAGATTCCATCATATTTACAACATATTTGTATCAAACAAAATTTCTCCCCCTAAAAAATGGCATATAAATGTTATTTTTGATGAATATTTGATATCGAATATGTCCATTTTGAGTTTTGCGGGAAGATTTCCACGAAGAATGTTTTGTGAACAAAGATTTGTTAGCAAATACTCCCCCTCAACAATTAATATTAACTTTTGAGATTTTGAAAACATAAGGGGAAGTACTTGTTCTTTTGAGCAAAACTTTGAAAAATGAAAGTTTTGATAAGTTTTACTCAAAAGTAAGAAGCTTTCGCTCCTTTTATAAGGATTGTGGCACTGATGCGTACCACAGGGTCATTTCATTACAAGTACGGGTTGTACACTGTTATGTATGCATAATCCATTGTCAATAATACAAATCATATAATCCAAATATCAATTAGTGAAATAGTTTAAGGATTACCAGTCAATCCTTCAATAAAACTGAGAGTTCTCTCTTGACGTTGATAAACCGTAAGAGGAAAACTCACTCTTCCACCCACAAAGCTCTTTAGCCTCCACATCTTATCCCGATGAAATAGCCTCTCATCTATCCTTGTGATTATCTTCCTAGCATCCCTCCTTTCCTTAGATTTCCAACGCTTCTTTGACCCAATTCCTTACTGTATATCCTTCAACCGATATGCTAGCCCATCACGAACCAACTTCAACGTGTGATCACAGAACTTGTGAAGCTCATTCCACGCCATGAAACAGTTGTGGTAAAGTTCACTGCGGTAAACAACTCCAAACTTCGGTTTCTTCAGAATGATGTACTGAGATAGTTTGTTGATGTCGGGAAAATGCAGCGTTTCTGGTATGATTCCACAGCAAGTTGAAGATCAACAAGGCTGTGATGAACTGAAGCTGGATGTTGGTGGAGAATTGTCTCATCCGACCTTGTACCTTAGCAAGATACATGTCTTCGATGTCGTTGAGCGACAATCTCGAAAAATCAGCCTTAGTGAAATCATATTCCTATTCGTCTTGGCGTTTGACTGTGACTTTCTTTAGGAATGAGTAATCCCACTTTGTAGCCAAGGTGACATTCATTATAGCGACGATCCTTTTGTCACTGAACACCTCTTTGTTTGACTTCAGAACTTGGCAGCTTCTGTAGTATAGTCTTCTCCTTTCTGGCCAATGATGAATGCCATACTGTGCACCAAGGTCATAATTCAACATGTTTTCAACGAACATTCTTGTGGCTTCTTCTTCGATGGCAGAATTATTGGAGAAGACTGCTGCTGGGATGTTAAAGGTGAGTGATGTAGCATATTTCTTGCTGACTTCGCTACCGTGTTGCAGAAATTCTAGGTCGTTGTTGAAGAAGTATTGGCAGGGAATCCTGGGTTGATCTGGACAACCAATGGTTGGTAGTGGCTTTGTCCAATATGTGTAGTATGGAGTCTTATCTTGTCTTGTGAACTCAATGTTGGATTTAGGGTTGAGCCAATCAATGTTGTTGGACATAGCTCGTGCGATGTTGTCGAGATGATATTCGACTTTAATGGTACTATTGGAGCTGTCTTTTAGCAGTTGAAAAGTATCGTTCTTGATTCGGCGTAACTCCCCTTTCGTCATCTTCTTCACTTTGAACTTATCCTGGATGATCTTAACATGCTCCATAGTACGACCATCTACCAGTTCTTGGCCTTCTGGTAATCGAGGAGTGGCATCAACTAGCTTACTGAACCATTAATATTCTTCAGTTTCATCTTCATCTAACCAGGAGTTGACAGAGCTGGATCTCTTCTTCTTTGGTTTTGATGATGGACCTGGTTGCTGCTTAGTTGATGTTAGAGATTGTGGCTATTGTTGGGGCTCGGGAAGTTCTTCATCATCACCACCGGTGTATTCAAAGTGATCACCAGTTTTCTCCAGCGGTGGTGGTGACTCAGACTCTTGAGCTTTATCAAATGTAGAAGTCTTCTTAGATGTTTGAGTAGTGGAGGTGGTCTTTGGTGGTGGTGGAGGCATATATGAGGATTCACCTGTTTTCTTCTGACGTTTAGGCTCTGAATCCTTGTCCGCATCCTCATCGTCTCTTGGTCGCTTTTCTTGACCAACTCCTTCCTTGCAAGTTGTCTTTAGTTGATATGCAAGCAATGCCTCAAAAAGTTTTGATTCATCAGAAGTGAAAGTTGGAGATCGGGGAGACATCGGCATAATCAGCTTTGAAATCAAATCAGCTTCAGTGACAAGAGGAGGCAGAACTGGTCGGATTTTCATAACCACTGGTGTAGTTGAAAGTGTTTGCTTGACCAATGACATCAGATATGGATAGAGTTGTCTTGCGAACATTTCTTTTGTGACTCCAGGGACAGTTTGGAGAAGGAATTGATGAGTGTAGTCCCAAATCGTCTTGTCCATTTCACCTTGAATATCCCTGTTGAGGAATTGCTTGATCTGATCTCTTTCCTCTGAGAACTTGTTCATCATATCACCGAGTAAGTTAACCCTGTCAGCCAGCTGATTCAACTTTTTGTTAACCACATTTCTTTTTCTTGCTTGCTTGATAGCCTTAACGCTTTTGGTTTTGGCATGAGATGCCCAAGTGTCAGAGGGTTTCTTGATTGATTTGGAAGATGATCTGGTGGTTGTTTTCTCAGATGGTTGTGGTGAGGAATGAGATGATGACTCAGTTATGGATGGGTCTTGAGGTGGCACAAAAGTTTGTTCAGGATTATGTTCAGGATTGTCTTAGATGAAACTGTCAGCTTCAATTTGAATCCTTTCTTCCTCATCAGCTTTAGCCCGAGCTTCTTCTTCAGCTTTTTCCTTAGCCGCTTTCTCCACATCTTCGTCTGTTATCTTCTCAGTCTTTTCTTTCTCTTCTTCCTCAAAATAAAATGGAACCTCATATTCTTGCTGCTGTTGCTCTGAAGATTCCTTAGTGGTGGCACCAATTCCCTTATCGGGTTGATTAACCGTATCAAGGACTGGTGTAACGAGAGATCCACCGCTGGAACCTCCAGGGCCTCTGGATTGTTGGAGGTTGAATTCCATAGCAGCATGTTGTATCCTCAGATGCTGAAGTGTTTTGTGGTAAGCTCTCTCTTCATCCTTTGGATCAATATCTTCATCAGAACTTTCTTCTTCTTCTTCAGCAACTGGTGTCTTCCCTTTTTCTAATTTGGGAATTGGTGGTTTATCTTCAAACCTTGTTGAGGTAGTATCATCTGTAGCAGTTTAGGAGTGGTAAACCACCTCTTCAGACTCAGTAGCTTCAGAGTCGTCATTCTCTGAAGTTGGTTCTGGTTTAGGATTAGGATGAGCGACCTGAGAATTGACTTTTCTTTTGAGGCTTGGATGCCTCTTTGGATACTTGAGTGTGCTCCCAGTGCTTCCGACACTACCAGTGCTTCCTGATCTTCTGGTCTTCTTGACAGGAACATCTGAAGTCTTTTCATTCATAAACCCAACTTTTCCTTTACTCACCGCATCTTGGTATAGAAGATACGATGGAAGACTTTTGATTGCGTCAGTAAGAAGGCAATCAAGTAGCACTGCACCTTGTTTCTTTGTTGATGAGTCTTTAAATCTGACAATGTTCAATGTAGGCTCATACAACGCAGAGTGATTCTCGGGGTCATTGATTCTCAAGGGAATGTCCCGATGTTTCCCAAGAATGTTCTGAATCAACAGCTTCGTGTATCTGATAAAGGGAACCTTTGTTCCAGGCTTCTTGAGGTGTGACATCATATCTTCCCATATCAGGCTTGCAAAGTCTATATGCTATTTGTTGACAATCCCCTAGAAGATTTGTAGGTGCATGAGTTTAGGATGCTCATGATCGCTGTCTCTTCCAGACACCGACTTGGCGATCATGATGTACAAAGTCCTCCACGGTTGAGGAATGTTCTTAAGATTGACCGTGGAGTGCTTGGTAATGACTCCAGCAGCTTCATCATAGCCAATGTCAACCATGAATTGCATTGTAGCTTCTTCATTTGAAGTGGCTACATAGTCAGCAGGTTGAATAGCAGGGAGAAGAAGAATTGTTTGAAGATCTACTACCGTGACGGTGACTTCCTTATGATTGAGGGTCACAATGACAACATCTTGACCATCAACCTTTTTCATCGTGTGCCAGAATTGATGAATGTAGATTTCTGGTACAATTGCTAAGTTGGTTAGCATGTTGTTGTAGGGATGAGTATTGAGGATATCCACAGCAATCCTGCATGATGACTCTGAGCACGTGTAGTTCTCAAAATCGACCTTGAGGTTGTTCTTTCCAATCGTCTTGCTATAATCAGTTGGGAAAATGTCTTCCATTGTGAGTTCATTTGGTGCGTTGACATTTTCCATGATAACGTCCATTTCGTGATCTGAAAGGTATTGAGACAAAAGAACCAACATATCGAAAGACATTACGTTAGTCAAAAGTTGATTTTATTGTCGAATTATTGAAGTTGTTATGTTTATGAATGTTACGGGTCCAAAGTCACATATTGTCCAATAGTACAAAGTTGACGTGGTAAGTTACGTGAGTATGTTAATTTTAAATGTTAAAGTCCAAAGTTTACTTAGTCACACAATCGTTTTAACTTTTGTATCTTATTAGTGTCATTTTGGTTTTGTGACATTATGAGTAACTTATTACAAGTTTGTACACGTAACATTTCAAAAAAATTTAGTTACAATTTGGCTTAAGCGTAGGTTAGTAAGCTTATGTGTAAACAGTGTAACCATAAGTGTATGAATAAGCTTATGAATAGGAATCACCCTTAGGCGTAAGGAGGGCTTATGCGTAGGAGTGGATTCTTAGCATAAGGCTTACACGTAAGCTTAGGTTAAGGACTTACGTGTAAGGTTTACTCGTAAGAGTACCCTTAGGCGTAGAAGTCCAAGTTTACGCATATCCTTCACAAGATACTCGTAGTCCATTGCAGAACCTTATGCGTATGAGTTACGCGTAAAATTTCTCTTATGCGTAACATCTACACATAAGGTGATCCTTAAGCGTAAGTTCCATGTAACCTTGATTCTGATTCTGGTAGGCGTAGAAGCCTGATATAATTTAATCATAACACTCATATTAACAAGTTATCAACCATTTTCAATATCACAAACATGACATGCATGTTACGCGTAAGACATGTTTAGGCGTAAGCTTAAACCCTAATTTTCAAATTCTACGTTTAAGAGTTCTAGCCATGGGAAATCAACCAAACTTTTTCTGGGATGTCTTAGAAGCTAAATGAGTTGTGTTCAACAAGTTTTAACATCAAATGTACCATGAATCAAGAATACCCAATTCTACGCGTTCATAAACCCTAAAGCTTAATTCTTAAGATTTGATATTTCTTGGTGAGATTCAAAGGTGTTAAAGGTTATGTAGGATCGTGAATATTATGTTGTTTGGTGATTCGGGTGGTCTAGGATGATGATAGTATATGAATGCCATGGTTAGAGAGATGAAGAGAGTAGAGATGGAATTCTAGAGAGATAAACAAAAGTGTAAAAGGTTAGATTAGAACTTCCAACCCTCTACCTTGGAAGGTAGAGGGTATTTATAGGTTACAAACTAAACGACCTCCTAACGGCCTGTGGATCAGGTATACAGTGGGTAAAGACCCGTCCTTCCTCCACGATGTTACACCAAACTAATCTACGCTACTAATTAACTAATAAACTACTAAATAACGTAAATAATGACATGTCTACGAGCTAACATATGCTAGACCATAATTGGGGTGACCGACACTTTCACATGGAATTTTCTAATTCCTAACAATCTCCCCCTAAGGGAGGTCACCCCATGAAATACATTTTGCATCCTAGCATTCTATCTTTGTCTTTAGTTCTGAGCTCGTAGACTTCTATTCTTCAAGTTCTGCAATCTTTGTGCATTAGTAGCGATTCTTCAAAGTCCGATTATTTTGTACTTTCAGTAGAGGTCTTTAACTGATCCACATCTTTGATGATCTTCGAGCTTTCTTTGAGATCATCAGCCACAGTAAATCTCTGGATCACCCTTTATTGTGTTGGCATCATGTGAAGTTGTAACTTTCGGACCGACATGCTCACACCTTTTGGATCATGACATCTTTCCATCAGAGTAGCTGAAGCTTTACTGGTTCATGATATTTGCAGCAGCTTAGCAGAAGCATAGTATAAAAATATCGAGACCAGGTTATGTAGATATGCGCCAGTCATGATTTCTTCAAATAAGTGTGGATCTTTGTGAGCATGCGGCTTTGGATTGACTCCTCAATTCGATCATGCAACCGTCCAAATGTACATGCAAACAACAGTTAGCAATAAAATACACGAAAGTGTCTTTGATCACTTTCGTTGAATTGAGGTACACGGCCCACGGTTCCCCGTTGATCAGTATAAGTAATGCCTGTGATCAGGTAGGATTCCTAAGAATCTCCTTGACAGGGTTTCACAGCTGCTCTAGCCGTTCTCAAACCGGAACGTCTCAAAGAAGACAACACAGAGTGAGTGAACCAGCGAATTGAGATTCACTGATTGATGAAAATGATTTGAAAACAATCGCGTATTGCATGAAGAAAGAGTTTTGCAATACGACGAAGGTTTTATGAGAAAGATCAATTTTCAAATTAAAATACTCTTTGTATTTGAAAAGAATACACATTCGATGTGCTAGAGAAAAGAATATTTGCACACCAAACGGTTTTTCCAGAGTATTTTTTCATTCAGAGATACTTTTTGTGTTTGAAAATGAATACACATTCGACGTGCTAGAGAAAAGAAGATTTGCACATCGAACGGTTTTTCCAAAAGTATTCGTCAATTCCATTCCTGGACCAGGGTTGATTCAAGATTGAATCTCCCCATCGTTTCTTTCCACTTGTCACAAGATTGATCTTACGAGAAGATCTCACATGTCACCCACCAAGAGCTTGTTTGATGTTGGCTCTAGAAGGATTTCCATCTTCATTGTGAATATTTTTACATATCACTCAGATGTTCTGGCAATACCACAAGGATAATGCGTAGGACTCTTAATATATTCTTACTTTCCACATTTTTTGAAACAGTAAGTCTTCATTAATTTTGTGTCCTAATGAGACATTGTGGATGATCTCTTGGCTCTAGACTCAATAGTGCACATTTGGTTCCTATGCCGGAGACTAGGGAGAGGGTCTCCTTCTTCAATATCAACCAACTCTAAGAGAAAGTCGATAGATAATGTCGGTTCCCCATGAGAATGAAACAAGCCCTTTTAAGAGGAACTTGAGTAGCTTGGGAAGTTGTAGTGCAGTGCATCAGTGGGTCCATGACGTCTTGTCTTCAATACCAGTGTTACCTTAGTAACAACCAGTAGCATATGTATTGAACCGGGTTTTACGCCCTAAGGTTGAATTATTGGAGGGCTATTTCTTTTCACCCTTTTCACATTAATTACTTTTTCATTCTTCAACCCCTTCAGTGCTTACCGAGAGTTCATTACTAGAACCTTGTTGGGTTTATATTCCAGTACTAGCTCTTTCTTAGTCGGCACTCTTCCCATATTCTCATTTTTCTCCTTTTTTCAATATACCTAAGGACTCTACACTATCTAGAGGATTGTCCCTGGGTAGATCCCTCCGGTTCTGGCGGTTCGTGGGAACGAATACCTAACCTAACCATCCTTATATCACCATGCATAAAGTAAATTGGTCGGTCTATTGGTATTGTTCTTTCCTTCTTGAAACCAATTGAAAAATTATTTGGAAAATCAATCAAGGTACTTGTGATACGAGATCAAAGCCTTTTGTACCTTAATAGTTTTGATCATTTAGAAATGCTCGTCCTCAACATGTGAATATGATCTTGAAATTGTTTAGCACATGGTGGCAAGAGTTCTTTTGAAATAATTTCTTTGAAATAATTTCTTGATCACAATTTCCGTAGAAAAAGCCATTTGAATTTCTTTGGGTAAATTCTCCCCCTCAATATGTGCGTAGGATATTTTTAATAATTTTATCACATAGAGGAAAGAGTTCATTTGAAGTACATCCACGATCACAAAATCCATTAAGAAACCATTTGCTCCCCCTCAATATGTGCATCGATAACCGAAAGAGTTTAGCACATATTAGAGAGAACTAGCACTTTTGAGTCAAATAGATCATCCTTTATCAAATTTCATTATTAAATCAAAAATTCTCCCCCGATCAAAAATATCAAACCGTTTGAGATTTTGGATCCCAAGTAATTTAATAAGGTCTAGAAAACATGAGAGAATATGTACCTGATTTAAAAACTCATCTAGTTTTTGGATAAATGCTCCCCCTCAACATGTGCATTATGTATTGAAATCGTTTGGCACACGGAGGCAGGGGTGCCTTTAAAGGACTAAAACAGATTTGAGATTTAAATCACGATCTCTCCCCCGATCAAAAATTTTAAACAAATTGAGATTTGTGATCCCAACTGATTTAAATCATTTAGAAAAGTTTGGGGAAAGACGTGGCAAGATTTAATTTTGAAAGATGACAGATAGGGAACAATTACAGACATTAAAGATTGTTAGTGTCAGGTATGATAGTTTTTAAGAGATCTTTAAGTAAAATAAAACAATTTCACAATCAAACAAGAACAGAAAAAATTTCATTTTGAAAGATCTTGATTCTTAATGAAAAATCATACCATGACATAACATTAAATCTTTAGATCACCACTTTTTATCGTACAAAACGGACTTTTTGATGAAATATCGTTTGAAGATCATTTAATTTTAAATCACTCTCCCCCTCAATCGATGACCGTAGTCGTTGATTGAGTGACTTAGGTTTTGATAAGATAAAGTCCGGTGATTTTCAAAATTTAGTTCAATTTATTTTCAAAACAATATTTTTCCATTTTCAATACAATGTTTTCAAAATTGTTTAAAAATGGTATCCTGCACAAAGATCCGTTAGGTGGTTGAGAAGCTTTTGTTGTTGTTGTAGGGTTTGGAAGAAAAACCGTCTGCAGATGCAGTGAGACTTCATACGTTGCATTTTAATGCCAACTTAGGTCAAATTAAGCTCCGTTTCTTCAATCACTTAGAAGAAAACCATCTGCTGATGCAGTGAGACCTCTTACGTTGCATTTATGCCAACTCTCCATAGAAGTCCAAATAAGCTCCGTTTCTTCATTTGTCAACCCAGGATATAGTTACCCTTTCCTTTCGGCATCCAATCATCATCAGTTGTGGGATCCGGATCGGGAGCATTCTTATGTACCAAAATAACCGCATACGTTAGTGAACACACATACATATATATGGTGGTCGACATCACCCAAATAGCAGTCAACTAATTAAAGTCAATCAAACATATCAATCAGATCATAAAAGGCATGGGAATAATGTGTTCCTCAAACTCTAATCATCTAATCCTAACAATCTTATCCTAGGCACCTAGTCCTTCAACGTATGTTAACAACATTTTTAATTAAGCATATTAGGATAATTAAGAAAGTCCGTTAGATGATATAGATTTGAAAGCATTCTCCCCCTCCATCAATGACTCATTTTCTAGAAAGTTTAAAAGCGCTGAAGTCATTGATTGAGTTTTCAATCCACTACGAAAATTGAAGCCGATAGATTTTCAAGCAACTCATTCACCACCATTTTGTTAAAACAAATATTTTTCTGAAGAATTTTTGAAGGAAAAATATTTGAGTAGGAACAGCAGTCCTTCGACATGCTTTCGTTATATTGTTTTAGGATAAGTGCACGAAATGTTTGAAAATTGGTTTACCGCAACACTTTCCTTTCTTATGAAGAGCGGGTTGCTATTTGAAATAATAGCAAACCATAGATTAAGCACGGGTTACAGTCTGAAATAACTGCAAGCCATATTTTGTGACATGTTTTGAAAAGAATATTTACACCTCCTGCTCGAACTTCATCTATGGTCCCGTGCCATTATTGAATGACATTTCTAAGACCGCAGATGTTATCGATACCAGAAGACATGTCTTGAGAAAACATATTTTTATTTTTAATTTTTTATTTTTTTTGGTATTTTTCAATTTTCTATTTTGTTTTTGTTGGTTTTATATTTTTGTATATTGTTTTTAATAAATATATACAAAGATAGAATAGATGATATAATTTAAGAAGATGATGATACGAGTACCAAGATAAGGATATCGAGCAGCACGTCGTAGAAGAAAGAAGTCATCATCTCTTAAACATTCACCACCAAAGCTTCCAAGACTCTTGAATCGAAGAGAGAAATTGAGCCACTTGAAAGTGAGACTTCGGTAGCTTCCCCCCAAACCGTAAATCCTTTAACTGAGCAGATTCAAAGCTTTCTTTCAAGCTTCTCTTAGCCAGGTGCACAAAGAAGCACACCATTATCATCGAACTTGCTGCTCCTTTCAAGAATAATCACCGTGATTCTTCGTTCGAGGTTATATCATCCAATAGAAGAACAACAACGTATCATCCCACATATGAATATCTCTTCTCAAATTTCATTCCACTGAAGTTAGAAGCAATCCATTCCAAAAGGTGTCAAGAGACCACTTCCCCCAAGTAGATGAATTGATGCAGTCAGTCTCTTAGACTAGAGCTCACGAACCCGAATAAACATACCGAGACACAGAAACTTATACCATCGAAGTAGCAGATTAGTCAATAGCCAAAGAATAACCCCGATGTATTCTTTTCTCTCCCCCTGAAGAAGGTGTATGAAGCTCAAGAACCCGAAGTACCCGAATGCCCAAAGAGAGAATAACCGATAACATTGAAGAAGCAGGCCGAATCACTGATTTTCTCTGCGGATGACAATCTCTGCGGATGTCAACTCCGGAATAAGTGATTATATCACTGAATAATCCCTCAAGTGAGACAGCTGAGCGCCCCCAATGTACACAATTCTGTCTCCCCTGATGATTGTGATAACATCGAAATCATCACACACTTGTGTACCTCTTTTTATCTTCAGAAACTTTCTTTTACATCACTTCCCCCATGTCGTTGGAGTAATAACACTAAAATCCTTGATGAGTAAAACCTTGAGTTTCTCTGCAGTAATAACATTTGTCTTCCCGGGATATCTTCAATCACTTAGAAGAATTAAGTTCATCAAGTTTACTCGCTTTGTGTTCAGATGTGTGTCTCCTTCCCCCTTGTTGGTTTTGACACTTCAGAATCAACAACTCATTCTAAGCCCGTATACTAGAAATTTGTTGAGAAGAACACTTGAACTCTTGTGGGAATCAACTTGCTGAAGAATATGAGCAAGTCTAATTGGGGATTAAATTCGACATTTCACTCTCCCCCAATTAGTGCTCTCCCCTAAACCGACAATCTGTTTGATAAATGCTCAGATTAAGAAGAAGTCTTTAGATAATTAAATGCAACTCGTCTTTAGTCTTCTAATCATGTAGTAGAGAATGTAGAATCGACTGTAGACTCGACCTTCTTCAAGATTCTCCAGTTGGGGAATAGATAGTTAACATCTTCAACTCACCAAAAACAAGAACATCACCAAAAAGCATCTCAATCAACTTACATCTTGCAAATCCCCTTAACTAAAATCCCTCCCAATCAAACAAGAACAGAAAGATGTTCATCAAGGAAATCAGCAATCAGGCCGCAACGAATACATAAGATGGTAACACCAAACTACCAATCACATCAAACAAGAACAGAGAGATTGTTCGGAATCATCATGTTGATGTATACGTGAAGCATTAACCGGAAGCACTTTGTCGATAAACTCGTCAATCCGAGTGAAGATGTCAACCAGCGGCTCTTAGAAGAAACTACATGTGAAGATGATCCGATAAGAAGAAGCTCAGTTCTTACATGAGTTAGGAGCCGTTTGACCATATATTCTCAAATATCAATCAACCATGCAAAAAAAATTCACACTTCTTTTCCCCCTCAAGAATTGCATACGGAGATGCCATTCTTGATTAAGTAAGTGAATATCATCCAAATGTAGTCTATTCACACTTCTCCCCCGCAAAATTAGCACATGATGTCGCCATTGTCATTATAGTTGAGCAAGTGGAATAAGAAAACAATCAACTGTAGCCCGGTTCACTTGATAATTGAAAGCACATGGAAAAAGCATGAAGCATGTTGATGAGAATGGTCATATTAGAGAAGATTTCTCTTCTTCAGAAGATAAAGCGCACTGACACGTACACTTTTCTTTTCTTTAGAGTACGAGGCTTGAATTGTTGTGTTTAAACGTCATAATGTTGAAGTACGAGGCCTGAACTGATTTGAACAGACGTCATTATCTCTCTCTTTTCATCCTCTCTTGGCAAACTTCTAATCAACCCCATTATCATTCAGTAGGCTCTTTGTTGTGCCAGCTGATGGAGAAAACCCAATATGATGAATTTGACCGTGAAGTAAACTAACCCGAACTCATCACTTAAACTTGCACATATGTAACAAAGAGCGGTGCCGATTTCCATTAGCATCTCTAAGTACTCTCTAAGTACTCTATACTCTTCAACCAACCAACCACAAGTATAAGACGTACATCACCACTTGAAAATCCACAATTGAATGTGACACTGAGCACTACAACGTAACTCCTTAAAGTGATAGTTATTTTGTGGTGGTAAGAGCCCAATTCCCCCAAGTGGTAACAGAAATGGTAAAATACACCCAACAATAACTAGATTTCCAAGTCTTCATTTTTGATAATAAGCTTCAACAAGGATCTTAAAGAATCTTCATCCAACCATCCCCGATACCTTCAGATACTAAGTACACTCGCCGTGATATTTCACTTCAACCTCAAATAAATAATAGTGAATTAACTCCGTTGTCACATCTTATGGTTAAAAGCTCAAATCTAGCCTCCTTTGACGTTTTAAGTGAACTATGATAATGGTTTTCATCCCGACCATGGTTAAAAGCACATAACCCCGTAAAACCTTGTAATAACCAAACAGCTATGACGAATATCCAAACACAAATCCAATTCATGAAGTAAACCCTTTTATCCCTTCTTCGAAACAGAAACCGTAGCACCAGCATCAAATAAGATCCTGAAATACACTTTCCTTTCTCCAAGATGGTTCCATCATTACGGGATTTTACAATTCTACGGTCTAAACCGAGAAATAGTTTCTTTCGCCGGATTTTACAAGACTAAGAACAAACCGTAAGATAGATCCGGAAATGCACTTTACTATTACCAGGATGTTTCCATTGTCACGGGATTTTACAAGTCTATGAGTCAAACCGAGAAATAGGTTCTTTTGCGGGATTTTTCAAAATCAAGACAAAATCGTAAACAATGTCAGCTTGAATGTGTAATGACAACTTTGGATTCAGTGAATATCTGTTTTAGGGGAACATGCAGTGGTTCATAAACGATTCATTATCCAACATCATCAATAGCATCAACCATCCAATAAACACTTTGGTAAACACACCATTCACACATTCTGTCGGCTATAGTAGTGACCATATGGAGAAGTAAACCCGATATACCAAACTTGATCATGAAGTAGAATTTCCCAGATTTGTTACTTAAACTTGTACTAATCCTTGTGAACAAGAAACAGTGTACCCAATGTACAAAACCTCTTGACATTCTCAACTGAGTGAGACACCGAAGTGATAGCTACGTTATGGGTTAAGTGAGAAAGAATCACAAACGCAACTAAATACCCAAGTCTTTATCACCTTCTATAAACGCCCAAACAAGTCATCTTCGCGGAAGAGTAGAAACAAAGAAGACGAAATAAGAAACGCACCCGGAAAACCTCACTTCAAATCAAAAATAAGAAATACCGAACAAACAACTCCGTAGACAACTTTGTTCATCCATCAATTCAAGCCGTGACATAATATTTTCCGTGAAAGTGTATACACCAAAGTACCAAACCTCATAACACAACGAATCTCATCTTCAAATTTCTTCGCTAAATCTCATAATCAGATCACATTATCAAAAATCTCATCATTAAAACATTTTAATGAATCACATAAAGTCCAATCACATAAACCTCCCATTATCAAATCTCATGGCACAACAATCTCATCGACATACAGAACGTACACCGGATACAGTCTTAAGCACATATCAAAATCCATTCCAAAGACAACCCACGACTTAATATCCATTCCAGGAGTGAGAAAGCACATTATCCACAACCAAGTCAGATTAACACCACGTCACATCATTAATATTCAAATCGTAAATAATTACTTGACATCGTTAATGTTCACAAGACCAAATAACACCATGAGGCCCAAGCATAGTTATTACTTTGTCCAATTCCATAGCCCATACGAGATTAGTACCATCAATCACACGGTCTATTGAAATCATTTATCTCATCCGATCACTCAAGTAATTCATATTCGACCAGTTACCAATGAGAATACACGATCAATTAAGAAATATGATTTAAACTAACCATAACATAAAAGATGTATGACCATGAGTTAGGAGCGAATTAAAAAAATGTGATTGTAAAACAAATCCCCAAAAACCATACGTATCAACAAGAAACACGGTCCATCCAAGAATCCACAAACTCACGGCCCATCCAAATCCACAACTCACGACCCATCACTCCACCGGTTATTGAAATGAAACAAGCCTGGTATTTAAGATCACTTCTCACATACTTTACCCTAAATATTCTCAAACCTCCGCCCCCTTTCCTCTGATTATTCTCAACCCATGCCTAAAATCCCAGCAGCTTCACAAATAACTCTATTTAGAACCGGTAGTCCAAATCTCATAATAAACGAATAATATTCCCATGAACAAGTCTCACAGCGATCTCTTTCAGAATCCATTGTGTTTAGACACAACACAAGTCAGAAAAAAGCCATAGGGATGGCTTTTTGATTCGGTAACAAGGACCAACATAGTGGGTAGGTTCTATTGCATACGGCACACAAGATTTCGGGTAGGTTGAATAAATTGTTATATGTTTTGAATGTCTTTCCATTAAACCGAATCAGAGATTTGATTCAAAAAAATTGTTGACATTATTTCTTTAATTTCGAAAATTATCAAAATCTTTTGATCTATGATGGTAATTTACATTCGAGTCATGGCCTTCAAAAGTCGTGATGTGATAAGATAATCTCGAATGGTAAAAAAGACTGAGATCAATAAATTATGGTTCCCCTTTTGATTTACACATAACGAAACGAGGAACCATTGAACTATTTATTTTATTTCCATGGTACTTTAATTTCGTTAAACCAACGAATGATAGATAGAAGTCATAACAGTCTTGATATGGTTTCTTATCATTTGAAATTTGGATATTATCAAAGAAATGTATACTTCCAAAAGATTGATGATGAATCTTATTTCTTTCGAACGTTTTGACCATTTAGGTTGATGTTTCATTGATAGAAAGGAAAGAAATAAAGAAACTGAGATCTAGGGTGTTGTGAATGTTGTGAGGTGAATCTTGATATGTTCTTTAGGATTAGGTCATGGTTGTGTCATTGATTTTGTTTTTCATTTGGTTGTTGATGGTCTTGAAAACAGATGTTACAAGTATTGAAGTATGGTTTGAGTGTCTTAACATCAAAAGGCATCCCTTTCATCTCAAGTCAACAACTCGCTTCATATTCTTCCCCTTTTCTGTCAACTCGCATTTAGTATCTGGCTAACAACTCGCTTTTGATTTATGACTCAACTCGCATCGTGACAGCAACTCGCTCAAAAGCAAGTGCAATTATACAATATGCGAGTTAAGTAACTACATTAAAACTGGACGAAACCCAACTTTTGACCACCATACCAATTCGCATTTGACCTGACCAACTCGCATAGCATATACACTGAATTTGGACACGATGGCAACTCGCATTCAAAAATGCGAGTTAAGACAAACAGCATAAACACAACTCGCTTGAACGAGTTTATGACAACTCGCTAAGATGAAACTTGACCAAAAACGCAGCGAAGAACCGATTAAAGCCTCATTAATGAACAATTTAAAAACATATTTCGAACCATTGTCACCAGCAGATTCATGTATAACCAGTTAACAGCTTTTCTAAAAAAATATATTCAAATCTGCTTTTACCACAAAATATGTATAAACCAATGTCAAAAACATATCAAACCACTTAAAAAAAAACCCCATACGAATTAAACAACACCAAAACCGTAACCAAACATCACAAACCGCATATATGATGAGTACAACATGCATCAAAAACCACTCAAAAAACCGTATGAATCATCAAGAAGAACATAACCTTGGCTCTGATACCAATTGTAGGATCGTGAATATTATGTTGTTTGATGATTCGGGTGGTCTAGGATGATGATAGTATACGAATGCCATGGTTAGAGAGATGAAGAGAGTAGAGAGGGAATTCTAGAGAGATAAACAAAAGTGTAAAAGGTTAGATTAGAACTTCCAACCCTCTACCTTGGAAGGTAGAGGGTATTTATAGGTTACAAACTAAATGACCTTCTGACAGCCTGTGGATCAGGTATACAGTGGGTAAAGACCCGTCCTTCCTCCACAGTGTTACACTAAACTAGTCTACGCTACTAATTAACTAATAAACTACTAAATAACGTAAATAATGACATGTCTACGAGCTAACATATGCTAGACCATAATTGGGGTGACCAACACTTTCACATGGAATTTTCTAATTCCTAACATGTTAATTGAGCATGTATCAAACATTTCTCAAGCATCTAATTAGCCTCAAACATTCACAACAGAAAGTAACCAAATCCACATATGAACCTTAAAATTCGAATGAGTTTAAAAACGATTTCTGGGTGGAAAAATTTTGATGGAAATGATTATAAGACATGATTTTAACCATTTTATCACTAACCATTTCATCATAACATCATTTTCCAAGAACATGTTTATACGCGTAAGCGTATGAACACAAAATCACTCGTTTGGAAAATCTAACCGTTGAAATTGTTTAAGGTTAAAAACCTATGTTTGTAATGCTGATTAGATGCAAAAACAACTTACAAATTCATATATTGAAGCACAGATTTAATCTTTTAATCTTAGGCTTGGATGAAGGTTGGTAGAAAATAAATGAGGGTAGTAAATGATTGAAAATAGTTAGGTGGAAGATTTTATAAAAGATTAGTTTTCACTTATGACAAGTATAGCCCATCCACCTCAATCATTTACAACCAAGACCCGTAACCTCCACTTTGGTTGAGTAAAATATGATTGTTTGGAAAGAAACATAATGACACTCCCCCTCTACTTTAGAAATAGCGAAATTTTTCAAATTTGAGTCCGAGGAGAGTATATAACAAGAAACGTATCCACCATTTTCAAAGAAACAACCAAATTTGGGTAACATGCAAGTACAAGGTTTTATGAGACAGAAAAATATTGACATTCTCCCCCTCAACACTTGTTTGGGAAAAATAATGAAATTTTTTATTGAACAACTTGTTGACGGAAGATTTGTACTTGCAATGTTTGAAAGAAATTTAGATAGAAAAATATTTTTGTGTTTTATTAGATTTTATATTTTTCTATTTTTGTTTTTGAAAAAATTATTTACAAAAGAGCTTTTGGTGTTTGACTGGTTTTAAGATTGTGTTAAAAGTTCGTCCAGTTCCTCTTGAGTCAAACACCTCATGCCAATCTGGTGAATCAAATCAGTTAACCTAGCAGGAGCTAAGGCTTTGGTGAGAAGATCCGCCAGTTGGTGTTCAGTACCCACAAAATATAATTCAATGGTACCCTTTTCCACATGCTCTTTGATGAAATGATATCAAAGATCGATGTGCTTGGAGTTCAAATGTTGAACGGTGTTGCACAAGATCGCAATAGCACTTCGATTGTCACAGTACACCGGGATTCTTTCAAATATGTAACCATAATATTTGAGTTGTGTTCTCATCCCAATGACTTGAGTATAACACGTAGACATGGATACATATTCTGCTTCAGTTGAGGACAGTGATGTACAATCTTGCTTCTTCGATTGCCATGACACCAATTTATTACCAAGGAATTGCAAACCACCTGAAGTGCTTTTCCGCGAATCTAAGCAACCTGCGTGATCAGCATCTGAAAAGGCGATTAGTTCAAAACTAGAATCCTTCGGATACTAGAATCGTTCAAAACCAGAATCCTTCTATATATCCGAGGATTCTTTTAGCCTCATAGAGGTGTTTGTCAGTTGGTCGTGACTTATAACGGGAGCAAAGATATACAGAAACTACAATGTCAGGTCTAATGGCTGTTAGATACATGAGAGACCCATTAATACTTCGGTATTTGGTAGGGTCAACCAATTTCCCATGTAAATCAGCATCCAGTTTGTTGGTATGTGCCATTGGTGTGGCATAGGTATCACAGCTTTGCATTCCATGTTTGTTTAAAATTTCAAGAGCATATTTGGGTGACTTAGGAAAAGTACCGCGGGGTGATTGATGAACTTGAAGTCCTAAGAAGAGCGTAAGTTCACCCATCATTGACATTTCAAAATGTGTTTTCATAAGTTTTGAAAAGCGTTTGAGTACTTTTTATGGGTTGACCCAAAAATGATGTCATCCACATAAATTGGAACGATTAAAATGTGTGCCCCATGATATTGTATAAACAGTGTTGGGTCGACCAATCCTTTGACAAAATTACGGGATAGGAGAAAGGATGATAACTCATCATAACAAGCCCGAGGGGCTTGTTTGAGACCGTAGAGAGCCTTGTTCAGTTTGTAGACGTGCTTAGGGAACTCTGGATCAACAAATCATTCTGGTTGACAAACATATACCGTTTCCTTCAGTTTACCATTCAGAAAAGCGGTTTTGACATCCATCTGATAGACCGTGATGTTCATGTGAGCCGCAAATGCCAGAAAAATCCGTACAGCCTCAAGTCTAGCAACTGGTGCGAATTATTCCTCGAATTCAATCCCCTCTTCTTGTCTATAACCCTTAGCCACCGAGGGCGTGACTTGGATTCGATAACCATACCTTCATTATCCAACTTGTTTTTCCAAATCCATTTTACACCAATAACATAGACCCCTGTTGGTTTTTCAACCAATTCCCATACTTCAAGTCGTTTAAACTAATTAAGTTCTTCTTGCATGGATTCAATCCAGTTGTCATAAGTCATTACTTCTTTAATGTTTTTAGGTTCAGATTGGCAAACGGTAAGTGCATAAATACAATGTTCACCGTCAGTTTGAAGGCGTTGTCTAGTTACGACTAGTTGATTTGGGTTTCCAATAATGTTCACAAGAGGATGATCTTTATTCCAACGATGTGTGGAGGGTTGATGTTGATGTACATTATGCAGATTAGGTGGATTCAAATGGCTTGTAGATGATTCCCCAACATCTAAAGTGGCAGTTTCATTAGAGAAAGGGTAAAAGAACGCATTTGGATCATAATCTGCGGGTGTAGGTACATCATGATTCAGAAGATCATCAGCTGGTTCAGCGTCATTGGATGTTGTTTGTTCGGCTGTTGTTGTAGAATCCATTAGAGGTATGTCAGCAATAGTTGTTGTTGTTTCAGGTGTATCAGGTATTGGAGTATTATCAGGTTGAGCAGCGGAAACATTTGATACATCTGCAGTACGTTGATCAATGTCATCAGTAAACAGATGAGCAAAGAGCTGTTCCATTTGACGACGAGTAAGTTGTAAGCTAGGTTCAGCTGATGATGAGGTTTGGGGGAAGTTAAGACGGTTATGTCCGGGTTCCAAGCTGTTTTGCTCAGAAGCCATTTCAGTAAGCTCATCAAAATTAGCGTGAATTATTTCCATAATCTCCCTTGTACGACGATTCTAGATTCGGTATCCTTTTGAGTTTTCATAGTATCCAACGAAGACTCCAATGTTAGCTTTAGCCTTGAGCTTTCCAAAGTCATCGCGATCATTATTCGGGTAACAGAGAGCACCAATTACATGAAAGTATTTTAGATTCGGTTTACGGTTATGGATAAGCTCATAAGGTGTTTTGTTGTGGCGTTTAGTTATCATAGAACGGTTCTGAGTGTAGCATGCAGTTGACACCGCTTCTTCCCATAAGTAATCTGGAAGTTTTACGTTGATTAACATCGTTCTTGCAGCTTCCACTAATGTACGGTTTCGTCTTTCAACAAATCCATTTTGCTCTGGTGTCCGTGAAATTGATGCTTGACGCTCAATTCCCACTTTCTCATAGTATTCTCGAAGGGTTTGATTAACAAATTCAGTTCCTTTGTCTGTTCTGATTTGTCTGACTGTATTCCGGAGCTGAACTTGAATTTTTGTGAGAAAGGTGATGATCATATGTGGAGCTTGATCTTTACTTTGAAGAAAATAAACCCAAGTCCATCTTGAGTAGTCATCAACAATTACAAGAATGTAGAATTTTCCATTAATTGTCTGCACACGCATCGGTCCACACAAATCCATGTGAAGAAATGAAGCACATGCGATGAGCTGTGTTCTACCTTTTAAGGAAAGTGAGCACGAGTGCTTTTCCCTTGTTCACAGTAGCATATATGATATTTAGAATACCGAAATCTTCGAAGACCTTCAGCGAGTTTATATCGTGCAAGATTGGTTATGGTTTGAAACTTCAAGTGTGAGAGTCGACGGTGCCACAACCAAGATTTTGTAGATGTTGCCTTAGAAAGTAGACAAATGGGAGATGAAGCAATCATGTCTTGCATTGAGATTGTGTAAAGGCTTGATGTGCGAGTTCTAGACATGAGATCGTGTAAGATATAACTTGTCACATACACATCATAACATTAACACAAGGTAGCATATAGATGGAATTCTAGAGAGAGAAAGTTAGAGGTTTAGGGAACTTAGTGAGAGAAAGTGAAAGATATTATTATGAGCTCCAACTCTCTACCTTGGGAGGTATAGAGTATTTATAGTCTTACATAAAATGCCACACATCGGGCTGTGGATCAGGCATACAGTGGGTAAAGACCCGTCCGTCCTCCACGGTGTTACTTAACTAAATACTACTTAACTTAAAATAACTACGACTACGAGCTTTCTAACGATTACATATACTTGAGGTGACCGACTCTTTAATACCTGGAATTTCTAATTCCTAACAATCTCCTAAGGGAGGTCACCTCAATCATGCACTAAAATTACATTGAATACAAACAGAGATGACATTAACAATTGTTCTTGCATTCTTGATGTAGTCCTTTGTTCCTAAGCTCGTAGTCATTGATTCTTCACATTGCATGTTTGGTTACTTCAAGTGGAGGTCTTTTCCTGATCCACGTGATAATAATTTTGAGCCATCATTTGAGATTATCAGCCATCAAAAATCTCTGTGACATCCTTTGTGGTGTTGGTATTATGTGATGTTGTGACTTTAGGACCGACATGCTCACATTCTGGATCATGATATCTTCTCATCAGAGTAGCGGAAGCTTTCGTTGATTCATGATATTGGCAGCAGCGTAGTAGAAGCATGGAGTGAAAATATCAGAGTCATTGATGCACTAATCATGATTTCTTTTGAGATGAATATGTTAGGTGAGCATGCGGCTATGGATTGACCGCTTCATTGAATAGGTGCAAGCGTCGGGCGTACCTGCATACAACAGTTAGCAATAAATCGCACGAAAGTGTCTTTGATCACTTTCGTTGAATTGAGGTACACGGCCCACGGTTCCCGTTGATCGAGTACAAGTGCCTGATCAGGTATAATTCAGAAGAATTTCCTTGACAGGGTTTCGCAGCTGCTCTAGCTGTTCTCAAACCGGAACATCTCAAAGAAGACAACAACAGGGTGAGTGAACGGCGAATTTGAGTCCATTGATTGATGAAAAGATATTTGAAAAACAATCGAGTATTGCTCAATAGAAATTGTTTTTGCAATACGGCGAAGGTTTTAATGAAAATCAATTATCAATCATAAAACACCTTTTGATTTGAAATATTAGTACACGGTCGATGTGCTTCTGAGAAAAGAGTTTTAAAGCACAAAGACCGGTTTTCAAAGGTATCCGTCAATCCATAACTGAACCAGGGATTGATTCAAAAGATTGAATCGCCCCATTGTTTCTGTTCAGTTGTCACATGGTTGATCGTATAATAGATCTCACATGCCACCTACCAGGAGCTTGTTAGATGTTGGCTCGAGAAGGCTTTCCATCTTCATTGTGAGTGTGTAGACACATCACTCAGATGTTCTGGCAATACCACAAGGATAATGCGTAGGACTCAAGATATAATCTCTCTTTCCACATTGTGTGAAACAGAGAGTCTTCATTGAAAGTGTCCTAATGAGATTTATTGATGATCTCGTGGCTCTAGACTCAATTTGTGCATATTTGGATCCCGTGCCGGAGACTAGGGAGAGGGTCTCCTTCTTCAATATCAACAATCTCTAAGAGAAAGTCGATAGATAATGTCGGTTCCCGTGAGAATGAAACAAGTCCTTTTAAGAGGAACTTGAGTGGTTTGGAAAGTTGAAGTGCAGTCGCGTCCTGGGTCCATGACGTTTTGTCTTCAATACCGATGTTACCATCAGTAGCATATGAATTGAACCCGGTTTCTGGCCTAAGGTTGAATAAATGGAGGGCTATTTGTTTTCACCCTTTCTCATTCAATTCTTTTTAATTCTTCAACCCCTTCAGTGCTTACCGAGACTTCATAACTAGAACCTTGTTGGGTTTATTCCAAAGACTAGCTCAGTCTTATTCCGCACTCTTCCCATATCTCATTTTTCTCCTTTTATCATCATACCTAAGGACTCTACACTAACTAGTGGATTGTCCTGGGTAGATCCCTCCGTTCGGCGGATCATGGGAACAAATACCTAACCTTATCATCCTTATATCACCGTACATAAAGTAAAGTTGGTCGGTCTATTTGGTATTGTTCATCTGCCATAGGAACCAATTGAAAACCATTTGAAAATCAATCCAGATACTTGTGATATATTATCAAAACATTTTGTACCTGAATTGTTTTTGATATTTTTAGAATAAGTGCTCCCCCTCAACATGTGCATCAAATGTTTGAAATTATTTTGCACACGGAGGCAAGAGGAAGAATTAACTTCTTTGATTACCATTTTCTAAAAATATCAACATCACTTCCCTGATCAAATCAAGTAGATAAAGCATTTTGGGAAGGATGAGGTTTCCATGAATTTGCTCCCCCTCAATATGTGCCTCGAGGTTTGAAAAGAGTTTTACACATACTAGAGGGAACCTGCACATTGAGATAAATGATCACTTTTCAAATCATAGGTTTAAGATAGATGCTCCCCCTCAACATGTGCATGGAAAATTTAAAATCGTTTGTCACATGTGGAAGGATAGCATGTACATCATTATAAAACCATTTACCTAATTATCAGTTTAAATCAGTTTAAATCACACATTCTTCCCCGATCACAATTATCAAATCATTTGAGATTTGTGATCTCTTATAGATTTAAATTGATTTTGAAAGCTTTTAAGGAGAATTGTGACTTGATTATGAAAGCGTTTTAACTGATAAGGATCGGATTTTAAGACTTTAAACTCCATTGATAGAACATGCATGTATTTCTTTTGAAAACAATTTAATGCCAAATAACTTTTTAATTTAATTGAAATCATTCTCCCCCTCAATCAATGACATAGGTTGTTGATTGAGAGATAGAGATTTTGACAAATAAGTCCTGATGATTATCAAAAATAGAGACCGAGTTATTTTTCAAAGCATTTAGTTTTCAGCAGATAAATGTTTATAGAATCAGAGCATGGAATTTGAAAACATGATAAAACATGGCTCTGTTCTTTCTTTTAAAACCGGGTTATTGCCTGAAAATGACAATAAACCATTGTTTCTCTTTCTCTCAAACATAATTTTTTGATTTTTTTATTTTTTTTTTAATTCGAACAACATCTAAAGTCCCGTGTCATTCTTTGAATGACAGCACAAAGACCGTAGATATTATCGAACCGAGAAAACATGACAAAAAGACAATATTTTTTGAAGATTTTTCGAATTTTTCAGATTTTTATGGATTTTGAAAGTTTTATATTTTTCTATTTGATTTTTTGAAGGTTTTATAATTTTGTATTTTGTTTTTTTTGAATAAATATTTACAAGAGATAAATTAGTTTAAGAGAATGATGAAATGAGTACCGAGATAAAGATATCGTTCAAAGACGTTGTAGAAGAAAGGAATCAACATCTCTTAAACTTTCGCCACCAAAGCATTAGAGGCTTCTAAGAAAATCGTCTGGACATGAGCCTTCTCAATTTGAATCTTTGGTACCTTCCCCCCAAACCGACAAACATCGAATAAAGACCATTTCCTTAAGAAGTAGAGTTGAATACAAAGCGGTCTCATTGATTGAAGCTCAGCACCCGGAAGAACACGAGAACACCGAAGTAACAAGTTGAAACATTGATCATCTCAGATGGTTATCAAATCCGGATTAACTGATTACGACCAATCACATGAACCTGTTGTGCATCCCCGATGTACACCTTACTCTTCAAGATTGACCAGTTGTCTATTTAGGGGAACAATATATCAACATCTTCATTTTACCAAGTGCATTCCAGTTATATAACATATAACCAATCAGCACATAATGTACACATGTACCCAACAAGAGTAGAGACGATGACATCCATGTAACATGTTGAGTTACTAATCATCTCTGTGGATGTCAACTCTGAAATAACTGAATTAGCTCGATCAAGTGAACATGTTGTGCATATAACCGGAAGCACTTTATCATAAACCGTATATAAGATGTCGATAGGCAGTATCATCTCACGTTCCAAATATTCTTCTCACATTTCTTCCAACTGAACATGAGTAACATAAACCAAAGGTCTCCAGAGACCACTTTCCCTAAATAGTTGGAATAATATATCCTTCCCCCAAATGGTTTTGATACCTCGAATCACAAAACATAATATACCTAAAAACTTGAAATCTTGTGAGAAGAACTCAAATAGCCCAAATGAATCCTGTGAGAATCAACTGCTACATAAACTCTCTCTGACTATCTTTATCAACCCATATGTAGACAATTTGAAGTGACCACTGTTTAAGAAAAAACCCAATATACCAAACTTGAAACTGAAGTCGAATTCCCCGTATTTGTGTCTTAAGCTTGCACTTAAAGATGG
This sequence comes from Chrysanthemum makinoi, assembly GCA_910596185.1. Lineage (NCBI taxonomy): Eukaryota > Viridiplantae > Streptophyta > Magnoliopsida > Asterales > Asteraceae > Chrysanthemum > Chrysanthemum makinoi. The sequence continues at coordinate 241,831,684 of OU343222.1, read as the reverse complement.
AAGAACGGTGTCGAGAATTTATGCTCCAAGCAAATCTCCAAGTACTCAATACTCAACCAAAGTATGAGACATTAACACCTCTTGCGATTATCCACAACGACATAAGCGTGTGTCACTGAGTAAAACAACGTAACTCCTTGAAGTGATAGTTAACCGGTCTTCAACCATCCAGACCGACTGCTGGTAACTAGATAAACCAAGTCTTCAACTTAAATTCAATCACGAGCAAGTTATCATTGAAAGTCATGCATCCAACCATCCCAGACTTCAAGATAAAATAAGAAAACGCCTTTGTGAAGGTCAACTTCAATCTCAAATAAGTGATAAACGATTAACTCCAAAGTAATCAACTTATGCCAAATACCCAACATGTGAATAAACATACAATCGGATGTACATTCACCCACTGAATGAACCGAAACAAATGATGCCTCAACATCAATGTATTCTTCCTAAAAGTATACATGTAGAGACTGATCTGGAAGATTCACCAATAATGTCTTCGAGCGGATGAGGTAGTCATTTTCCTTAATGTTCATGTGGTTGATTTATAGCATGCACAATGAGAGGAACAATAATCCATGAAGATTTGGCAAAGGAATACCAAAGAGTGGATCATTATTCATGAACAATAATCCGTGAAGATTTGGCAAAGGAATACCAAAGAGCGGATCATTATTCATGATAGTCATTATCAACACCTTGAGGAATAACTGGAGATTAGGTTTCTTGAGAGTTCTGAGAAGTACTTCTTGGATGATCAACATTCGCTAGCGGTTGGAAATACTCATCAAACATCTCTTGAAACAATGAAACCCAAACAATAAATCCCATTTATCCTTAGTGAGTGAAACATTAGGCGTTGGAGAGTCATCAAAAATCAAAACAATGAATCCCAGTAATCCTTAGTATATTCACTCTTCATCAAAAAGAATATACACTCATCATCATCAAAAATTAAGTCGTGTAACCATTATTCAAACATCCATCATCATGTAGTATATTCACTCTTCTCCCCTCAAAAATTGCATCCGAAGTTGCCATTTTTGATTTAACAAGTGAATAAGAATATACATTAATGAATGTAGATCCACTTGATGACTGAATGAGCATGGGAGAAACATGAAGCTTGTTGATGAAGAATGTAGATGAGTATGGCCATTCATGAGAGAATTTCTCTTTAGTCAAGATAAAGCGCACGTAAGAGCGTACATACTTTTCTTTTCTTTGATGAACGGGGCCTGAAGAGTTATCTGCAGACACCATAATGATGAAGTACGAGGCCTGAACTGAAGTGAACAGACGTCATTATGATGAAGAACGTGGCCTGAACTGATGTGAACAGACGTCATTGTTTAGAGCCCAGCTATATGTTTAGAGCCGCCCGAATCCAAATACCAAGGGAAGACTTGTACGACCTGCTTTGGACAACAGACGAAGACAGAGAATTGGAAACATTGGATCCCCACGTGCTCATGGGGTCCTTTTGGTTAGCACAAACAATCTTTGAATCAGCAGAAACCCTAGGTGCAATGTCATTGTCACTAGGAGCTAAACTAGTAGAAGCATCGGACTTAGTCGAGGGACATTTTGTGCTTAATGGGATTATTCTACCAGTTGGCTTCCAAACCTTAACAGTCACTACTCTAGGCATAGTGGATCTAGTTAAGGGGCAAGGTTTGCCATTCGTGAATATTCGACCTGTGGCTTCCGAAATCCTACATTGGTAAAAACCTTCCCTGTAGGTTTCCAGGATTGCTTAATCTGCTTCGCTCTCCAAACTTTCTTAACTGGGTTATGAATCTTAGACCTCAGAAATAACACATCACATTTATCATGATTACCAGTGAATTAAACATTTTTTGAATGTTTTGCAGACAGCATAAGGCCTCGAATTAATTTTAGTAAGCTTAGAGCTAATACTAGAACTAACACGATTCTTTTGGTTCAAATCAAACTTCTTGTCCCTATGGTGTTCTTTCACTTCCTTATCATGATCACTTTTAGTTTGCGTAATCCTATCCTTCTTTGCATAGCTTCTAGGTTTTGACCCGTTAACTTTAGTGTCAATCTTAACATCTGTAGAAGTAACGATGGGAACATTACATGGCTTCACTACTTTCTGCATTCTTGGTCTAGAAGTGCTGGGATTTGAAATTCTAGGAGGCACATCACATGTTGCTTGCTTGAATTTAGATATGGAACAAGGCATATCAAGGGTCACATGCTTGGCTTTAGGCATAGAACGGATTTCTTGTTTGGCACTAGGCATAGAACAAGGCTTCACAGCTTTGCCTTTTCACCTAAGGGTTTTGGACATGTTGCAATTACACATTCAAGCAGCTCTTGAGATCGTTTGGCCTGGAGGCAAGCAAACCTAATTTCACTATCAAGAGGTTTGTTAATGAAATCCTCTTCGACAATCTCACGGAGACATTCTAGACTATCCTTAAGGTGAGCACAGAAGTCATGAAAAGCATGTTCATTATTCCTAAGATGAGGAGGAATATATTTAACTGTCACATTGTATTTGCAATCTAAGGGTGATTTTGAGACAACATTCTTATTGAAAACAAGTGGCAGTTTCCCATTTCCCTGACTTCTCGGATTCTCAATTTCCTTTTGTAAAGACGTTATTTTTTCGTTGTTTTGGTCACGGGTGACTTTATTGAATCATATAACTCTTTAAAATGTCGTTTAACCTTTTCATTTTCTTCTAGAAAACTTTTGTTTTCCTTTTGTAAAGCATTTACTAGGTTTTGAAGATGAAACGTTTGAGAATTATGAGAATCTAAAGGAGGAGGCATTTGGGAGCCTGTCATATTGTTCTTTTGACCCTTTAATTGAGAGATTTGGGCTTTCAACTTTCTGATCGTGTTGCAATGAGCTTGAATCTGTTCATCACGTTTGTTAATTTGAAAATCTGCATCAAACTCTGGAGCATCTCAAGATGTCTTGATATTTGAAGTTTTGACATTTTCTTTGAGATGTTGATATTTGAGTTGTAAATTAAAATGCTCAACTTCTAGTTTAGAAAAATGTTTAACCAAATTGTCGTGATCATCCAGTTCAATTTTCTCGTTTAGTTTAGAATTAGTTTTTTCAAGCTCAATGACACGATCATGGGAGACTTTCAGGGCCACAGATAGTTCATGAAATTTGGAAGCATTAATAGAGCAATTTGAAGCAGTGAAAAAGATATCTTGAGCAACACATTCAGTAATAAGAGTCTCATTTAAGGTATGCAAGTTCTTCCTCTCAATCTCATTATATTTTAGTGCACGCTCATAATCACTAACTTCAACTACCATTGCATCAAATTCCTTTTCCATTTCTTTAATATCCGATTTTATCCCCTTTTTAAGACTCTCAAAATGATCTTTTAGTTGTTTAAAGAAAGGCATGACCTCAGTTAAATAACATTCTTTCATTTGCTCAAAACCCCTTTTCCCTTCAGTTATCCCAGTGGGTGTGATCCTTTTCTTACAAGTTTTCTCAAAATCGGTAAATAGTTGAAGAATAACATATTGACTGATTAAGGTCTTGCTCTTAGTGGCAATAGTTCTAGGAACTAAATGCATTGGTGTATTTGGAGGATACACATTCGCTTTAGGGAATTTCCTACAAGGGGGATTCTTTTCAACAAGATTTTCAGCTTTTGCAAGTCCATATCCTTTTTCCAGAACACTTGTTCAGGGGTCAATAGAGTCCGAGGCTTAAACATGTTTAAGGATATCCAATTTTCCTTAGTGTAATCATGGGGTTTTATCGTTATCTTGTTCTTTTTACACTCGGGATCTTCTAGCTTCTTATTCATTTTCTCCCTAGTGACTTCATCTGATTTCTTATCTTCCTCGGTGCACTCAGCGCAACTAGGTTTCTGTCTAGGCTTAAGGATCTCATTACCATCATACAGTACCTTATGAGCATTTCTAGCCTTTTAATTACCTCTGGATTAGGTTCCTCAACAAGGGGAATGCTATGCTTATCGCTTAAGACTCTATGCTTAGTGATCATGTGAGCAGTCTGAATGGTATTCCCTTGTACGTACAACTTATTTTCAAGCTTGTTTTTCAAAGTTTTTAGATTGGAAAAATCATTCAAAAGTTTTGATTCCTTAGTCTTGAATTCTTGCTTAAGCATTTTAACATTTTCTTGAAGTTCGTGTTTTTGCTTAGCGTTTTTAGAAAGCTTTTCTTGTAAGGAGTTTAACTCTTGTTTTAATACTTCTTCTAAAAACCTACTTTTTCTAATAGTTGTATGCGTATTTGGACATCCATTTCCTGCTCACGGGTGGTTAACTCAAACTTAGCACGCTGTTCATAAATAGCAACCTGATCCTTATATATGTTAAGCTCGGTGGTAAGGGAATCATCGGGCACAAATGCAAAATACTCATGCAGTTCATAATTATCATTTTGAGTAGAAGATGCACAACTAGGTATAGCAGAAACATCCATGCAACTTACCTGAGCATTGACATGCACAGGCTGTGACGGGTGCATCTCAATCTTGGGTACATCCGAAGCTTCCATGGAGCGTTCCTTTGCATTAACTTGCACAGGTTGTGTGCGGTTCACCTCTCTCTCTTGCGAATTTGAGCACGAAGATTCCATTTTTCCATTATCCGACTCATCATTTTTTGTTGTCACGACATTCCGCATTCAAAGCAACACCCGATTCTTCAACATATACATTACCCAACTTATCACAACAATCTTTCAACTGCACCCGACACTCATTCACGTCTTCATTCTTTTGAGCAGATTCTTCAATGTACTTTTTCACATTATCCATGAGTTGGATAAATGTCTCATGAATTCTCAATTTCCATTCCAGTAAGTTTTTTGAAGGAAATTCCAGTCAAGTGTTGATCGTAATCTGCTGAATATTCCTCACTGATGAATGGCTGAAATTGTTTGTAGATTACTTGAAGAGCTGCACCGGAACCATCCTTTTGAACCTCTTTATTGGTAAGTTGCAGCTTTAAGTGTTCTAAGTTCAACAACAAGCTTCTTGTCAATGTAGGTAAGTCCTGGCGGAAAAGAGCACTACATGTTCGATCCCCAGCTATGGATAACAGTTGTATGAGGTGCGATGAAGTAGGCCTGATATGGCTCAATTCTGCATTCCATTTGCGTGGCATTCTCATTGTACTCAGAACATGAAGATCTCACATCCTCATTGTTCAATTCAAACATCTTTAACCGCTCAGGGTAGCATACTTTATCATTGTTGTCCACAGCATCATACAATTTAAGCACTTCTGAAATCAATGGGTCAGTAGAGTAAGACATGATGTGGTAGAATGCACGGGATTTTACAAGTCTATGATTTAAACCGAGACGTAGAATCTTTCGCGGGATTTTACTTAAATCAAGACCAAACCGTTAAGCAATGACCAATGGAATGTGTTAAGATGATTGATGGATCGACACAATGATAGACAATTGTGTGTTAGGACTTATGATTGTTTGTGGGATAAGCAGAGATGTTGTTTGGTTGAGATTTGGATTGGTTTATGCACGATTTTCCCGAGAAATTTAGGTCTAAAACCATAAAAACCTCAATAACTTCTGTTCAGAGCGGATTTAGCCCTCGAAGGTTTACCCAAAGTTCATTCGGCGTGACATTCTTCTCGTTCTCACGGTCGTTTTGATGGGTAGAACGCTGAAAACGGAGTTACGGATCAAAAGTTATAGCCGTTTGAAGTTTTGTCGGGAAAAGTCAACAAGTCGCTAAGAATTCTTCAACCAAGTCGCTAAGATAATGCACTAAGTCGCTAGAAGATAATGCACTAAGTCGCTAGAAGATAATGCACTAAGTCGCTAACGCGTAATTCGCTACACCACTAAGTCGCTAGAGTCCCAAGTCGCTAGACAAATGCAAGTCGCTAAGTAGTAACTCGCTAACCTCAAGTCGCTAGCTAAATTTTGGCAGCAATTCGCTACTCAAGTCGCTAGGAATACAAGTCGCTAAAGAGCAACTCGCTACATACCAAGTCGCTACCACCAAGTCGCTACCCGTAGTGGAGAGTCCACTACTTGTACTGTAAATCGCTAGGTCTAAGTCGCTAGCTCCAAACACGTAACTCGCTACAAAATTGTGAAGCAAGTCGCTACGAAGAAACTTTTCCGTGGCTCAAGTCGCTAGCATGAAAAACACATAAACACCACTTTTCAATCCAAAAACAACCCAACCACTATGATTCAAACCTTCTAGATCAAAACCTAAACACTTGTGATGATTCTAAACACAAAAGTACAACCAAAATCGAAACTTTAACACTAGAAATCAATCAAATGATGCAAAAACCACTAAACTTTTTCAAACTCAAAAACCACCTAAAAACCACTAGAAATCCAAAGATGTGCAAGATATGATCTAACCATGGCTCTGATACCAATTGTAAGATATAACTTGTCACATACACATCATAACATTAACACAAGGTAGCATATAGATGGAATTCTAGAGAGAGAAAGTTAGAGGTTTAGGGAACTTAGTGAGAGAAAGTGAAAGATATTATTATGAGCTCCAACTCTCTACCTTGGGAGGTAGAGAGTATTTATAGTCTTACATAAAACGCCACACATCGGGCTGTGGATCAGGCATACAGTGGGTAAAGACCCGTCCGTCCTCCACGGTGTTACTTAACTAAATACTACTTAACTTAAAATAACTACGACTACGAGCTTTCTAACGATTACATATACTTGAGGTGACCGACTCTTTAATACCTGGAATTTCTAATTCCTAACAGATCGTTTCCTTGTAGATCACGAATGAAACAAGTTTTCTCCCTAAAAGCAACTTCCAAATCACAATCACAAAATTGACCGAACGAAAAAAGATTGTGACCGAGACATTCCACATAATAATCTATGTAGCCCATGATAGTTGAGAAGTGATCATTCCCGAACCTGACAGTGCCAATGAACTTTTAAACAAAGTTTGATAACAGTTTGAGATTGCCTGTCCTGTGCCGGGAACATTCGCTATCAACAATCCAAAGGATGATCTGTATCACCTGCATTACACACAGACAACATAGGTGGAATAGAAGTAGAGGTGGAACCCGAAGATTTAGAGGGTTGCGTTACAGTTATAGTTCAAACACACATTTTAATGATTTTAGGAATCCATTTAAATCCTGGTATGTTTTGTAACCATCTCGGCCAAGTCCAACTAGTCTTTGCTTTGGTCTTAGTGAATGCACTAGGTGATAATTTCTTCGTAGGATGTGAAGTGGATTCTATGGGTACATCAAGGACAGTTGCAGAAACACTAGAAGGCGGTTTACCTAGCACAAACTTAGAAGCATTAGTGGGCCTAGGGGTAATCCGTTTTCTATTATTTCGCTTGCGAGATAAGATAGACTTAGCAACACATTTATCATGACAACCAGAAAACATGCTTTTACGACAACCAACACAAGATGCTTCAAACAACACATTCAAAGTACTTAAAGCTTCAACATTCGTTACATCACTTTTGCCATTACATTTGTCTAACGCAATGTCTAAAGTAGGTGCAACTTGAGTTTTATTCAAAGTCCTATGTTGTTCTTCTATTTTAAAGGTCTTTATTGTTCTTCTCTTACGTTGCAACTTCTTATTCTTCCTGGTTTTGCTCTTAAGCAGTGAAGTGCTAATGCTGGGAAAATAGGCAACTATTCCTGTATCAGTGGAAGGAAGCACATTAGTGTCTTGTGGTTTGTCATTAAGCGTTCTAGTGTCAATTTTAAGCATTCTAGGTGCAAGTACATTTGTGTTACTACTCTTATCTTGCTTAAGTTTCACCAACTCCGCTTTCAAGTCAATGATAGTGTGTAACAAATCTTGATTTTTAGAGCGAGTGTTTCCAATATTTTGTAAAATTTCTTTGGTATATGCAAGATGATCATCAACATCTTTGGACACTTTAGCACGAGTCTTTTTGAGCAAATCAACTATGACACTATATTCTGTTTTGACTATGGCAAGTTCTTGTTCATATTTTGAAATTTGACATTTTAAAGACACGTTTTCATCATCCATTTGTTCTATTTTTTTTTCAAAAGATTTTGCACGCAACTGGTTGATTTTGTTTTGCAAAGCAAGTTCTCGATTTTGACAATCTTTTTGACACCATTGAAGACGACGTTTTGCATTCGAAAGCTCATTTAACAATCGCTCATTTTCAATTTTTAAAGGCTTGATTTGTGACACATTATCAGTATTCTCAACATTATCAACAAAATCAACAACGATATAATCAAATGCATATGCAACAGTATGTAATAACACAACATTTATGGTATCAGCACAGATAACATCTTCCAAGAGTCGGTCAACATGAATTCTTAACATTTTCTTTTTACATTTAGTAGTTGAAATCGATGTTTCTGCTTGCTCAAAAACTTTTTTCATAAGACCAATCTCCTTCTGAAAATCCCGTTCCCAATATATTGCACACATTTTCAAGTTTCGAACATGTGGTAAAAGTCTTTTCTAAAAAATATTTCTTTGATTTCGCGCATGTGGAGATTGAAAATGTTCAGCTTTGATTTCAGAATGAACTTCAATTTCACGTTCCAAAATTTTGATGTCAGACATAAATGTGTCACAATATTTAAGAACTTGACATCGTTCAGCTAATGGCTTTATTTCACTAAATGAAGGTAAAGGACCATTAATTTGTGCAACATTGGAGAGGGGACCATCGTTAGAAGAGGACTCAGAAGTTGGTGTCATAACCCAAGGTGTTTTAGAATTATCCTGTTGTGTGACGAAAGTTATGGCTTTTGAATAGTCAAATAGTTTGCAATAAACAACAGTTTCCAATTTTGACCGACTCTCGTCTTCTGCATCCAATTCCTCAATACGATTATATTCAATAACACTCAAAATGAAATCATCAATTCTATGTTCCTGCACTATAAACTTGAGGATTTGGTTTGAATTCTCTATGTGAAAAACGTGGTTTGAAATCAGCAAGAATTGGTCCATATCCATTTGGATTTGGTTTAAAAGTAAACTTTTGAATTGTTGTGATTGACTCACCATGTTTATAAACAACATTTTGAAACTCTTTTATTTTTGTTTGTAAGTCGACAATTTCATCAAGATACTCATCTATTCATCTCCTCGAATGCTTTTTGTATTCACAAAACTGTTTTTGACAAGTTAACAACTCAGACTTGGCTTTTTGAGTTTCCGAAGTGAGAGCGTTAAGTCGTTGTTTATGATCAAATTTTAGTTGTTCTATTTGAGAAAGCAGGGCATTCTTGGATTCAACTAGATCACATATCTGTTTTTCCAAAGATTTTTCATTTTGGTAAGATTTAGCAAATGCGACTTCAAAACCTTTTTCACGTTTCTCTTTAGTTTGAAAAATGTTGAGTTGGAACATATAGCATTCATTATCCTTAGTCAACAGTGCAATTTTATCTTGCAGTTTCTTATTGATCTCATTGCACTTTTCGACTTGAGATTGGGTGGTCTGAATTAAGTTGGTCATGAGCACAAGATCTGGATTAGACAAACGTTCATCTTGTTCAACTTGAGTCTCAACATAATCATTATTTAGATCCTTAAATATGACCACGAAGTCTACTTGATTATCAATATTAACCATGAGGTCATCTTGATCATCAAATATAACTACGGGATCCATTTGATTATCGTCAGAATAAGATGATGAAGAATGATGTTTAACACTCTTAGCCTCGTGAAATAAAAATGTTGATGGAGATATCAGATCATTAATGAGTATATTTGGATCCGGTACCTGAGACAAGACATCAATGTCATACACTGGGCCTGTGTCACTCATGTGGAGCTCTTGCATGTTTGCCATTAACATCACAGCTGCATTAGCTTGCAAGTCCTCCATGTCATCATCAGAATCAGCATTAGCCATGAAGCTCTGTTCTTTGTTGGTTAGTGTTCTACCTGCTTCATCCTTGAGATCCAAGAGTAAAGCCTCTTTGTGATAAGCGTTGCCTCTTGTTCTTGGCTTTGGGTATACATTAGCCAGATGACCCTTCTCATTGTAGTTGTATCATCGGAGACCATTAACCCCAGTCTGAGCATTTCCCTGATCAACCACTTGAATTCGTTGTTGTGGAGCACCCATGTTATTCCTTCCATTAACATTAAACCCTTGACCACTAATTTGACGACCATTTCCACGATTCTGAACCTCAACCCTTCCATTGTTAACAACAGCTTGATTTCTTGTTTTTGATGAGGTACGAATGCGATTGTTGGATTTGTTAGCAAATCGACCGAAGGATCTTGCAATCATTGCAAATCCTTGATTCAATGCATCGAAGGATTCTGCATCCTCATTTGATTCACTGTAGAATGCTTGATCATTGTTGTTGTTGTATGGAACCAATTAAGTTTCTTGTGATTGTTGTTGTGATGGATCATATGGTGTTATCTGAGCAGTTGGTTGTGGAGGATTTGTGAAGACAGTTGGCAAATTCGGAAATTGAGGATAACATGCTTGAGTGTACAAAGCAAGAGTTTGATTATCCGGGAATGATGGCGAAGCAGGGATTCCACGGATGATTCTGTCTTTGTCTACTTCCTTTTGATGGTGCTTCAAATAGTCATACAACAATCCGTATGTAGCTTGATGAATATTTTTTGCTTGACGGATGAATGTAACATCCTTCTCCCAATCAAGACCAAGACAACTCAGGAACTTTGTGTTGATTGCAATCCCTGGCATAATGATATTATGTTTATCCAAGTCATTGATGATGTCTGAAAACCGATGATGGTATGACTCTAATGTCTCCCCTGGTTCAATCATGAAGTGTTCATATGCTAAGTAGATTTTGGATTCCATGTCATCTTGATTTTAGATTCCATGTCATATGCTAAGTAGATTCTGGCTTCCATTAGCAGTCTTCTGAGCATCAACACTACGAAGTATTGGATTGGGTAATCCCAATAGGATATATTGCATTGCAATTTCATCGGCTTCTAACTGAAGAAGTTGTTCAGTAGTAAGTTGATCAAGATCGACAACGTTGGTAACATCATCTCTTGGTGGATTAGCATTCGGATCTCCGGGTATAGTGATAGTAGGCATCTGAAAAGGACCTTCAAGGATGACCTTCTTCAAAAACTTACCATGTGGCTTCTTGAGATCACAAAACCTAAAGAACCTTATCACCCATTGATCTTAGTTACCGGGAGTGAGCATTGGAGGTCTATCAAGGGATCTAGCTTCATGAATGGATTGTTGGCTACTTAAAGCTTCACACATCTTTGAAAACCAAGTGGGTTCCTTTTGCGTTGTAACATTCATAGCATACTTAGCTGGATATTGATATTGGAAGTAGTTACAATGTTGAAGTTGTTGACGAGGGTTTGGTTGAGGATTCTGTGGTGGAAGAGGTTGTGCTCCTTGTGGAAAGTACATTTGAGATGGTTGTTGAAATTGATGTTGAAATTGTTGCAATTTTCGTTGAGATGGTGCAGGATATTGTTGATATTGTTATTGTTGTTGTTAAGGATACTCATTAGGAAAGTAGTGAGAGTATGGTGGTTGAGACATCTTGAAACTTGTGTTGATGATGGATCTTTGTAGTTCAATGAAACTTTGAGTTTGTTGATGAAGTAACCTTAAGCGTAGAAACAAGCTTAGGTGTAAGAGGAACCTTACGCGTAATACCCAACTTACACGTAGACAGAAACTTACGTGTAGTGTTAGCTTACGCATAGACTTGAGATAAAAGCTTAGCTTAGGCGTAAACCAAAGGCTTAATAGTAGAAAACCTTATGCGTAATATTTCCTAAGGCGTATGACAAGCTTAAGCGTAGGAAATTCTTAGGAAAAGAAGTTTCTACTCGTAAGCTTTAAGTTTAGGTGTAAAACTAGGGTTTTACCCAAAAATTCTTTACACTTATCCAAGTGTAAAAGATATCCACAGTCGAAGTGTTGTCAGGCTTATCCAAGCAAGAAAACACCGAGTTAACCAACAGCTTCGAAGATCAAATGACAAAATCCTTAGGCGTAGAATCTAAGGCTTAGGCGTAGACTTTAGAGTATACGAGTAGAACTAGGGTTTTACTACGAGTAGAAAGTACCAAAATTCACCAAAAGTGAATTTTATGCTAAAAAATGTTTTGTAACCTGATTTTAAAGATGAAATAGCTTTAAAATCACCAAAATAACAAGAAAGTTGAAAACTTGATGATGCAAAACAATTTTCACCCTTAGGCGTAGAAAGTACTACACGAATCAAAAACCAGGCAAACACTAATCTACACACGTCAAGTTTGAAACTTGATTCAAAAAACTTAAACTTTAACACGGAATAAACCTTAAACCACAAGTATCTTGAGTTTACAACTGTAAAAATCAAAGCTTTAAGCTTATGAAAGTTAAGCTCGTTCAAAACCCACACGTATGAGAAATAACTTCAAAAACAAAAGTGTTTCACCCAACTAGATGGCGATTGATACCACTTTTAGGTCACCATAAGTTAACACAAGGATCAATATGTAAGAAATACGAGTAAAGGTGATCGGTTGAACACAATAAACACACACGATATAATAAGAGACAAAGGTTAGGCGTAGGAATATGATTAAAGTGAATAACCAACCTTCAAAGGAAGGTTTACATGTAGTATTTATAGGGAAGGGAGCTAGGGTAACATGTCTAGTCCCTTCCTTCCTTATTGGGCTTGGGCCAAGGCTTATGGGCTTTCTACATAAGCCTTGCCATTAATAACTAACATAAAAGCGTAGTTTAAGCAACCTATTACAAATACTAATACTTGAAATATAAGTTAGGAGTAATTCAAACACTATGACCTATGACCCAAGATCCATAACTCAATGACTAGGTACATTGCATCTTATTGGGTATCCATGATCCAATACCCCTACCCATAACCCATAATCCGGTTTGCAACCCGAAATCTGGACTAAACTAACCTAGTAGCCAGATCCCAGGATTTGCACTAGCCTGATCCCTCTGGTGAGGGATCCGCAGGAATCGTGGGACAGTATACATGTTTTGTCTATAAATAGTGAGCCATTTCTCTCTTCCTCACAACCACTCTTAGATATACTTTCTCTAAGTATTCTAAACTCACTAACCACAGACCCAAAGGATCATTCTATGTAGTTTTATATTTGTGTGATTCTCTAGGTTCCTCTTAAAGGCTAGATCACCACCTCTTGAACACGTGCAAGCTCAAGGTCATGAGTTGCTAAGCTTCGTCATCATTAATACCACTGAAGTGCATCTTGTTGATAGTTCTCTCCTCCCTCCATAGAAGTGTCGTGTTGAAGGCAATAGTGAAAGGTGTCGAAGTGTCATGTTGAAGGCATTAGTGAATGGTGCCAAAGGTGTACATTCGATATGGTGCATCGATGTACAAGTTATGTAGGTTGGATTAGAGAGGTAGTGCCAAAGGTGTACATTCGATATGGTGCATCGATGCTGATATCTTCTCTAGTGTTGTAACAAGGAGTGTGTCTCCTTTGTGTAGTTGTGTTGTGGTGTAGTGTCGTGTAGTAGTTTCTCCTTTGTAATGGAACTCGGTATCTAGCCTTGTACCGGGTAAAGTGTAGGCGACGTTGTGATAGGTTTGGTTCTACCTCGTAGAAGAACTCGGTGTTTTACGATTTGAAAAATCCATATAGAAGAGTCGGTCACCCCAACTATAGTCTAGCATATGTTAGCTAGTAGACTTATCGTTATTTATTAGTTATTAGTTAGTTTAAGTAACACCATGCAGGATGGACGGGTCTTTACCCACTATCTACCTGATCCACAGCCCATAAGGGGCGTTTAGTAAGTTGTATAAATACCCTTTCCCACTAAGGGAGAGGGTTGGTTGTTTCATAACAAGACACATACTAAAAGTGTTTTTCTCTCACTAGAAACTTCCCCTCTCTACTCTTTCTCTCTCTAACCATGTCTAACTTGTTCTTCCATAATCCCCGACCTTCCGAATCATCTTATCAACAAAATATACAATCCAACAATTGGAATCAGAACCTCGTTATGTTGTTTTGTTGATTTGTCTAGTTTTGAATGATTTGTTTAAGTTGTTTTTTTATATCAAGTTCTTAGTCTAATTTTTTTTCCTAATTATTTAATAAAAGTGTATTCATGTCTTTTGTGTATCCAAATGGTCAAAACATATAGTCTCATACTTTCCTATCGTGTTTCTGGATCTTGTCCATTTGTCTTTTTGGACAAGTTATTAATTTTTTTGTAACTTATCAATTTTGTGACTTGTTTTGTACCAAAACTTTGAAAGTTTTGTGGTTAAATTTATTTGGTCAAATAGGAAAAAAGATGGTTGTTATGCAGTTTCTGGGTTTAGTGCTAAACTAGTCAAAAAGTTATTTCTTGACTGCGATTTGGCATCTTTCTTTCCTGCGATTTGACTCTCTACTGGCTTTGGTTTAAAATTAAAAGGGTATCAGGCCACTGCGATTTGTTCATTTCTATGTTTTGATCAAGAAAGAACTGCGATTTGGCTAATGAGATTTGAACAAATTGCATTTTGATATAACAATGCTTTTTGTATTGTTGTGGTTTGACCAGCTCAACTGCGGTTTGACCAATTCAACTGCGGTTTGTGGTGGTTGCGTTTTGGATTGCAGGTTCTTGCGTTTTGAAGACTTTTACTAGTGTTTATGAAAGGAAACTGTGGCAAAAAAATTTGTGATTGCGTTTTGCTAAAACCAGACTTTGTGGTTTGACCAGACACAATAGAAAGGTAGAAGAAGAAGACTGCATTTTGACCACAAAACCAAATACTGGCAGACTATTGACCACACAACCAAAAATACCAAGACTCAACTTTGACCTCAAGTTATATACATCATCAGTCCCAAGCAGTACTACTATTGAAGGATATTGAAATGAACTCAACATACCAAAGAAGGTCAACATCATGACAGTTCACAATGCTAGACACAACCCAACCGCATCAAATCCCAAACTATCCTAACTCATCCCCCTCATCTAACCGAAACTACATCATCACGACTCAAAACATCAAACCTGACCTGAACAATCAAAATCAAAAGACAATATAGATCTTAGTTCGGCTTGTTTTTAATCTTTACAAGATTTTTTTTGGTCGAACCATCCTCATCACAGATCCTATAAGAAGCATAGCTTCTTTTCATTTCTCCGAAACTAAAAGAAAAGATCCATAATAAGATTGTTATAATCTTAT
This sequence comes from Chrysanthemum makinoi, assembly GCA_910596185.1. Taxonomy (NCBI): domain Eukaryota; kingdom Viridiplantae; phylum Streptophyta; class Magnoliopsida; order Asterales; family Asteraceae; genus Chrysanthemum; species Chrysanthemum makinoi. The sequence goes on along the minus strand of OU343222.1, from coordinate 241,816,473 downwards.
CTTCGATTCGTTCAACAACTTAATCAAAATAAAAAACAACAAAAACAAACCAACCAGAGACCAATCTCTTGATCTTGAAGCTGATTCGAGAAAATTAACGGGTTACATGGGTGGACGAGCATCCGTAGAAAGGATGAATGAGATTAGTTGAGTCTTTAATTCGTTTTATATGATGAAAAAGGAAATGATAAGCGATTGATTGATGAGAATTGACTGAGATTAATGTTATGAAGTCGATGTTAAGAAGCATTGGGCTTTACAGATTAGATGGGGGAGTTCAGATTGTTGAGATGAGAGAAAAACTTTTTGGTGAGGAGAGGACAAAGTGGTAGTCGTGTTTTCATCTCAAGTATGTTTTTAGGGTTAGAGTGAAATGAACCGTATGTTTAGGTTAAAGAGCATTTATATTTGCACTAGATTGGACCGGGTATTTCATTTAATGGTTTTGGGCTACAACGAATTATGATGTATTAGATCTGTTGATATTGGGTTGCTGAGTATGTTATCCGATCAATGGGCTTAAATGGGTCTATCATTGAGATTTTATGGACTGGGCGGATGGATGACATAAAATGGCTGGATTATAAAGAAATTGCTATCCAAATTGTTTATGATACACAAATATTGGATACAATTTCTAATTTATTGATACAAAGAGTTGGTATTTTGAATAATTATCACGGGGGATACATAATTCACGGCTTGAATTGTAATTTGATCAAAATGACTATGGTATTTTTTTTGGTATTGCTTATGAGGAATTAAAGTGACGTTCACGGCTAAAGCTTTCAATGAATATCAACATTGACCAAGGAGATTATTCTGTATTAATTATTTGATTGTGAAGTGACATTTTTCAGGTGCGTGTACTTATTTCATCTTCTTTCTTTCTTCCCTTCCGTAAAGATGACTTGTTTGGGCATATATTGAGTGTGATGAAGACTTGGATATCTAGTCAGGTTTGAGGATCTTTCTTACCTTAAGGAATTACGTTGTAGTTCTCGGTGTCTCAAGCAGTTGAGGATGTGTCAAGAGGTTTTGTACATTGGGTACACCGTTCTTATTCACAAGGATAGTACAAGCTTAAGTAACATATTTGGGGAACTCTACTTCTGTTTCAAGTTTGGTATATCGGGTTTACTTCACCAAGTGGTCACAACAATAGCCGATAGAATACTAGGATGGTATGTTAGCCAAAGAGTTTAATGATTGAAATGTGATAAGCAATTCTCATGGGATATTCGACACTACAGAACGTCAATGATACTTCACAGTCTAAGCAAAATCTTTCAAGAATATTCATTGTCATTCATGATTTTTCAAGATGTTTTCTTACTACAAGAACTTCTCGTGTATATGGCCGTACACGTCAATGATGCTTCCGAAACTTCAAAACCATCATGGGGGAGAAATGTGTACTTTGATGTTATAAGGTCACTTCCTGGGGGAAGTAGCTTAGGATAATTTACCTAGTATGTTTGTAAAGTATTCTACATATTGGAGAAGAATTGTTGCTGATCTTTTGCATGTTCACCTAAATAGATATTCACCAAAACCAAATTTGTCATAACACATTCCATCAGTCATTGTTTCATGGTTTCGTCTTGGTTTTGTTAAATACCGCGAAAGAATCTATTTCTCAGTTTAAATCATAGATTTGTAATATCCCGTGACGATGGAACCATCCTGGAGAAAGAAAAGTGCATTTTCAGATCTATGTCTCAGTTTCTTCCTGATTTTGTAAAATCCCGCGAAAGAATATATTTCTCGATTTAAATCATAGAATTGTAAAATCCTGTGATGATGGAACCATCCTGGAGAAAGGAAAGTGCATTTCCGGATCTTATCTGTTAGGAATTGGAAATTCCATGTTAAAGTATCGGTCACCCCAATTATGGTCTAGCATATGTTAGCTCGTAGATGTGTCGTTATTTACGTTATTTAGTAGTTAATTAGTTAGTTTGTAGCGTGGTTTAGTTTAGTGTAACATCATGGAGGAAGGACGGGTCTTTACCCACTGTATGCCTGATCCACAGCCCGTCAGGAGGGCGTATCATTTGTAACTATAAATACCCCTTACATCCTTGGAAGGGGTGGTGCTTCTCATTAATCTAACCTTGCATTTTGTGTTACAACTCTCTAACAAGAACACCCTCTCATCTCTTTCTCTCTCTAACCATGGCTTTCTTGTATCACCACCATCCTAGACCACCTGAATCATTATCAACATAATATTTAAGATCCAACAATTGGTATCAGAGCCATGGTTATTGTGTATCATTTTTGGTAATAAACAGTTTATACATGTTTTCTTTGTGTATCATTTTTGGTCATAAAATGTCTTGTGGGTTATTGTGAACAATCTGTCTTGTGTCAAATATTTGTCCAAGTCAGTTTCTTTGTTCCATTTTTTTAATGACATTTTTTACCAATCTATGATAATATTCTGTGGGTCAACTTGTCATGTATCTTGGTCAAATGGGTAATATTAATGCGTTTTCTGCAAGTGTTTTCTGGGTCTTGTAAATCTGGTCTGGAACTCTTCTTGAAGGCGGTTTGGGTGTCACATATCTTGCTAGCGACTTGCCATTATTCAGTCCAGATTCATTGAATCTTCAAACCGATTTGTCTTTACAAGTCATAGCGATTTGTCTATAATGTGGCGACTTGTCTATATCAGGTCAAAAGCGACTTGTCTAAATCGCTTTATTGAAAGCGACTTGTCACATGAATTAGGCAGTTTATCTTGTTAAAACTGAAGCGAGTTGTGTGTTTTGACATACATATGATCTAAAGCGACTTGAGTCTAGCGACTTGAATCTAGCGACTTGAGTCTAGCGACTTGAGTCTAGTGACCCTTGAATGAAGCGACTTGACAGAAAGGTAGAAGAAGAAATGACTATTAAGACTAGACCACAATACCAACATATCAAAACTCTTAGACCTCAGGTCAACAACCATCATCGGTCCATGTCTATACTCAAAAACAAAAAACGAGCAGAAAATGGTCCAATATCTCGACGCAATCAAAACCAATCACCAAATCCTACATCTAGACTACAATCACTCCCCAACTCACATCTAATCACACGACTCGAAGCTAAAATGAATAATAATTGAATCTCAGATTTTGTTCGTGTTGTTCAATACCATTCAAGGCCTTACACACGTAAAAAGTATCATCATCGATTCTATTTGAAGACTATGCTTCATGATAATATTCAAATCATTAGATAAAGGAAATAAAATGATTTTTATTCCTCCTTCTTGATTCGTTTTTCATAAAGTCTTAATCGGTTCACTATCCAAACATAAGGTTAGGCTATTAACAAGGATGTTAAAGCCTTTACCTTGATTCGTTTAGGATTACTTATGAAGTTGAAAACCTACCTTGAAGCCATTTTTTGTTCTCGTTACCATCTCTGTGGCATTCATGATTCGCGACTGCAAACCAACCCTGTGGTGAATCTAAGCACCAAGCCATCCCTGTGGCATGCTCATTTCATGACTGATTATGTCTTGTGATGTGGGCGGATTTATAAGAGTGCTTAGGGTTTGAGTTAAGTGGAATTAGGTCTTGGTGTTAAACTGATATATGATGGGGGCGTATTTTTGATTGACAAATATCAGGGTAAGTATGAGTTGTGTTGCATCTTATACTCGTTTTTTTAGGGTAAGTCTCATTCGGTGATGGGCCTGTTGTTACAGTCTTCGATATATGTTCATGGGCCGAATTCATGACTGATGTTATTGGGCTGACATATTGGAATGGCTCGTGGACTGGGGTGAAATGCATTATTACGATATGAAGTGGACTTGCTAAGTGTGGTTTATACAAAATGGTTATCAAGATTTTGGACTGATATGTTATAAATAGACTCGACATTGATAATCATTTGGCAAAATGGTACTTTTGGTATTCTGGTATGGTCAAATTTCACGGAGGATACAAATTCACGGCTTGAGCTTAATATTTACGAAATGGATTATTGAAGTAGGTGACCTCTTTTGGGCTTTGGAGTTTGAATGAGAAAAAAAAAATCATCACACTTTTCATTTGGAGATTGATATACAATTTCAAATTTATCATAACGGGAGTATAAGTGATTCATATACAAGTTCATTTGAAAATTGGGCCATGAAGCTTTGATTCGGATGACGGTCAGATGGGCATCTCAATATGAGATCGGATTTGATGATGACATTTGATTATTATGAAGTTTGATACTTTGGTATACACATTTTCACGAAGGATATTATGTTGCGGCTTGAATTGATGATTGAACTAAGTTGACTACGGGGTTGTTTGTACGGTATTTCTTATTTGGATTTGAAGTGTGGTTTTCCGGGCACGTTGACTTATTTCGTCTTCCTTCTTTCTACCCTTTCATGAAGATGACCTGTTTGGGATTTTATTGGATGTGATAATGACTTGGCTATTTTGTGATTCTTTCTCACTTAACCCTCAACGTAGCTATCACTTCGGTGTCTCACGCAGTTGAGGGTACGTCAAGAGGCTTTGTACATTAGGTACACCTTTTCATTTTCACAAGGATTAGTACAACGTTTAAGTAACAAATCTAGGGAATTCTACTTCATGATCAAGTTTGGTATATCGGGTTCACTTCACCATGTGGTCACAGCAATTGCCGACAGAATACGTGAATGATGTGTTTACCAAAGGGTTTAATGGTTGTGATGTGATCAGCAATTCTCACGGAATATTCTTCGCTACAAAATGTCAATAATACTTCACTGTCTAAGCAAAATCTTTCATGAATATTCAGCGTCAATCATGACTGTGCAAGATGTTTGCTTATGACAAGAAATTTTTTTGCTAATGGTCGTACACGTTATAATGCTTCCGAAAGTTTGAAACTATCATGGGGGAGAAACGTGTACTTTGGTGTGTTACGGTCAACCTCGGGGGGAAGTAGTTTATACTAATCGACTTAGTATGGTTTGTGAAGGTGTCTACATATGGATAAAGAATTGTTGAAGATGGAGAATGAACCATTTATGAACCGCTGCATGTTCCCTTAAAACATATATTCATTTAAAACCAAATTTGTCATAACGCATTTAAGCTAACATTGTTTACGGTTTTGTCTTGATTTTGTAAAATCCCGCGAAAGAATTTATTTCTCGGTTTAAATTATAGACTTGTAAAATCCCGTGATAATGGAAACATCCTGGTATTAGTAAAGTGCATTTCCGGATCTATCTTATGGTTTATTCTTGGTTTTGTAAAATCCCGCGAAAGAAACTATTTCTCGGTTTAAACCATAGAATTGTAAAATCCCGTAATGATGGAACCATCCTGGAGAAAGGAAAGTGTATTTATGGATCTTATCTGATGCTGGCACTACGATTTCTACTTCAAAGAAAGGGATAAAAGGGTGTACTTCATGAATTGGGTGATTGCTTAGATTGTCTTCATGGCAGTTTGGTTATTACATGCTTCTACGGGGTTATGTGCTTTTATCCATGGTCAGGATGAAACCAATTATCATAGTTCACTTAAAACGTAAAAGGAGGCTAGATTTAAGCTTTTAAACATGAAGATGTGACAACGGGGTTAATTCTCTATTATTTATTTGAGGTTGAAGTGAAATATCACGGGCGAGTGTACTTAGTATCTGAAGGTATCGGGGATGGTTGGATGAAGATTCTTCATGATCCTTGTTCGAGCTTATTATCAAAAATGAAGACATGGAAATCTAGTTATTGTTGGGTGACTTTTTCCTTTTCTATTTACCACTTGGGGGAATTGGGCTCGTACCACCTCAAAATAACTATCACTTTAAGGAGTTACGTTGTAGTGCTCAGTGTCACATTCAATTGTGGATTTTCAAGAGGTGATGTACGTCTTATACTTGATGGTTGGTTGGATGAAGAGTATAGAGTACTTAGAGATTCAATGGAGGGTGAAGTCTCGGCACCGATCTTTGTTACATATGTGCATGTTTAAGTCACGAGTTCGGGTTAGTTTACTTCATGGTCAAATTCATCATATTGGGTTTTCTCCATCAGCTGTCACAACAAAGAGCCTACTGAATGATAATGGGGTGATTAAAAGTTTTGCCAAGAGATGATGAAAAGAGAGAGATGATGACGTTTGATCACAACAGTTCAAGCCTCGTACTCTAAAGAAAAGAAATATGTACGTGTCAGTGCGCATTATCTTCGAAAGAAGAGAAATCCTCTTATTATGACCGTTCTCATCAACATGCTTCATACTTTTTCCATGCACTTACAATTATCAAGTGAACCGGACTACCGTGGATTGTTCTCTTATTCCACTTGCTCGATTATAATGACGATGGCAACATCATATGCAATTCTTGAGGGGGAGAAGAAGTGTGATAATTCTGCATGGTTGATTGACATCTGAGAATATATGGTCATATGACTCCAAACTCATGTAATAACCGAGCTTCTTTTTATCGGGTCATATTTACATGGAGTTTCTTCTAAGAGCCATTGGTTGACATCTTCTCACGGATTGATGAGTTTAATGACAAAGTGCTTCTAGTTGCTGGGCTGATTTCTTTGATGAACATCTTTCTATTATTGTTTGATTGGGAGGGATTTTAATTAAGGGGATCTGCTATTTACATGTTAATGGGAATGCATTTGGTGTGAAGAAGATGTTAAATGTCTATTTCCCCATTCGGACAATCTTGAAGAAGGTCGAGTCTATAGTCTGTTCTACATTTTCTGCTACATGTTAGAAGACTAAAGACGAATTACATTTGATGATCTAAAGACTTCTTCTTAATCCGGGCTGAGAAGAACACTTGAAAATCAATTTAGGGGAGAGCACTAATTGGGGGAGATTGAAAAGCCAAATTTAATCCCTAATTAGACTTGCTCACGTAATTCTTCAGCAAGTTGATTCTCACAGATACATCTGAGCTAATGATGTTCTTTTCAACAGATTTCTAGTATACGGGGCTTATTATGTGTTGCTGATTCTGAAGCATTAAAACCAGCAAGGGGGAAGGAGACACGTATCTAAACGCGAGTAAACTTGATGAACTTAATACTTCTAAGTGATTGAAGATATCCGGAGAAGACTATTGTCATTACCGCAGACAAACTAAAGGTTTGACTCATGGCGTTTAGTGTTCTTATTCCAACTATGTGGGGGAAGAGATGGAAGAGTTAGTTTAAGTACACAAGTGTGTGATGATTTAGATGTTATCGCAATCATCAGGGGAGAGAAATAGTGTACATTGGGGATGCTCAGTTGTTTCACTTGAGAGCGTAATCGGTGATTCAGTGATAATCACTTATTCCAGAGATGACATCCACAGAGATAATAGGTGATTCAGCATGCTACTTCAGTGTTATCGGTTATTCTTTCTTTAGGCATTTGGGTACTTTGGGTTCTTGAACTTCATACACTTTCTTCAGGGGAGAGAAAAGTATACTTCGGGGTTATTCTTTGGATATCGGACTTAAACTGCTACTTCGATGGTATAAGTTTCTCTGTCTTCGGGTATATGTGTATTCGGGTTCGTGAGGTCTAGTCTAAGAGACTGACTGCATCAATTCAACTACTTGGGGGAATTGTTCTCTTGACACCTTTTGGAATGGATCGCTTTAGACTTCAGTTGAAAAGAAATTTGAGAAGATTCATTCAAGCGTGGGATGATACGTTGCTGATCTATTTTGATGATATAACCCCGAACGGAGAATCTCGATTATCGTTCATAAAAGGATCAGTGGGATTTATGATAATGGTGTGCTTCTCTGTGCACCTGGCTAAGGCAAGCTTGAAATAGAGCTTCGAATCTGCTCATCTAATGGATTTTCGGTTTGAGGGGAAGCTGCCAAAGTCTCTCTTTCTCAAAGACTCATGCTCTATCTTCTATTCTGGATCCTCGGAAGCTTTGGTGGTGAATGTTTAAGAGATGATGACTTCTATCTTCTTCAACGGGGCTGCTTGATATCCTTATCTCGGTACTCGTATCATCATCTTTCTTAAACTATATCATCTACTCTATCTTTGTAAATATTAATCAAAAACCAAATACAAAAATATAAAACCAATAAAAAGTAAAATAGAAAAATATAAATCCTTCAAAAATCCATACAAATCAGAAAATTTGAAAAAGACAAAAAATATTGTTTTTCAAAGACATGTCTTCTGATATCGATAACATCTACGGTCTTGGAAATATCATTCAACAATGGCACGGGACCATAGATGATGTTCGAGCAGAAGGTGTAAATATTTCTTTTCAAAACATGTCACAAACTATGGCTTGCAGTTATTTCAGACTGTAACCCGTGCTTAACTATGGTTTGCTATTATTTTCAGATAGTAACCCGTTCTTCAAGAAAGGAAAGTGCTGCGCTAAACCAATTTTCAAATATTTCGTGCACTTATCCTAAAAAAAATGAGGAAAGTATGTCGAAGGACTGCTGTTCCTACACAAACGTTTTTCCTTCTAAAAATTCTTCAGAAAAATATTTGTTGTCTTTCAAAAATGGTGGTAAATTGAGTTGCTTGTAAATCAATCAGATTCAGAGTTTTCATTAAAATTGAAAACTCAATCAATGACTTTAGCGCTTTTAAACTTTTCAGAAAAATGAGTCATTGATTGAGGGGGAGAATGTTTTCAAATCTATATCATCTAACGAGCTTATCTAATTATCCTATATACTTAAATGCAAAACATGTTAACCTACGTTGAAGGACTATGTGCCTAGGATATGATTGTTAGGATTAGATGATTAGAGTTTGATAAACACATTATTCCTATGCTTTACATGATCTGATTGATATGTTGAATTGACTTTTATTAGTCGATTGCTGTTTGGGTGATGTCGACCACCATATATATGTTTGTATGTCCACTAACGTATGCAGATAAGATGGGTTAAAAGAATGTTTCCAATCTGGATCCCACATAAGAAGATGATTGGATGTCGAATGAAAAGGGTAACTATATATTGGGTTGATAAATGAAGAAACGGAGCTTAATTTGACTTCTATGGAGAGTTGGCATGATAAAATGCAACGTAAGAGGTCTCACTGCATCAGCAGATGGTTTTCTTCATCATCAAATGAAGAAACGGAGCTTAATTGGACCTCTATGGAGAGTTGGCATAAAAAAATGCAACGAAAGAAGTCTCACTGCATCAGCAGATGGTTTCTTCCAAACCCTCAGCAACAACAACAAAAGCTGCTCAACCACCTAACGTATCTTTGTGCAGGATACCATTTTTAAAAAATTTTGAAAAAATTTGATTAAATTGTTTTGAAAATGGAAAAATATTGGTTTTGAAAATAAATCAGGTTTAATTTGTAAAAATCACCGGACTTCATTTTGAAACATAAGTCACTCAATCAACGACTACGGTCATTGATTGAGAGGGAGAGTGATTTCAAATAAAATATTTTCAAATGATATCTCTTCATAAAAGTCTGTTTGTACAAAATAAGTGGTGATCTAAAGATTGAATGTTATGTCATGGTATGATTCTCTTTAAAACTCAAAGATCTTTCAAAATGAAATTTTTTCTGTTCTTATTTGATTGTGAAATTGTTTTATTTTACTTAAAGATCTCTTAAAAACTATCATACCGGACACTAACAATCTTGAATGTCGAAAAACTGTTCCTTATCCATCATTTTTCAAACTTAAATCTTGCCACGTCTTTCCCAAAATTTTCAAAATGATTTAAATCAATCGGGATCCAAAATCTCAATTGGTTTGAAATTTTTGATCGGGGGAGAGATCGTGATTTAAATCTCAAATCGGTTTTAAAGGGTGATTGTTTCAAAAGCTCTCCTTCCTTCATGTGCCAAACGATTTTGAAATACATAATGCACATGATTGTGGAGGAGAATTTAACCATAAACCAGAAGAGCTTTAAAATCAGGTACATATTCTCCCATCTTTTCCAAACCTTATTAAATCACTTGGGATCAAAAATCTCAAAGGGTTTGATATTTTTGATCGGGGGAGGATTTGTGATTTAATAAGAAATCTGATAAATGATGATAATTTTGATTCAAAGTGCAAGTTCTCTTTAATATGTGCTAAACTCTTTCGTTTATCGATGCACATATTGAGGGGGAGCAAATGGTTTCTTAATGGCTTTTGTGATCATGGATGTACTTCAAAAATAAAATGATTTAAAATATCCTACGCAAATATTGAGGGGGAGAATTTACCAAAGAAATTCAAATGGCTGTTTTCTAAGGAAATTGTGATCAAGAAATTATTTCAAAGAACTCTTGCCTCCATGTGCTAAACAATTTCAAAATCATATACACATGTTGAGGGGGAGCATTTCTAAAAGATCAAAAACAATTAACGTACAAAATGTTTTGATATTATATCACAAGTACCTTGATTGATTTTCCAAATGAATTTTCAATTGGTTTCATGGAAGGAAAGAAAAATACCAAAAGACCGACCAATTTACTTTATGCATGGAGTTATAAGGATGGTTAGGTTAGGTATTCGTTCCCATGATCCCGCCAGAATCGAAGGGATCTACCCAGGGACAATCCACTAGATAGTGTAGAAGTCCTTAGGTATGATGAAAAAAGGAGAAAAATGAGAATACGGGAAGAGTGCGGACTGAGACAGAGCTAGTACTGGAATAAACCCAACAAGGTTCTAGTTATGAAGTCTCGGTAGGCACTGAAGGGGTTGAAGAATGAAAAAAAATTGAATGTAAAAAGGGTGAAAAGAAATAGCCCTCTATTAATTCAACCTTGGGGCAGTGACCGGGTTCAATACATATATTACTGGTTGTTACCAAGGTAACGCCGGTATTGAAGACAAGACGTGATGGACCCAGTGACGCACTGCACTAACCTTCCCAAGCTACTCAAGTTCCTCTTAAAAGGGCTTGTTTCATTCTCTCGGGGAACCGACATAATCTATCAACTTTCTCTTAGATATCGGTGATATTGAAGAAGGAGACCCTCTCCCCAGTCTCTCTGGCATAGGAAACCAAATATGCACAATTTAGTCTAGAGCCAAGAGATCATCCACAATATCTCATTAGGACACAAAATTAATGAAGACTTGTTGTTTCACACATTGTGGAATGTAATTATATATTGAGAGTCCTACGCATTTCCCTTGTGGTATTGCTAGAACATCCGAGTGATATGTAAAAGTATTCACGATGAAGATGGAAATCCTTCTAGAGCCAACATCTAACAAGCTCTTGGTGGGTGACATGTGAGATCTTTTCTAAAGATCAAGCTTGTAACAACTGGACAGAAACGATGGGGCGATTCATTCTTGAATCAACCTTGGTCCAGGAAATGAATTGACGAATACTTTTGGAAAAACCGTTCGATGTGCAAATCTTCTTTTCTTTAGCACATCGAATGAGTATTCATTTTCAAACTCAAAAAGTATCTCTAATTGAAAAAATACTTTTGGAAAAAACCGTTCGATGTGCAAATTTTTTCTTTTCTCTAGCACATCGAATATGTATTCTCTTTCAAATACAAAGGGTATTTTTGATTGAAAATTGATCTTTCTCATAAAACCTTCGTCGTATTGCAAAACTCTTTCTTCTAAGCAATACGCGATTGTTTACAAATCAATTTTTCATCAATCAGTGAATCTCAATTCGCTGGTTCACTCACTCCGTGTTGTCTTCTTTAAGATGTTCCGGTTTGAGAACGGCTAGAACAGCTGCGAAACCCTGTCAAGGAGATTCTTCGGAATTACACCTGATCATAGGCAGTACTTGTACTGATCAACGAGGAACCGTGGGCCGTGTACCTCAATTCAATGGATGTGATCAAAGACACTTTCGCGTGTTTTATTGCTAACTGTTGTTTGCAGGTACATTTGGACAGTTGTAGCTGATCAGAATTGAGAAGTCAATCCAAAGCCGCATGCTCACAACATCGACACTTAATTGAAGAAATCATGACTGGTGCCTATCTACATTACCTGGCTCTGATATTTTTATACTATGCTTCTGCTACGCTGCTGCAAATATCATGAACCAGTAAAACTTCCGCTACTCTGATGGAAAGATGTCATGATCCTGAAAGTGTGAGCATGTCGGTCCAAAAGTCACAACATCACATGATGGAAACACAATAAAGGGTGATCCAGAGATTTACTGTGGCTGATGATCTCGAAGAAAGCTTGAATATCATTAAGATGTGGTTCAGTTTAAAGGCCTCCACTAAAATTATAAATCAATGCGGACTTTGTAGAATCGCTACTAAAGCACAAAGATTGCGGAACTCGAAGAATAGAAGTCTACGAGCTCATAACTAAAGACAAAGATAGAAGGCTAGGATTCAAAATGTATTTCATGGGGTGACCTCCCTTAGGGGGAGATTGTTAGGAATTGGAAATTCCATGTTAAAGTGTCGGTCACCCCAATTATGGTCTAGCATATGTTAGCTCGTAGACGTGTCATTATTTATGTTATTTAGTAGTTAATTAGTTAGTTTGTAGCGTAGTTTAGTTTAGTGTAACACCGTAGAGGAAGGACGGGTCTTTACCCACTATGTGCCTGATCCATAGCCCGTTAGGAGGGCGTATCATTTGTAACTATAAATACCCCTTCCATCCTGGGAAGGGGTGGTGCTTCTCATTAATCTAACATTGCATTTTGTATTACAACTCTCTAACAAGAACACCCTCTCATCTTTTTCTCTCTCTAACCATGGCTTTCTTGTATCACCACCATCCTAGAGCACCCGAATAATCATCAACACAATATGTAAGATCCAACATTATATGATTCTGGTGCTACGGTTTCACCTTTGAAGAAGGGATAAAGTGTGTACTTCATGTATTGGATGAGTTTTTGGATATTCTTTATGGCATTTTGGTTATAACAAAGGTTTATGGGGTTATGCACTTTTGACTAAGATCGAGATAAAACCATAATCAAAGCTAAATTAAAACATCAAAAAGGGCTAGATCTGGGCATTTAAACCACAAGATGTGACTACATCATTAATTCATTATTATTTATTTTAGGTTGAATTGAAATTTCATGGGTGAGTGTACTTAGTATCTGAAGATATCAGGGTTGGTTGGATGACGATTCTTTGAGATCCTTGTTCGAGCTTTTAAAATTTACAATGACGAAGACTTGGATATCTAGTTATTCTTGGTGATTCTTCCTTTCTTCTACCACAAAATAACTATCACTTTAAGGAGTTATGTTGTAGGGCTCAGTGTCACACGTAGTTGTGGATATTCAAGAGGTGATGTACGTCTTTTACTTGATGGTTGGTTGAGTGAAGAGTATAGAGTACTTAGGGATTCGAAGTTGCCCGAACTCTCTGCATCGCTCTTAGTCACACATTTGTGCAAGCTTAAGTCACAAGTTTAGGTTATTTTTCTCCATTCTCAAGTTTATGATATTGGGCGTTCTCTCTGTAGTCACGACAAAGAGCTGACTGAATGATAATGGGGTGGGTAACGAGTTAGCTGAGAGAAGTAGAATGTATAGATATGACGTTTGAACAAATTAGTTTATGCCTCGTTCCTTAAAGAAAAGAAAGGTGTACACTTCAGTGCGCTTTATCTTTGAAAGAAGAGAAATCTTCTTGGTTATGACCATTATCTTCAACAAGATTCATGCTTTTTCCATGCTCGCTCAGTCATCAAGTGGATCTACTTATCTTTGATTGTATTCTTATTTCACTTGCTCAATAAAAAATGACAATGGTGACATCATTTGCAATCTTTAAGGGGGAGAAGTGTGAATAAACTACATTTTGATGGTATTCACTTGTTCAATAAAAAATGGCAACTTCGTATGCAATTTTTTAGGGGGAGAAATGTGAATATACTGCATGTTGATTGACATTTAGGAAAAAATGGTCATACGACTCTTATACACAACAGTTCAGAACTCATGCAAGAACCGAGTTTCTTCATACCGGGTTATCTTCACATGTGGTTACTACTAAGAGCCGTTGGTTGACATCTTCTCATGAGCTGATATGATTAATGATAAAGTGCTTACAGTTAATGCTTCATCTATACATCATCACGCTGATTCCGATAAATCGTAATCATCAGAGGAGAGATAATGTGTACACCAAGGACACACAACAAGTTCAACTGATCGGGTTTAATGACTTATGAAACGATTTGCGTCCAAGAATGGTTGATTCTGTATCCTTATCTTCTCGTCTTATTCTACGTAATTCTTTCTTATCCACCTTCATCAATCTAGGGAAACAAATTCAAGATGATTGATGCGCGTACGAAGCGCGTTCGGGGTCAAAGGAATTTCCTTTTCGTCGAGCAATTTTTTCAACACCCTAGGCAGTGAACCTAATTGTTGTAGTGTAGTATTGGGTAAGCCTCGGGTATTGATATCGTTCTCTAATGGAATATGAATGCTAGAAAGAAGTGTATTACGCTAAGGTGGGGTTGAGGATGATTCTTTTTTTTTTATCTTTTATTGGTTTTTTAGAAAGCTAAGGGTAAAATCTCGGGGCAATTGGTTTGGGGGGTGGTACTTCTACCGATTACTTCAACTATTTTAATTATCTATTACTACGGCTAGCTATGTCTATTTGATTTGTGTTCGTATGATGATTAAAAATGTTTTTACCTAGATACTATTACTCCCTAGTTGTTGGTTGAATTGTCACGTCCTTATTCTTAACGCGTTGTTTTTTCAAAGGTCGTAGGGTGTGCCTATGCCCTAATTCTTTGAGATTACCTATTGGTTTTGCTTAAGAAATCCGAAAGTCATTCAAAAACTAACTTTAAGGTTATCTTTGGGTTTTTAGACTACGAAATCCGCTAGGTGATTCATAAACTAACTTTCACAAAGATTACTCAAGAATTTAAACACAACGATAACCTAGTTGCACTCCTCAGCCAATTACAATTAAGATAAGAGAGAACCTAACAATAATTAACAACAAGGTTTCATAGATCTAAGGAAATACACAAGAAAATTAGCTAGACATGTTAAAAAAGCAAGCATACACACAAGAAATTGAAGACATAATGATACTATTGGATTAAAAAACTTATCTAGATGTGTAAAATAGGGTTTGGGACCCTAAGATACTGTCCAAGTCGGACTACAAACGTTTAGGGTTTTTACTCCAAAAGACTACCTCCTTAAATGTAGAGAAATCGAATTCTATATATAGATATACACCTTGCGGACAGTGTCACCTTATAGGTGGGACGTCGTCAAATCGCTGTCATTAGGGTTTTCTTCTTGGCCAAGTTCTCGATTGGACGACATCACCTTGGAGTTGTGATGCCGTCAGGGTTCAGATGGGACGTCGTCATGGTTCTGGATCTGGGCCGTCTGAGATGAAAATTCTGAGTGACACCCTTCTTCTTCAAAGCTTGACGCCGTCAGGTGTTATGAGCAAAAATTCCATTGAGCCGTCTGGTGCATGTATTTATCAAATTTGTATAAAGGGACGGCGTCACCCTTTGATAGGGACACCGTCAGGTTCAGTTTAAGCAGCTTGAGTGGCTTCGATCTTGACTTTGCCATTTTCTTCATGTATTAACTCCTTTTCGTCCAAATATGCATCATTCCAGCATTTTGCTTCCAAGAGACCTAAAATGTGAAAAGGAACGAAATTAAGAAGTAAGGGATATAAAAGCGGTCGATTAAGGGCTTAAATGACCCTTTAAAAGTGTATGTTTTAAATCCTTATCAAATATCCCAACACTTGGTATTTGCTTGTCCTCAAGCAAATTTGCTTTTGGCTAATCAATTTATAAGTTAGGGGGCATGAAGCATAGATTTAGAATAATTCATAACAAGTAAAAGCATTGCAATAGTCATAACAAGCAAGGAAGTTATACACTAGCACCTCACAAGGGGTGTTTGGATTCTCTCATCTCTAGGGTTTATATGAATTATAGTAAGTGGAAATGGAAGATAAACAGTCATTACCTGGCATAGTACATAGATTAACATAAGCTTGAGACTAGATCAAACCTCCACCGCTTTGGCGTAAGCACCTAGGAACAACTATCTAAGAGGTCCTTTCAAGGGTTGTAACATTAGGCTAACGGTAGGGAAACAAAGGGTTTTGTTGGATAGGCGATTTAGTGGTGGCAAGTCAAAAATCTTATGTTACAAGCATGAAAAGCATGGCATTGCTAAGCCAAGACTCGACTCACTAAAATCTAGATAATTTGAAACAAACATACATAAGTTGAAAAATATAAACATAAAAATAGATGTAGGATGGTAGCCCGTAAGTTGTTTTTTTTTCATACATTTTTACTCTACCATCCTCCACGATAACATCAAAATATAAGGGATTTATATGAGCATCCCTACACTTGAGTTTTTATTACTCTAACACTAAATGACCCGATTTGAAAAGATCAAAACACTTGGAGTATTTAATTACGTAGACAAAGGGAATTTGAATTTAACGTTCTTTCCCATTACTCCATTTAATATTTCTTTTGCCCATAAGTCCCAATCATCCCAAAATTGTGTACAAAAGATATGACTCGACTTAGCAACCATGCAAGTAACTAGATAATTAAACTAAGGGTTTAGTGATGATAACAATAATGCACTAAGGTGAGTGCATACAAGGTAGGCTAAAGCGATTTGGGTGTACATTTGGGGGTGGAATGTAAACAATGCTCTTCATTGATATTCCAAAAAACCAAAACATCACGAGAACCGCGAAAAGGATAGGCTCTGAGGGGGTTAACTAGGGGTATCGTGTACTAAAGATGAGTACATCACAAGGGTGTGGGGTAATTACTCGACCGATGTGGAAGAAGAAATTATAATACATGTTTCAAACAAGGGTTATCCTAATGCCTCTAATCATTTACTTATTCCTAACTACACAAGTGTAGTCTCACTAGCGATCTCAGAATGCATCACAAAACAAGTTCTAGAATCTATTATACTACCGGTACACTCTCTAAGCATTAAAGGTAAATGCTTTATTCCTAAAGATCTAGGGGCGAACCTCATATTTTTGGGGTGGAATTTGAGTGGTAAACGGTTTTTGTGCTAGTCATAAAACTCCTATCCATGAGACGCTTTATTAAGACTAAATTTTTAGCTCGTACATGTCATAAAAAAGTTTAAATTTGGTGCTAACATTTCCCTAACAAATATTTCTCATAGTTTATTACACAAATGACCAAGGACAAGACAAATAATCGTGGATAAGCATAGTTTCTAAGTTCCCGTTTTATTCTCCCTCCTTACACTTAAATTGAACATTGTCCCCAATGTTCTTCGAAAGTATCAAAGTTGTGATAAAGGAAGGTAAGTAAAAGAGAAATAAACTAGTACTCCCTTTATTAGCTCGGTAGGATCCATGTGAAGTAGTGGTTAAATTCTTTTCCAAGAAGAATGTATACGTGATAAACTCCATCCAATGTTGTGTTTCTTCTTCTCGCCAAATATAACCTGCACACTTTAAGAAAACAGATGAAACCTTCATGTAAAATCAGCGGTAAAACTACATATGACACAACTACAATAGGATATAATGCTTGTGGAATGGATGTTTGCAGATTTTCTAGGAAACTAGGACGTGAGAATTTCCAAAACATTATAAGTAGAACAGAAAACGAATTTTTTTTATAAGTGTTTCTGCTTGACCTGACGTCATCAGGCTTTAATCCTGACGCCGTCAGGTTGTCATGATAGAAACTGTTCTGCTGCGGTTTTCCTAGAAAAATTCTGGAAAAACTACATATTTAAAACCTAGAAAAATTCCTGCAAAACATCCATTATGACTCGATACAAGCATTTGACTCTAACAAACACACATATACATCAATTTCACTAATTGTAATTCTCATGTTCACGTTCTTTTTAAAACGTATGTAATCTTCCCTACACTTATCTTTTTGTAAAATACCTTTATATGTAATTAAGATGAGGTTAAAGACAAAATAAAGCATTTTCACAAATCAAACATGAGAATAAACAATAATGAAAAAGATATATGACACAGAAACATGCAAACAATTAAGCATGGGTTGCCTACCACGAAGCGTTTTTATTTATTTATGAGTCTTGTAGCTAGACTCGAAGTCGTGCTCCTACGTGACTTCCTTACCGTCATCTTCTTCCAAAACAATATCTTCATCGTTGATTAGTATGTTATTATCCAACTGATAATGTTTCACACGTTGTCCATTTATGGTAAATTCTCTTCCATCATTATCTATCAATACCACGACTCCATTGCTCATTTTCCTCTTTACTGAAAAGGGCCCATACCATCTTGATTTGAGTTTTCCCAAAAATAGTCTCAACCTTGAATTATACAAGAGCACCTTATCTCCCTCCACAAACACTTTAGGATTCTTTATTCGTTGATCGTGCCATCTTTTGGCCCTTTCTTTATATGTGATTTAGGACTCATAGGCCTCAAGTCTTAGTTCATCCAGCTCTTGAAGCTGCAAGAACCTATTTGACCCTGCCTCAGAATAATCCATATTACAAGCCTTAAGTGCCCATTATGCCTTTTTCTCAATCTCAATAGGGAGATGACATGCTTTCCCGTACACTAAGCGAAAAGGGGTTGTTCCGATGGGCGTTTTATAAGCTGTTCTGAATGCCCAGAGTGCCTCATCTAGTTTGAATGCCCAATCTTTTCTATTCTGGTGGAACGTTTTTTCAAGTATTCACTTTAATGCTCTATTTGTGTTCTCTACTTGCCCATTAGTTTGGGGGTGATATGCCGTAGAGAACCTGTGCGGAACACCATAGTTCTTCATTATCTTTTCCATTTGAGCACTGCAGAAATGGGTTCCTCTGTCACTAATCAATGCCTTGGGAATCCCAAATCGTGCAAAAAGTTTCTTGAGAAAATGAATGACTACCCTTGCATCATTAGTCCTAAGGGCTTGTGCCTCCACCCATTTGGACACATAATCAATGGTAACTAGAATGTATTCATTTCCTCCGGATGATGGGAAAGGTCCCATGAAATCGATACCCCAAACATTGAATATTTCGCAGACTTGGATATAACTTTGAGGTGCTTCATCCCTTCTAGAGATGTTTCAAGATCGTTGGCATGCATCGCATGTTTGTACTAACCTCTCAATGTCGCGGAACATAGTAGGCCAGTAGAATCCGACATCAAAAAAATTTCGTGCCGTGACATTTATACCGTGATGCCCCCAGATGGTCCCGCGTGATACTCTCTAATAATCCGATCAATCTCCCTTCCTACAACGCACCGTCGAAAGATCTGATCGGGACATATACGGAATAGGAAGGGCTCGTCCCAAAAATAGTATTTCAGTGCTAATTGTACAATAAATTGCACTACCAGGCTTCGATGATGATCAAAGGTATGAGGGGTGTATGTTCCAGCCAATATTTTCTTTCACCTAAGAATAAGAAATACGAAGACACTACGTTAAGTGATTACGCAGGGGTAGGACCCTGCGAACCACCTCCAGTGTGAGTGTAAGTATGGGTTATGGTTATATAAGTGTGTGTAAGTAAAGAGATGAGTGTGAAATGAGCTTACCATAATCCATTTCCCATCCAACCTATTTATAGTGGAATAAATAAGGTTAGGGGCACTTCTGCGTGAATGTCAGAGATCATGGTGGCGTCCCATGTTTGTGGGTAACCGCTAGGGCTTAGTGACCCACGTTCTCAAACTTGGTGGGGAAGCCAGGAAAGAGACGGAGATCGTGGGTTTGACCAAGTTAGGAGGTTCTCCTATCCATTACTCCTTTGTCAACCGTACCCCGAAGGGCTTAGGGCTTCGAATGGCAAATTCCCTGGAGGTAACCTTCGTGATAACGAATGGTTTGACGCCTATGAATATTCTGGAGACCTAACTTGGGCCTTCGAATAAAAGGGCTTCGACACATCTCGAAGGAGTGTCCTTTGAGCTGTTCGGAGGGTACATCATCAAGCCCCCCAGTCAAAAGTTGTGACAACTGGCTATTTAGGTAACAGCATTACGTTAAACTAAACCGAGTTTTGCCTTTATCACTATTTTTATAAACCATGACTTCATTTTATATCGTCTATTGGTTTTTATGATTTATTTCATTACTAAATGAGTTATCGTATGAGTTTTAACTCTATTTGGTAGGCACTATTCGATTCGGAACTAGAAAAGCCTAAAACAAGAATTATTGTAACTTGTAGACCGTAACTCGAAAATTGACAAATAAATAGTCAAAACTCATGGAAAAACATAATTAATAATGTTGGAAAGTTAAATAAATGTTGTGAGACACTCGGGGGACAATATATGAGCTCGGAAATGGGGAAACGGGATAGTTACGAAAAATTACAACTCCGACCCCCCATTTCTTGATATGGCCGGCGCCCCCTCCTCCAAAATATTTATTTTGAGGTCCCTAGTGGCCTAGTATATATACCCTATCAATTCCCCATTTCACCTCTTTCATTCTCTCAATAAAAACACACATAACATATCTTTCTCTCTCTACCTTTCTCTCTGTAAAAACCCTAAACCACTACCACCATAACCGGCCGCCCTATTCCGGCCATATTCCGGCCGAATTCCGGTGCGTCACCATACACCTCCACCACCATATTGAATCTCTCTTTCTCCTCTTTCCAACCATATATTATACGCTCCATTTAGACTTCAATAACACCTTCAAATCTTCGAATCAAGATTCGTACTTTTAGGGTTTCAAGTAGGTTTTGCAATTGGTGATTGAATAAGGTAAATGGAACAAGTTTTGAGCTTGTTTGGGGAATAATAAGCCACAAATTGAATTCTAGGCTTTCGACCCTATGAAGAAATTTGGGGCTTTTTGGTGGAACATGAAATTAAGTCTAATTAGTGACTAAATAAACAAGTAATTAGTGTTTGGTAAATGTGTGGTGTATCAATTTGATGTGTTTATGCATTTTAGGTTTAGGTTCATATTTTTGGTTAAGATAGATGATGGGTTTTGTGTTTGGTTTGTGTTTGGAGCTTGAATGATTGGATCTGGATGTTGTGGAATTGATTTGGTTGTGTTTGGTTATGAGTTATGGGGCGTACGAACCAAGAAACCCACGTAGGGTCTTGGTGTGACGTCGTACGTGACCCACATGGACCATGGGTCCGGGTCGGGTTGAGTTGGTAGCTTGTTGGTTGATGTAGTTGAGGTTTGGGTGAGAGGCGTGGAGCTGAAAAGCTTCTAGAGCTTGTTTGGTTCACGTGGTCTTGACCGCGACCGTGTCATAACCATTAGGGTCATAACATTGGTTTCGAGTACTTTTGGTTGATTGATTGGTTGGCGAGATTGTTTTGAGTTGGTTTGGGATTGAATTGCGCTATTATGACTTTTAAATTTGGACTTGATATATATATATATTGTTGACTTTGAGCTACGTCGGCGTCACTTTGAATTTTTAGTCAATAGTTGACTCCGACAAAGCCGTAACATGGACTTTAGTATAATGTGGACTATTGATTGATTAAAAGCTGAGAAGTTATGACTCGTGCTTGTGGACTCGGAACAAATAACGATATGAGATTAATATTGGAATTTGACGAAATATATATATGAACATGAAAATGCTAATAAACTATGAAATAGAAATAATAAATGGGCTTTTGTACCAAAAATGTCGATAACAAGTCTTATCTTGTTATTTACTATTTTTAAATGGAAACTAACGACTAAATTGGAAATGTTTTGTAATAAATAAGTAATTAATGTTTCGAGTACACGTTTATCAATAAATGTCAATTGTGGACATTTAATATTGGTTTAAGTATTTAATTGCTTACGTTATGTGCATGGGTTACGGATAACCTAGCATTAATATTGTTGATCCATGTGGGTAGCGGAATTATTAGGTTGACAAATCTAATAAGAGCCCGCTTGGTAAGTTGGGTAACCTTATTAATGGGTGACTTATCCTTATGACTCTTTGAGGATACGATTGATTTATGGGATAATAAGCGACACGAATAAATAAATGAGTTTATCGAGTTGACGAACTCGATAAGGTCTACTATTTATTTCGAAACTTATTGAACTATGGAGCTTATCGTTTAGAGGTCTCATTGTGTCGCATTGAGTTATATATTGGTTGTTTGAGCGCATTCATGGCATCATATTGAGTGGATACACCCACATGAGGAATACCAAACACTAGGATTAAATGGTGAAACGAGACATTTTTGGAAATAAAGAAATGGAATATATTGGGGTAGATAACATTGATTTTGAGGAATATACATATTAAAGTTGGTCTACATTAATAGGTTGTGCCGAGTCGATAGTTGATGTGCTGTGATACCGTTATCTTCTGCTAGTGTTTATTTGTGCGTTGATTGCTTGCGTTGATTGCTTGAGGTGAGTTTCATAGCCCCACTTTTATCTACGTTTTAACTACGTTTTGAACTATTTTGGGGTGAGAATCATGCTGCTGTTTTTGGACCGTTAAAACTATTTGGATTTGCTTATATGCTTGACTGTTTAGATAGATGTGCGGTAGTTGTTGCCTTAGTCTACGTTTAACCATGCCTAACTAAGAATAGACTTCTACCTCGACCTAGTCCGGGGTTGGCAATTGTTCTAGATTTTGCCACGACAGTGCGGAATAGAGTCATGGGCGAGTAGTCCCTGGATGCGGGACATGTGTTATGATTGGTGATCCGGGTCGGATCGGTGTGAAACGGTATTTATCTATCTTAGGTCTTGCATAGCAAATCAACTCTTATAGGTCCACTATGATTTTGTTGAACTTAAACCTATGAACTCACCAGCGTAAGCTAACCTTTTAGCATGATTTCTCAGGTATTTGAGAGATGTATGGAATACGTGATTTGGTGGAAGATTGGCAAGAAGGCGGGGTTCAAGGATCATTTCTTACTCTGATAAACTATGGGGACCTATTTTATTAAACTATGTTTTGGGCCTAATAATTACTCTTTTGGATTAAAAGTTTGGATTAACTAAATTGGGATTGGTTTTGAATGTTAAATGACTATCTTTTTGCTATACTTGTGTGCGATACCAATCCAATAGTAACGCCCCCAAAAACTTAATTAAGTCTTCCGCTGTACCGAGATTTGGGGGTGTTACAGATTGGTATCAGAGCTCAAGGTTATAGAGAATTAGATATTTTATAAACCCTAAACTATAACCACTTTTTGAGAAAATTGATCCTCGACCGACGCACGTCCGCTTGCCAAGCAGAAGCTTCTTATTTGATTATGGTATGAACTGCGAATTGAATTATGAGATGATATGTTAAAGGATATTGTGAACTGATTATGGAAACGTTATTATTGGGAGATACATTTATTGATTTTGGAAATGAGATATGATTATTGGTTTTGGAAAATGAGATGTGATTATCGAGATATTACGGAATTTGATTTGAGTAAACGGTATATTATGATTTTGGGATTTTGAACTCGATTGATTTAATATGGGAATATGTGATGGAACGGAACTTATGTGTTTTATTTAAAGGCATGTTTTGAGTAATGCAGTACCTCTACTTTTAAAGCTTCCATTATGTGATATGTGTTTTGGTAAAGTTGATGCGCTTATTAAAACTAGTTGTTTCGAACACTTATACCTACCCTATGCCGTTGTCACAAACTATGCCTTCAATAGCTTTTGATGTGTCTGAGGAGGTCCTTGCGGTTACTAGTTCGCCAGCATTGACTCTCATGACGGTTGCGCAGGGTGATCCTTATGAGATTGCCCGTCACACTAGTTCATCATCATCAGATCGTCCTAGCTCATCTAGGCATCTCACTTTACATCAGGTTTTAGCGCGAGTACAGACTCCTAGGCTTTCTTATAGCACTGCACGCATGTCCGTGAGACCACCGTCATCACCTATCCATTTAGCAGCATCCCCATGTCTTAGGAGGCCTAGTTCTCCTAGTGTACCACCTCAGGATTTACCTTACGAGAGACTCCGACTCATGGACTCTCCCCTATGATGAGGGAGGAGGAGCATGAGGTCGAGGAGGAGAATGAGATTGAGGAGCAGTATGTTGATGAGGATGAGGATCCTCAGGAGGAGGATGATGAGGATATCCTAGAAGGGGGTACTCCTCTATTGCAGAGTCCTGCACATTCTCCGGACCAGTTCTCCTTTCCGAGCCTGAGTCCCTGGGCCTTTAACACAGACATCACTCTTTTACTCACCTTATATAGGTAGCCTTAGGATCTGAGATACCATCGGAGATTGCTTGGAGCAGGAGTATGGAAGTATGGGTGATGACGGAGGAAGATTATATCCGGGATATTAGTCTCGATGGGTTGTCGATGGGTTAGATGGAGTGACAAGGACTGGTGTAGAGGATTTGAGGATAGATTTTACTAAGATAGGGAAGAAGTCGATGGCCTTAAGCGAAGGTCATCGGGACTCCTTGGCGGTTGGAGAGGCATAGAGTGCTTGCGGAGACTTGGAGGCGAACCAAGTGCTTGCCACAAGGTCGATGGTTTGGAGAAGGAGGTCGTGAATATTAGGAAAGATTGCCTCCCATTTAGGGATTTGTCTCTATGGAGAGTGATGGATGATGTTTGGAGATCATTTAGGAGTGCTCGTGTCGTTGGCTAGATAGTATTAGATTCCTGGTTTTGTACCATCTTGAAACTAAGTAGTACTTGGTTCGAGATGCAGGATTATCCCAGTTATTTACTAGTATCGTTATTAGGGTCGTTTTTTATTTCTTCGTATCCTTCCATGTATTTCCACTTTGAAACCTATGAGTTATGGTTATGGGAACATGCATCCTTTAGTTATGATGTGGTATCTGATTGTTTCGCTTTGGTATAGCGTTATCCCTGTTAGCCTTGATTATGTATTCACGTGTTATTGGGTGACCCTTGGAACCCAACTCTATTTTAGAACGTGAATTGTGAACTTATGAAAATGTTCTTCTTGCCTACGTGATGGCTGGCAGACAAGCGAAACTGCGTAGGAACAACAGGCTCCTGCTGCGTTCGAGTGTCGTCGTCGGCGACCACATATTGAGAACCGAACATTGATAACCCCATTGTAGAGAACCGACCATGCGAGAATGGTCTTGTTCCCAAAACCCTCGCGAACCCAACCCATGACCAGCTAGTGTCACAGCGTGTCGCTGAACTGCTAGCTGAGGCTAATCTTTCCAACACTTCTAGTGGAACCCCAATGCTGAATCGAACTTGAGGTTGTACCTATAAAGAGTTCCTATTTTGTGGTCCCATTGATTTTGGAGGAACTAAAGGAGTAGTTTACCTGACTAGGTGGTTGGAGAAAACTGAATCTGTGTTTCTTTGTGAGCTGTGATGAGGATTGTAAGGTTAAGTATGCAAAATTTACCTTGAAGGATGAGGCGTTGACCTGGTGGAACAACTATCACCGATCAGTAGGAATGGCAACAAACGGCAAGAGACAGCCAGAGTGTTCACCATAGGAAATGGAGGTAGGAAAGATTATGAAGGTAGTAAGCCTGTGTGTAGTCATTGTAACCGACACCACCATGGATTATGCCCGAATGTGTGTAGGAAGTGCTCTAAGGTAGGACACTTGGCCAAAGGCTGTAGGTCCCGACCACTTGCTGCAGCTCAAGCTGCACAAGGAGAGGACTGGAAGGCCACTGTCACCTGTTTTAGATGTGGGAAAGAAGGAAACTTTAAGAATGAGTGCCGAGAGCCGTGGATGAGAGGAAATCCCAGTAATGTAGGAGGATTTGCTAACCGAGGTGTAGGAGGTAATGGCTTAAACCCTGTGAAGCGTGAGGTTGTGGAAAACCAGAAACTATGGTGCTAGGAATCAGCAGAGAGACATGGGAACAACGCGTGTTTACGCTATTGGGAAGGAAGCTGGTGAGGACCCTAACGTAGTTATGGGTACGTTCCTTCTCAATAATCGCTATGCTTCCATACTGTTTGATACTGGTGCGGATATGAGTTTCGTATCCAACAATTTTATGCCATTACTAGGAATCTCCCAAACACCTCTAGGGCTTAGTTACGATGTGGAATTAGCGAATGGGAATAGAGAGAAGATAGACACCGTAGTTCGAGGTTGTACCTTAAGTTTCCTAGACCGCCCGTTTAGTATAGACTTATTGCCGGTTAACTTAGGAAGTTTTGACGTCATTATCGTAATGGATTGGTTATCGAAGAACGGTGCACACATCATTTGTGATGAGAAGAATGTGCGTTTACCGTATGGCGGAAAAGTTCTGAGCATACAAGGAGATAGGAGCGACTGTGGAAGTCCTTCCCGGTTGAGCATCATCTCTTGTATTAAGGCCCAAAGTACATCGATAGAGGAGGTTGTCTTTTCTTGGCTCGAATTTCTGAAAGAAAAGTGAGGAGAAGAGTGAAAGACACCTTAACAATGTACCCGTTGTTAGAGAATTTCCGGATGTGTTTCCCGACAATCTGCCAGGGATTCCACCTGTCCGACAAGTGGAATTCCAAATAGAGTTGATACTCGGTGCGGCACCCGTAGCCCGGGCACCTTATCGACTTGCTCCAAGAGAATTGGAGGAACTGTCTAAACAGTTGGTAGAATTGTCAGAGAAGGGATTCATTCGACCAAGTTCGTCAACGTGGGGAGAACCAGTGTTGTTTGTGAAAAAGAAGAATGGATCATTTCGGATGTGTATTGATTATATGGAATTGAATAAGTTAACAGTGAAGAACCGATATTCGTTACCTAGAATAGATGATCTATTCGACCAACTCCAATGAGCTAGTGTCTTTTCTAAGATCGATTTACGATCTGGTTATCACCAGCTTAGAGTTCGAGAAGAGGATATCCCTAAGACTGCGTTTAGGACTCGTTATGGACATTGTGAATTCCAAGTGATGTCGTTTGGTTTGACCAATGCGCCAGCGGTTTTCATGGATCTCGTGAACCGAGTGTGTAAGCCATACCTGGATAAGTTTGTGATAGTATTCATAGACGACATCTTGATATACTCTAAGAATAGTGAGGAGCACAAAGAGCATTTGAGGCTCATTTTAGGATTGCTGAGAGAGGAGAAGTTGTATGCCAAATTCTCTAAGTGTGAATTTTGGATTCCGTCCGTGCAATTCTTAGGTCACGTGATAGATATTTCGAGGTGTTCAGTTTGACCCAACTAAGATTAAGGCCATTAAGGAATGGGCAGCTCCTAAGAACCCATCAGAAATCTGACAGTTTCTAGGGTTAGCAGGCTATTATAGGAGATTCATTGAGGAAGCGAAGAAATCTGACAGAAATCCGACATTCCAACTTCTGAAGGAGAAGTTGTGTAGTGCACCCATCCTAGCTTTGCCTGAAGGAAGCAAAGATTTTGTCGTGTACTGCGACGCTTCGCATAAAGGCTTAGGTGCTGTTTTGATGCAACGTGAGAAGGTGATTGCTTATGCATCCCGACAACTTAAGAAGCATGAGAAAAACTACACCACCCATGACCTTGAGTTAGGTGCTGTAGTGTTTGCTCTTAGGATTTTGAGACATTACCTGTATGGAACCAAGTGTGTAGTATTTACCGACCATAAGAGTTTGAAGCATATCTTAGATCAAAAGGAACTGAACATGAGACAACGTCGTTGGTTGGAATTGCTTAGTGATTATGACTGTGAGATTCGTTATCATCCTGGTAAGGCTAATGCTATGGCTGATGCACTTAGTCGTAAAAAGGACATTCCACCCCTACTTGTTAGATCATTAGGAATGACCATTGTTTCGCCCTTACCATCTCAAATTTTAGCCTCCCAAGCAGAGGCATTGACAGAAGAGAACCGTCCTTATGAGAATCTTCATGGAATGGTAGAAAGTGAAAACGGCTTCTTGAAGCGTTCCGACGGAACATTATGCTTCAAAGACAGAAGTTGGATACCATTTCATGGTGGAATCGGTGAGTTGATTATGCACGAGTCGCATAAATCAAAATACTCTATTCATCCCGGAGCCAATAAGATGTATCAGGATCTTAAGAAACTTTATTGGTGGCCCTATATGAAAGCCGATATAGCTCAGTATGTTAGTTGGTGCCTGACTTGTTCTAAAGTTAAGGCCGAACATCAGAAACCATCATGACATTTAGTTCAACCCGAACTCCAGGAATAGAAATGGGAGCGAATAACCATGGACTTTATCACTAAATTACCGAGAACAGTAGCGGCAATGGCGCTATCTGGGTAATCATTGATTGTTTAACTAAGTCTGCTCACTTCTTAGCTACTAGTGAAACCGATAGTCTTGATAAGCTTGCTCGATTGTATCTTAAAGAGAAAGTATCGCGTCATGGAGTACCAATATCTATCATTTCCGATAAGGATAGTTGTTTTACATCCCACTTTTGGATGTCGTTACAGACAACATTAGGAACGAATTTGGATATGAGTACTGCTTACCATCCACAAACCGATGGTCAAAGCGAGAGAACCATTCAGACTTTAGAAGACATGCTTAGAGCCTGTGTTATTGATTTCGGCAAAGGATGGGAGAGACACCTCCCTTGGCCGAATTCTCTTACAACAATAGTTATCACTCTAGCATTAAGGCCGCCCCATTTGAGGTGCTGTATGGCCGAAAATGTCGTTCTCCTGTTTGTTGGGCTGAAGTTGGCAAGAGTCGACTTATAGGTCCTGAACTTGTCCTAGAAACCATTGAGAAGATAGTACATATTCGTAATCGGTTACAAACCGCTCGTGATAAACAAAAGAGTTATGCCGATAAGAGACGTAAAACTTTAGAATTTCAGGTTGGAGATCGTGTTATGTTGAAAGTTTCTCCTTGGAAAGGAGTGGTTCGTTTTGGGAAACGTGGAAAACTCAATCCCCGATATATTGGTCCCTTTCCAATCAAGGAAAGAATCGGACCGATAGCATACCGCCTAGAGTTACCTTCAGAACTGAGTAGTGTACACAATGTCTTTCATGTTAGTAATCTTAAGAAATGTCTTTCGGAGGAAAACATAGTTGTGCCTTTAAGAGATATTCGTATTGATGAGAAATTGAATTTTGTTGAGGAACCGATTGAGATTATGGACCGTGAGATTAAAAGGCTGAAGAATAGCCGTATTCCGATTATTAAGGTTCGTTGGAACTCCCGGCATGGACCGGAGTTCACTTGGGAACGTGAGGTCGTTTTCCATAGGAAGTATCCTAAACTTTTCATGACATCAAGCAACTCGGAGTGAAACCCGGGACGGGTTTCTTATGAGGCTGGGTGGCTGTGACAAATGGCAATTTAGGGAGTATATTTTAGGTAACCGCATTACGTTAAACTAAACCGAGTTTTGCCTTTATCACTATTTTTATAAACCATGACTTGATTTTATATCGTCTATTGGTTTTCATGATTTATTTCATTATTAAATGAGTTATCGTATGAGTTTTAACTCTATTTGGTAGGCACTATTCGATTCGGCACTAGAAAAGCCTAAAACAAGAATTTTTGTAACTTGTAGACCGTAACTCAAAAATTGACAAATAAATAGTCAAAAACCGTGGAAAAACGTAAATAATAATGTTAGAAAGTTAAATAAATGTTGTGAGACACTTGGGGGACAATATATGAGCTCGGGAATGGGTAAACGGGATAGTTACGAAAAATTACAACTCCGACCCCCCATTTCTTGATATGGCCGGTTCCCCCTCCTCCAAAATATTTATTTTGAGGTCCCTAGTGGCCTAGTATATATACCTTTCTCACTAAAAACACACACAACATATCTTTCTCTCTCTACCTTTCTCTCTCTAAAAACCCTAAACCACCACCACCATAACCGGCCGCCCTATTCCGGTCATATTTTGGCCGAATTCCGGCGCGTCACCACACACCTCCACGACCATATTGAAGCTCTCTTTCTCCTCTTTCCAACCACTAGAACAAAAAGTGGATTTGGCTACACCGAAAAAGTGTGACGATATACATATAGTCACACATGATTTTTTGAGCGTGTGAGACTAAAGGTGCCGCGAGCATAGGTACCCTACGGTCACATGTTTGACTTTTTTTTAGTCTTTATTACAAAAGAGTAACCAAAACCTTAACATGTGTGACTAATTAGGTACAAATTTTGTTGGATTAATCAGTATTAGTGACCATAAACACTGTATGGTCATACAAAGTATTTTTTTTGTATATTTAGTCACATACAATTAAGCATAAAGTGGCCAAAAGTGTTAATAAGTGTGACCATATGATGTTTAAAGTGAAGAAATGTGTATTTTGTGTGACTATTGTTCATCCAATGGCCACATGAATTTTATGTTTGTGTGGCCTTTTCTAACATTTAGTCACACAAAGCATTGTTTGTTTTGGGTATTTAGTCACATAAAATTAATCATAAAGTGGCTAAAAGTGTTAATAAGTGTGACCATATGGTGTAAAAGTGAGGAAATGTGTGTTTTGTGTGACTATTGATCATCCAATGGCCACATGAATTTTATATTTGTGTGGCCTTTTCTAACATTTAGTCACACAAAGCATGTTTCTTTTAGATATTTAGTCACATACAATTAATCATAAAGTGGCTAAAAGTGTTAATAAGTGTGACCATATGGTGTTTAAAGTGAAGAAATGTGTATTTTGTGTGGCTATTGATCATCCAATGGCCACTTGAATTTTATGTTTGTGTGGCCGTTTCTAACATTTAGTCACACAAAACATGTTTCTTTTGGGTATTTAGTCACATACAATTAATCAAAAAGTGGCCAAAAGTGTTAATAAGTGTGACCATATGGTGTTTAAAGTGAAGAAATGTGTGTTTTGTGCGACTATTGATCATCCAATGGCCACTTCAATTTCATGTTTGTGTGGCCTTTTCTAAAATTTAGTCACACAAAGCATGTTTCTTTTGGGTATTTAGTCACATACAATTAAGCATACAGTGGCCAAAAGTGTTATTAAGTGTGACCATACGGTGTTTAAAGTGAAGAAATGTGTGATTTGTGTGACTATTGATCATCCAATGGCCACTTGAATTTTATGTTTGTGTGGCCTTTTCTAACATTTAGTCACACAAAGCATGTTTCTGTTGGGTATTTAGTCACATATAATTAAGCATAAAGTGGCCAAAAGTGTTAATAAGTGTGACCATATGGTGTTTAAAGTGAAGAAATATGTGTTTTGTGTGACTATTGATCATCCAATGGTCACTTGAATTTTATGTTTGTGTAGCCTTTTCTAACATTTAGTCACACAAAGCATGTTTCTTTTGGGTATTTAGTCACATAGAATTAATCATAAAGTGGCCAAAAGTGTTAATAAGTGTGACCATATGGTGTTTAAAGTGAAGAAATGTGTGTTTTGTGTGACTATTGATCATCCAATTGCCACTTGAATTTTATGTTTGTGTGGCCTTTTTAACATTTAGTCACGCAAAGTTTGTTTGTTTTGGGTATTTAGTCACATATAATTAATCATAAAGTGGCCAAAAGTGTTAATAAGTGTGATCATATGGTGTTTCAAGTGAAGAAATGTGTCTTTTATGTGACTATTAATCATCCAATGGCCACTTGAATTTTATGTTTGTGTGGCCTTTTTTAACATTTAGTCACACAACGAATTAAGCAAACAGTGACCAA
This sequence comes from Chrysanthemum makinoi, assembly GCA_910596185.1. NCBI lineage: Eukaryota > Viridiplantae > Streptophyta > Magnoliopsida > Asterales > Asteraceae > Chrysanthemum > Chrysanthemum makinoi. Next base: position 241,784,974 of record OU343222.1, on the reverse strand, counting down.
AAGGTTAATAAGTGTCACTATATATGTGACAACTCGTATTTTCAGGTCATTTTTCAAAACATTACTCATGCTTCACCATTTATCGTTTATCGTTAACTAGGTTTACGAGTATCAAATTCACGTAACCTTAATGGTTTAGCTGTGAATTCATGAACAATCATCTAGGACATTCCATATAGACTAGGTTTAGTCTACATATCATTAGCAACATCATCATCATATTAGTTCATGCATGGTTTTGCATTTTACATTAAACGTATAATTTCATATTAAATAAACGCTATCGCGTAAATAATTATTTTGAACAATTGATCCGATACTTCTAAAAATTATCCTGATATATTTTTATACATATATTAACATTATAAAATAATATTATGAGTTTGCCCAGTGTTTTAAATTTATTTTGTATATAAATGGTTATATTTATATAATTACGACGGTTATATCAAATACTACACGATAATTATTATTTCACTCAAATTTTGCAAGAAATGTATTTTTATAATTTTTATGATCTCAATATATTTTATCTTGACCCGTTAAAAGTTATTTTTAACTAACGCTACCCTAAATACTCAAATGTGTATACAAGTTACCACTTATCTTCAATTAACTTTACATAATATTACATTATACATAATAAAAAAAAAAGTATTAGTGATGACTAATACCCTCTTGTCGACACAAGGGGGTGAGTCATTTACATTTCCAAAATATCTACTCTTGTCTAATGTATTATACTCTTAAATCAAACACATACAACTAATATTCACAAGTGTAAAAGATCAAAGGCTCTCTCTTTCTCTCCTCTTGCAAAACCGGCCAACCATATGACCAAGGAGAAGTTCATCCAAAATTTTACAAGACAAGTTTTATACACTCTAGTTACACTCTTGATTAAGGTTGTGAAATAAAAACCTTGGGTGATTAGGAAAAATCCTTTGTTCATAAACCTCATCAAGTTAACTAGTAAGCATCCCATATTCATGATCATATTTCATATTCATTTTATGTTCATTTCATTAAGCTTGAGAAAACATGCAAGTCTCATGGATGTTTATACCACTTTTTCATTTGTTTTTAAGAGTTATATATATTTATGTCATCCTATAATTACTCCTTGGTATATATCACTTTTGGTGATGTCTAGGAACCCATGAAACCCTAAGAAGGTGTATGGTAGGATTAGAATAGCTTCGGAGTTGTTTTGAATTGGTTAGAATAGGTTTGGCGCGAGAAAAACTCATTTCGACAAGTTTTCTAAAGGGTCTGTCCATATTTTTGAAATCTGGAAAATTCGACAGTAGGTAAAAATTTTTGGCCTAGATATTTAGAAAATACACTTTAAAACGAAAACGTGGCCGCTTGAACGGATTAAAACGAAGCTATAACGAAGAAGTTATGAATTTTTCAAGTTAGGCGACGAAAACTATAAAATTCTGAAAATTCAGCATGTTACGTCTACTTTGTACGAGTCAAAAATGAGACTTAGGCGTTATAAAATGTATCGATTTATCAGAAATATATAAGTTACTTTGATACAAAACATTTGGAGAACAAAAAGTTTGGAGAACAAAATTTGGAGAACAAGTTTTGGAGAACAAAATTTGGAGAACTAAATTGTAGAACTTTTTATAAAATGATGTCTTTTAGTAAAAGTAAGTTCGCCAAGCATATTTTCCAAAATGTCCGACCGTTTGTCAAGCGGAGTTGTAATGAATTATATACGGTTACTTAAACTTTGCCGAAAACCACCCTTAAACTATATTTTGGACACAAGTACCATACTTAACCTATATTTTTCTTTATGTTCGAGACCTCTAGGATGAAATCTTAAATACTAAAACTTTGAGATAATGATACAAGCTTCCCAAAACCGTTGAGTTCGTTTCCTAACGCTCGACGTGCACCATTTTACGACTAGCTTTTAGAGGCCGTTTAGTCACTTTCATGAAAATTTCAACAACATTATTTTACGACGAAAAGTTATAATTTCATAATAAATCACTAAATGATTGTCTTCGGATATCATTTCAACGTATATACATGTAAAGTAATTTAAAAATGTTCAAGACGTTAAAAGATTATTTTTTTTCGACGAAAAGTATTATTTTCAAAAATTCATAAGTGGTATAGATATCATCCGAATTGGATGCATAACATTACATCATAACTTATTACGAATCATATCATTCATAATAGGTCAAGTTTTGAGATTCACGCTACATTTCGGTGTACTCACTTTTGTCATCGCACCAATTCATCAAGTGAGTTTTCATAGCCCCGTTGTATACGTTTATACTTATTTTCAAACCTACGGGGAGAATACATTGCACATCATTTTTATTACGATACCAAGTATATCAAATTCATTACATTGCTTAAGTTACCTCATGCCAATTGAATGTCCCCATTATATAACATGAACCGTTAATTTCATAGAAGCGAGGGTGAGTGGATAGATCTATCGAGGGTGACTCCTCCATCCGGGTTGGTGGATTCCAACTGGTCAAACGGATGCATTTCATTTAATATTATTATTTGAGTTGTTTGGCAAACACTCTGTTGGGGCGAACATCATGATCAGTCTAGTTTCGGTGTCATGGACTTATAGCAATTGTAACATTTTTATGTGGCATGATTATCATACATGGTCTATACTTGTGTAGTCGTATAAAACATCTTTCATAAACCTATGATTTCTCACCAACATTATTGTTGACCATTTTAGCAATGTATTTTCATGTAACTAAGACATTCGCATCATGGAATGAATAAGGAACCCTCATAGAGTCGCGACGTCGACGCGTCTCATTGTATATTATGGCATTTTCAAAACATCGTTTGGCTTGTAATAAACATATTTCCACAAACTTTATCAACTTTTAGGACCTATCTTGTAACTCTGAATGTTTTAAATAAATATCAAATGATGTGTTTCTAAAACGACACTTTAGGTCGTTCAATATAACTGTGATTGTGATGCTATGACAGTCAATCCCCAGGAATTCCATTCTTGCAAAACAGGTAAATGGGGGGTGTGACAGATTGGCATCAGAGCTTCAGTTATAGAGAACTAGGTTGCATCATTGACCCTAGACTATAACTACATCATCATAGCATCTCATCATTTCATCATGAGTGCATATTCACTTTACATGCGGATTCATATACATTTCATTCGAGTTATTTACTTTTATTTTACATTGGTTGTCACAGAGATGTCTTCAGATTCCGACACTATCCCTATATCATCTGACACGTACATGGAGGATGTCTCATCCGACACCAACATGAACGATGCTTTATCACACACCAATGTAGTTTTATCTTCTATTGGCTCTACTTCAGATCTACCACTTATAGTGACTGACACCGAGACCGAACCCTTTGAGGAGGGCAAAGTCATACCTACTCCACCTGTTAGCCCTACACATAGCCCGATTCACCCACCATCACCACTATTATCATCATCATCTTCATCATACTATCTTAGGGATCCTATACCTACATTGGACTTTCCGCTCAAAAAGCGTGCACGTTTTGACATCCCTGCATCACCCTCTACAGAGCCCGAACCACCAGCTAGGTTCGAGATAGGTGAGAGCTCAAAGGCTGCTGCTGCTAGACAGCCTTCCACTGAGACATTAGGGGCACGTATGTGACATAGTTTAAAGAACTTGTTGTCTTTTGGTTGTTGTACAAACAAATGTATCAAGTGTTGACTCTACTATATAGGAATGGTTTTACTATCTATGATATCGGTCCATGTAGGCCGAAATTTTCTTTTATATTATCCACGTGTGTTGTGATTATATTTGTGATATTTCGTGGTTGTTCCGTTGTGATTTCATTTATATTATGCATGTTGTGGTTGTGGATATATATGTATAATGTTTGTTTCTACTTACGAGTTCTCATAATTGTTTCATCTTATGGTTTTGAAGAGCAATGGCGCCAAAGAAAGCCACACCTGAATTGACACAAGCTGCGATGCAGAAGTATGTGAATGATAGCATAGCCAATGCATTAAGGACTGAGAGAGCATCGGTGGCGGCTGCTGCTGAGGCTGCGGCTACTGCCGAGGGCGCTAGACTTGCTGCTGTTGCAGGCATTGCAGGAGGGTCCGGGGTTAGAAGTTGTTCGTATAAGGATTTTAAAAGTGGAGATCCCACTAAGTTCAAGGGTACTGAAGGGGCAACTGCCATGGTTAGATGGTTCGAGAAAATGGAGTCCGTGTTTCTGTTATGTAATTTCCCGGAGGATAGCAAGGTTAAGTTTGCTACGAGTACACTACTTGATGGGGCAATGTCGTGGTCGAATTCGTATGCTCAGCCAATGGGAATGGAAAATGCTTTCAAGCTCACCTGGGAGCAATTCAAAAGGTTGCTAATGAGGAAGTATTGTCCGCGTACGGAGGTGAAAAAGTTGGACACCGAATTATATGAACTGGTAACTATGGGGTATGACATTGATACTTACATTCGAAGGTTTCAAGAATTGGCCGCGTTATGCCCATCTATGGTTTCGGATAATGAGAAGCTACTGGAGGCTTTCATTGGGGGACTTCCCCAGGTTATTCAAGGAGACGTGATTTCTTTTGATCCGCAAATGATTGAGGAATCCATTCGAGTGTCTCAAAAGCTCATGGCTCAAGTAGTGAAGAGAAACACATCGCCAACACCAACCGAAACAACAACAATACCAACAACCGCTCTAATTTCAACAATAACCGGAACAATTACACCAACTATAACAATAACAACAACAAACGAAAGTGGGAAAACAACAGAGGTGGAAATGTTACTCAACAACCACCTAAGAGACAAGAGGTGGCAAAGACCTATATTGCAGGCCTAAAGGAGAAAAAGGGGTATACGGGGATTTTGTCTAAGTGTGAGATGTGTTTGAGTCATCACAAGCCGGGACGTTGTCCTGAACCATGCGGGAATCGTAAGAAAGTGGGTCATCAAACTAGGGAATGCAAGATGCCAGCTACGGGGGAAAATCAAAAACCACCAGTGACATGTTTTGGTTGTGGAGAAAGGGGACACTACAAGACTGAGTGTCCAAAGGGAAGGAACCAAGGATACAAGAATCAAGGTGGAATGGCACAAGGAAGAGCCTATGTAATGGGAGGTGGAGAAGCTAGGGAGGACCCGAATGTCGTCACGGGTACGTTCCTTATCAATAATCGTTATGCATCAGTTTTATTTGATTCGAGAGCCGATAAAAGTTTTGTGTCCACTATATTTGCACCTTTACTCAATATCAAACCAACCACATTAGACACATCATACAACATTGAATTAGCTAATGGAAACTTAATTAGCACCGACACCATTGTCCGTGGTTGTACACTCAATTTTCTAAATCATCCCTTCAATATAGACCTTATGCCCGTACAACTAGGTAGTTTCGACGTCATCATCGGTATGGATTGGTTATCCAAACATCGTGCAAGAATCATTTGTGATGAAAAAGTTGTTCATCTTCCTTACAACGGCGAAACTTTGATCATTCGTGGGGAACGAAGTGGAACTAGACTCAGTATTATATCATGCATCAAAACGGAGAAGTACATAAAGAAAGGTTGTTTTGCTTTCTTAGCACATATAACCGAGAAGAAGTCGGAGGAGAAGCGACTTGAGGATGTACGGATTGCTAGAGAATTTCCTGAAGTCTTTCCCGAAGACTTGCCAGGACTTCCACCGGCACGTCAAGTAGAATTTCATATTGACTTAGTGCCCAGAGCTGCACCAATTGCGCGAGCACCTTACCGATTAGCACCATCAGATATGCAAGAGTTGTCTAACCAGTTGCAAGAACTTTTAGACAAAGGATTCATTAGGCCAAGTTCCTCGCCTGGGGGAGCACCGGTCTTGTTTGTGAAGAAGAAAGATGGATCCTTCAGAATGTGTATAGATTATAGAGAGCTGAACAAGTTAACGGTGAAGAATCGTTACCCACTCCCAGAATCGACGACTTGTTCGATCAGTTGCAAGGCTCTAGTATCTACTCAAAAATTGACCTAAGGTCAGGTTACCATCAACTTAGAGTTCGGGAGGAGGATATCCCGAAAACAGCGTTTAGAACTCGTTATGGACATTATGAGTTTCAAGTAATGTCGTTCGGATTAACTAATGCACCTGCAGTATTCATGGATCTCATGAATAGGGTATGCAAACCGTATTTGGACAAGTTTGTTATAGTATTCATCGACGACATATTGATTTACTCAAAGAGCAAAGAACAGCACGAAGGGCATTTAAGAACGATTTTAGGACTACTCAAGAATGAGAAGTTGTATGCCAAATTTTCGAAGTGTGATTTTTGGAACCGTAAGGTACAATTTCTTGGTCATGCCATTGATAGTCAAGGACTACAAGTTGACCCTGCAAAGATTGAAGCCGTAAAAGATTGGGCTACTCCAACAAATCCTATAGAAATCCGACAATTTCTAGGACTCGCCGGTATTACGAAGGTTCATCGAAGGTTTTTCAAAGATAGCTAAAGCTTTGACCAAGTTGACACAGAAAAACAAGAAGTACGAATGGGGAAAGAAACAAGAAGCTGCTTTTCAGTTGTTGAAGCAAAAGCTTTGTAGTGCGCCAATTTTGGCATTACCCGAAGGAATTGAAAACTTCGTTGTATACTGCGATGCTTCACATAAAGGGCTAGGAGCTGTATTAATGCAAAACGAGAAGGTGATAGCATATGCTTCTCGACAACTTAAGGTCCATGAGAAGAATTACACCACTCATGATCTTGAGTTGGGGGCCGTAGTTTTTGCACTCAAGATTTGGAGACACTACCTTTACGGTACAGAGTGCACAGTGTTTACGGACCACAAGAGTTTACAATATGTTCTTGATCAGAAAGAACTTAACATGAGGCAACGTCGTTAGTTGGAATTACTCAGCGATTATGATTGTGAAATCAAGTATCACCCGGGAAAAGCCAATGTTGTGGCTGATGCTCTTAGCCGGAAAGAAAGACCCAAACCTTTAAGAGTCCGATCATTAGGAATGACGATCAGTTCACCTTTACCATCAAAAATACTCGAGGCACAAATCGAGGCACTCAAGGAGGAAAACCGACCAAGTGAAAAGCTTTATGGTATGTCCGAAAATGCAAATGGCTTTGTAAAGAGAGCAGATGGAGAATTATGCTTCAAGGATAGAATGTGGGTACCATTTTATGGCGGGATACGAGAATTGATTATGCATGAGTCGCATAAGTCAAAGTATTCTATTCACCCAGGTTCTGATAAGATGTATCAGGATCTCAAGAAACTTTATTGGTGGCCGAATATGAAAGCGGAGATTGCCACGTACGTGAGCAGATGCCTTACTTGCTCTAAGGTAAAAGTCGAATATCAGAAACCTTTAGGATTACTCCAACAACCAGAAATTCCCCAATGGAAATGGGAACGAATTACGATGGACTTCGTCACGAAACTTCCTAAGACATCGGGAGGTTACGACGCTATATGGGTAATCGTTGATCGTCTTACCAAATCAGCCCATTTCATACCAATTAGAGAGACTTATTCCATGGAACAACTTACTAGACTATATGTCAAGGAAATAGTCTCAAGGCATGGAGCACCAATTTCCATCATTTCCGACAGAGAGAGTCGATTCACTTTAAACTTCTGGAAATCCTTACAAGATACATTTGGAACCAAATTAGAGATGAGCACAGCATATCATCCACAAACCGATGGTCAAAGTGTAAGGACAATTCAAACATTAGAAGATATGCTGAGGGCATGTGTGATTGATTTTGGAAATGGTTGGGCAAATCATTTGCCATTGATCGAATTCTCGTACAACAATAGTTATCACACCAGTATAAAGGCGGCAGCTTTCGAGCCACTCTATGGTCGAAAGTGCCGATCACCTGTTTGTTGGGCCGAGGTTGGAGACGCACAACTCACTGGTCCGAAAATGGTACGGGAAACAACAGAAAAGATAGTCCAAATTCGAGATAGACTCAGAACTGCTAGGAGTCCACAGAAAAGCTATGCAGATGTTAGGCGCAAACCATTAGAATTTCAAGTGGGTGACAAAGTCATGTTGAAAGTATCGCCTTGGAAAGGCATAGTACGATTTGGAAAACGCGGGAAGTTGAACCCGAGGTACATTGGGCCATTCAAAATTTTGAGTAGAGTCGGCCCTGTAGCTTATCGACTTGAACTTCCGTCAGAACTTGGTCACGTACACAACACGTTTCACGTTTCATACCTGAAGAAATGTCTTTCGGACGAATCACTCGTTATTCCATTGGAAGAAATTCAACTCGGCGATAAACTCAATTTCGTGGAGGAACCTGCAGAAATCATGGACCGCGAGGTCAAGCAGTTGAAACAAAGTCGTATTACTATCGTGAAGTTTCGCTGGAATTCTCGAAGAGGTCCTGAGTTTACTTGGGAACGGGAAGACCAGATGCGCCTCAAATATCCTCATCTTTTCACCGACAACACCGTAGGACCCAACAAGGACTGAATTCAGGGACTGAATTCCTTTTTGGATGGGCGAATGTGACAACTCGTATTTTCAGGTTATTTTTCAAAACATTACTCATGCTTCACCATTTATCGTTTATCGTAAACTAGGTTTACGAGTATCAAATTCACGTAACCTTAATGGTTTAGCTGTGAATTCATGAACAATCATCAAGGACATTCCATGTAGACTAGGTTTAGTCTACATATCATTAGCAACATCATCATCATATTAGTTCATGCATGGTTTTGCATTTTACATTAAACGTATAATTTCATATTAAATAAACGCTATCGCGTAAATAATTATTTTGAACAATTGATCCGATACTTCCAAAAATTATCCTGATATATTTTTATACTTATATTAACATTATAAAATAATATTATGAGTTTACTCAGTGTTTTAAATTTATTTTGTATATAAATGGTTATATTTATATAATTACGACGGTTATATTAAATACTACACGATATTTATTATTTCACTCAAATTTTGCAAGAAATGTATTTTTATAATTTTTATGATCTCAATATATTTTATCTTGACTCGTTAAAAGTTATTTTTAACTAACGCTACCCTAAATACTCAAATGTGTATACAAGTTACCACTTATCTTCAATTAACTTTACATAATATTAAATTATACATAATAAAAAAAAAGTATTAGTGATGACTAATACCCCCTTGTCGACACAAGGGGGTGAGTCATTTACATTTCCAAAATATCTACTCTTGTATAATGTATTATACTCTTAAATCAAACACATACAACTAATATTCACAAGTGTAAAAGATCAAAGGCTCTCTCTTTCTCTCCTCTTGCAAAACCGGCCAACCATAGGACCAAGGAGAAGTTCATCCAAAATTTTACAAGACAAGTTTTATACACTCTAGTTACACTCTTGATTAAGGTTGTGAAATAAAAACCTTGGGTGATTAGGAAAAATCCTTTGTTCATAAACCTCATCAAGTTAACTAGTAAGCATCCCATATTCATGATCATATTTCATATTCATTTTATGTTCATTTCATTAAGCTTGAGAAAACATGCAAGTCTCATGGATGTTTATACCACTTTTTCATTTGTTTTTAAGAGTTATATATATTTATGTCATCCTATAATTACTCCTTGGTATATATCACTTTTGGTGATGTCTAGGAACCCATGACACCCTAAGAAGGTGTATGGTAGGATTAGAATAGCTTCGGAGTTGTTTTGAATTGGTTAGAATAGGTTTGGCGCGAGAAAAACTCATTTCGACAAGTTTTCTAAAGGGTCTGTCCATATTTTTTAAATCTGGAAAATTCGACAGTAGGTAAAAATTTTTGGCCAAGATATTTAGAAAATACACTTTAAAACGAAAACGTGGCCGCTTGAACGGATTAAAACGGAGCTATAACGAAGAAGTTATGAATTTTTCAAGTTAGGCGACGAAAACTATAAAATTCTGAAAATTCAGCATGTTACGTCTACTTTGTACGAGTCAAAAATGAGACTTAGGCGTTATAAAATGTATCGATTTATCAAAAATATATAAGTTACTTTGATACAAAACATTTGGAGAACAAAAAGTTTGGAGAACAAAATTTGGAGAACAAGTTTTGGAGAACAAAATTTGGAGAACAAAATTTGGAGAACTAAATTGAGAACTTTTTATAAAATGATGTCTTTTAGTAAAAGTAAGTTCGCCAAACATATTTTCCAAAATGTCCGACTGTTTGTCAAACGGAGTTGTAATGAATTATATACGGTTACTTAAACTTTGCCGAAAACCACCCTTAAACTATATTTTGGACACAAGTACCATACTTAACCTATATTTTTCTTTATGTTCGAGACCTCTAGGATGAAATCTTAAATACTAAAACTTTGAGATAATGATACAAGCTTCCCAAAACCGTTGAGTTCATTTCCTAACGCTCGACGTGCACCATTTTACGACTAGCTTTTAGAGGCCGTTTAGTCACTTTCATGAAAATTTCAACAACATTATTTTACGACGAAAAGTTATAATTTCATAATAAATCACTAAATGATTGTCGTTGGATATCATTTCAACGTATATACATGTAAAGTAATTTAAAAATGGTCAAGACGTTAAAAGATTATTTTTTTTCGACGAAAAGTATTATTTTCAAAAATTCATAAGTGGTATAGATATCATCCGAATTGCATGCATAACATTACATCATAACTTATTACGAATCATATCATTCATAATAGGTCAAGTTTTGAGATTCACGCTACATTTCGGTGTACTCACTTTTGTCATCACATCAATTCAGCAAGTGACTTTTCATAGCCCCGTTGTATACGTTTATACTTATTTTCAAACCTACGGGGAGAATACATTGCACATCATTTTTATTACGATACCAAGTATATCAAATTCATTACATTGCTTAAGTTACCTCATGCCAATTGAATGTCCCCATTATATAACATGAACCGTTAATTTCATAGAAGCGAGGGTGAGTGGATAGATCTATCGAGGGTGACTCCTCCATCCGGTTGGTGGATTCCAACTGGTCAAACGCATGCATTTCATTTAATATCATTATTTGAGTTGTTTGGCAAACACTCTGTTAGGGCGAACATCATGATCAGTCTAGTTTCGGTGTCATGGACTTATAGCAATTGTAACATTTTTATGTGGCATGATTGTCATACATGGTCTATACTTGTGTAGTCGTATAAAACATCTTTCATAAACCTATGATTTCTCACCAACATTATTGTTGACCGTTTAGCAATGTATTTTCAGGTAACTAAGACATTCGCATCATGGAATGAATAAGGAACCCTCATAGAGTCGCGGCGTCGACGCGACTCATTGTATATTATGGCATTTTCAAAACATCGTTTGGCTTGTAATAAACATATTTCCGCAAACTTTATCAACTTTTGGGACCTATCTTGTAACTCTGAATGTTTTAAATAAATATCAAACGATGTGTTTCTAAAACGACACTTTAGATCGTTCAATATAACTGTGATTGTGATGCTATGACAGTCAATCCCCAGGAATTCCATTCCGCTGCAAAACAGGTAATTTGGGGGTGTGACAATATACATCTTTTAGTCACATTTAAAAAATCAATATATATCAAAACAAATTCAAATACAATAAAGTTGGAATGTATATGACTGAACCAAATATAAAACTCTATACTCTAGGACCTCCTTTTATACACGAAGGAGTCCTAGTCAGCTTACAATACTTTCCTAGGTGTCTTTAATCTTTTCAATGAACAACTAATACATATCATATAAGCACTACTAACTATATGAACCAACAGTACTGGCTTATAACTAACAGTTGTAACTAATACACTGGCAGTATTAACTTCAAGCAGTCTTAATCTCTAAACAGCTTTAACTTTGTACTAGAAGTACTAACTTTCAATAGCAGTAGTAACTTTTGTACTAATCTCATCATCTAGATATTCTCCGTCTCTGTATGTGCATGTACTTGCATTTAAGAGATAAGCAAAAAGTTACCAAGAGCCGACGGAAAAAGCCGTTTGATGTGTCATCTTCTTTCAAATACCCATTTTGCTGCAATTGTAGAACAAAACGAGTAGACATTTGATCGTTCACACCAGGCATGAAGACTAGATATTAGCTTGTACAAGACTTTCTTCTCTTGGCAGCTTTCTTCAGATGAATCTGCACATTCCAAATACCTCATTTATTTTTTAACTGAATTAGAATCTCCATGTGAAAGATTCGATAAACCAAATTAATGACTTTTTATAAGTATGAAGGAAACATACCTCAATTGTCTTTCCGTTCGAGGCTGTCAATATATCTCCAGGCCTCATACCAGTTCCACTAATCATATTCTCACAAGCTGCCACAATAATGGGTATAAAAAAACTCGGTCGTCTCTCTTTTTTTTTCACTGAAGTTCAGCTATCGGCATTTAAAGTAGTAGATATTGGCATATCATGATACCTCTACTCCGGGTGGTATAATTTCGCCAAGGGCTTTTGCAGCACCTAAAACCGCTGATGAGCCTCCCATATCACATTTCATCGTCTCTATTGAGCAACGTGGTCCGGTCTTGATGTTGTAGCCACCACTGCAAACAATAACATAAACATATGTGCTAAACATGAAAAACTTTCATTCCTCGAATTCTTTCCTGTCAAATTTGAGGGTGCCATCCTGAATTTCTCGCTAATAGTATCCAGATTCTTCTCGTAAGTTCTTCTGCTTCTCAAGCTTCATCTCAATCAGTGAGGTAACGTTGCTCTGTACCATCAGATCAGAAATTTACTTAACAAGAACAATATTCATCATTTCGTATCAAGATTTCAAGTTACTCTACTAATTATGGAGTTGACCACTGTCTTATTAAAGTAAGTCCATATCGACATGATTTATGACATAGAGCTAAGCTCAACCAACCAACATTATAAACTCAAATTTCAATATAAGCATAACCAAAATTAGCTTAAAAGGGAAGACGTGTAAAGAAATTTTGCAGCCTTCTTATACAAAAGGATATGCTTAGGGCCCCCCAAATCAAAGAATATGTAATAGGGGTATTACGTCATACCAACAAGACAGGAATTCATTAAGGAAAATTTTTAAGTATTCTGACATCTTACCTTAAATTCATCATCTAGCGTATCATAAAGTTTACTCTCAAATGTCTTAAGAAATGCTTGAACCCTTGACTCGATATGTTTAGGTCCCTATCAAATCAAAGAAACAGGATTAGTTATTAGTCAAGTCACGCATCATTAAATAGAACAGAATAAATTGATACCTTCAAAGTAAAACAGAATGTAAAAGTTAGATAATACTGAGTAATATCGCAAAGAAAATGAATCATCTGCAGTCGAGAAACTAACCTGCTGCATAGCACTCTATGAAGGTCCTTGACAAAATTTGAGGATATAATCTTGATAGATCTTCAGGTCAAAGAACAGTAAGAACTTCGAGCTCGTCATTCCAATGCCGCTCGATCTTTTAGAAGTAACGAGCAATTATACATGGCCTGCTGATATGGTTGTTGAAACTTGAAGTTTTCATATTCCTTCATGAAGCTTAATTGTTTTTCCATCCTGTTCCACAGTGCGAATTTTCTACAAAACAGATCACAATTAAGTAAAAAAGATGCCTCTCTATACAACACTCATGAAAAACTAAAAGCCAATCAAGATTTTCTTACGAAGTCCACATCGATGGTGCTAATGTAACTTTCCTAGCATGAATCATCCTGCAATACAGAAGTAAAAGAGATGAGTGCAAAAGTGCTAAACAATGACAAACGCATGCACCAACGGCATGATAAGCATACATATCTGACTCGGCTAAAACACAAATCCGGAGACCTATTGTATTTTTTATGTAAACTGTCAACCTTAAGGTGGTACCATATAGAGATTGCCTAATATGTTAGTCTCTGTATAAGAAGACTGCACATTTTCTTTGGATAAGAGTGCTGAACTTTCGGACTGGCTCTTGGTTATTTTAACTCAAATCAGAGACAAAAGAAGCAATGTCAGTTTATCCAAAGATTAAGGGTTCGTTTAGGATTACTTATATACTGATAATCAGATGTAAGAAACGCGATGCAGAATATTGTGTTTGGATTTGATAATGTTGCAACAAAACACAATAATCAATCAATCAATTATATGATTGTTCGGTAATAAATAATCATCCATTCGCATTCATCCAAACACTCAATACTAACGATCTGTTGTACCAAATCCCAAATCCGAACACCCTGTTGTTGAATGACTAGAACCCATAAGCAAAACCTCACATTACAAATTTACAACCAAACAATCATATTTCAATACAAGACTTTGTGCAAGTATAACGTATTCGAATAATAGAAAGACACGTCACCTGATCATACCTTAAGAGTACCAACAGTTGAGGTTTTTGGTAACTCAAAGAAAATCTCGGGTACATGAAACGATCTGATCTTGAGCTTCACTGAGTAAAAGAAAAAACATCTTTCTTATAAGAACCTCTTTTTGAATGACGTTTTCTTTTTTCAATTGAGTTAAGACTAGGTATCGATTAACTCAATTGTAAGGCGTCAATTACCATGGGAATCCCTTTGCTGAAAGGCTAGATTTTGCTTTGATATAAATCCTGCTGTCGTTTTACCTGTTAAATAGATCAATGCTCACAATTACAAAACGAAGACAACAAGGGGCTTCTGAGGCGTGACTTAAAGACTATGAAATTAATTTAATAGAATGGTAATCAGATGATAAACTTGTAACAAGAAGAACAAAACAAACCTCCTCCAGATTTGAGACTCAAATAAGAACCACTTTCAATCGCCTTTTGAGGTGTATTAGGTCTATCTTCATCATCAATTAAATCAGAACGAGTGAGAGATGAGAGTGGGAGTCGGGTGGGTGGTAGCTATGTTGGGTAATGGTGGTTCATCTCTTAGATCTGTGTTTGGGGAAAACAAGGTCGATGGTGTTTGGTTTATGGTAGGCTACTAATTTAGGTCAAAAACAAAAGAGTTGGGGAAAATATGAGAGGGATCTTTTGGAATGGAGGAAATGAAATATTTTTGTGCTTACATGAGCCCTAATTCCAAAAATCACCCAAACACGAAATTGAACCATAAACACCTCAAATCGATGATTAAATTAAAGATATAACACATTAAAATACGTGATTTATGGATATATGAACCTTAAATCGGGAGTGACGCTAACGAATCTCGACGATCAGATATTCATAAATCACGTAATTTGGTTTGGATTGGTAGGTAGTGCCTAGCAAAGATCAATAACAAGAGTCAGAAACGGATTTAGTTTGGTTGAAGGCAGAGAGAGAGAGAGAGATGTGAGATGAGATAAAGAGAATAATTTTGAGGATGCGAGATGTGAGGTTGGCGGGAAAACTGAAATGTCTATGGGAAATTTCAATTTTTTAGAGGGATTACAAAATATCAATGTTTTCAAACACAGGTCGACCCGACCGGTTCAACTGGTTAGCCCGGTGTCCGAACACAAAAAATGGTCAAAAAAACCCGGGTTTCTAAAACAGGGTTAACCGATTAGACTCGTCAGGTTTTGAGTGACCCGGGTCTTGAAACCTAGCCGGGTTTGATTTTTTTCAATTTTTTTTTTATAAAAACCGGGTTGACTCGGCGGTTGACCCGGCTAATAAAAATAATAATAATAAATGAAAAACCGGGTTGACCCGGCGGTCGAACCGGTACCCGGTGACTTGACCGGGTCTATTAAAAACCCGGTTTTTAAAACATTGCAAAATATATCTTGTATCTTTTATAGGAGAAGAGAGCAAAAAGAAACTTATGTGACCGGTATTTATATAAAGAACCGGTGTCTATAAGATTTTCGTTATGAAGACCGTTTAATACTTTCCTAGCTCGCTAGTTTTTTCCTATAGGAACCGCTTTTTATAGAACCAGACTCTATTTAGGGGTGATATAGGGAAAGCTAACCTGAATAAAACCAAAACCTTTACAATTCCCAGTCTCATCAGTAATGCAGATTGCCAACATACAATTTTCTAGCTCCCCATGCATGACCTAGAGCATGAATTTTTGTTTAAGACTTGATTTGAGAGACAAGTTTATTGTTGCACTTGGAATCACAAGATCAAGAACATCATCAAGATGCATAGAAACTATAATTACAGATAACCAATATTTGGTTTTAGAGTAAGAACTATTTAGACAATTGCACATCGAACTGTAGGGGTGTGCACGGTCCCCAAAAACCGGACCAGACCGGCCAGGACCGGACCGGACCGAGACCTGATTTCGGAAAAAATCATAGACCGAGACCGGACCGAATGTGGTTGGTCCGGTCTCGTTCCAGGTCGGTCCTTCGGTCGGTCCGGTCCAACAAGGCCAAATTATCCTAAATTCGTCGGTTTTGGTCCGGACCGGACCGGACCGGGCCGAGGACCGAATTAGCCCAAAAACTGAGACCGCGGACCGGACTGAATGTGGTCGGTCCGGTCCGGTCCAGTCCGGTCTCTGTCGGTCCGGTCCGTTCAGGTCGAATGCTCACCCCTATCGAGTTGTACATGCTACCAACCTTGAGCAACTCATGAATATCATCTCTAGAAGTCACATATCCAATTAGTTCTCCACCAACACTTTCTGGTATGGCAGAAGTTATAACCTAAAATCTTAGGGAAAATGGCTAATTCACATGGGTCATGGGTCATGTGCATTATGTTATCACTGGTCACATTTATTAATGGGTATTTGACATCATATGGGTCATACACATTGGGTTATAGCTGTTTAGAGTGTCATGTTACGACACATCCATGATTGTTGACAATGGGTAATGGGTCATGTGCATTGGGTTGTAGTGGCTTATAGTGTCATGTTATCGTCCAATACATGATTGGTGATCGACAATGGGTAATTAAAATGGGTCATGGGTCATGTGCATTGGGTTTTGAAAATTAAGACAAATACTATACAACATTTTTATAAGTTTTCATCCGTTTGTAACATTTTTCGCCCCTTTTGATCGTTTTCAATCGATTTTGACCGATTTTGCTTGTTTTCGACCGATTTTGACAATTTTCGACGAACTTAGACCGTTTTAGACCGACTACGACCGTGTTCGACCGATTTCTACCTTTCTATGTACTCGAAATGCTTGTGATCAAACTTATCACTCTTATTCTTCAACTAAACTTCAATTTACCTTTGTCAATGCATTATGCAAGCATAAAACCCAATTATATAGATAAACCATTCAATTAGACCAACCAGCAAATGTTTGGTTCATGTTTTATGTCATTTAAAAAGTGTCATGTAAGCAAATAACGAATTAAGTCGATTAATTTTATATTTTCACATATTTTTGGATAGCTACGTAACATAAATATCGTGTTTTTAAAAATCCAGTTATGTTGATATAATCTTTATAAGTTCGAAACCTATTAGGGTGATCATCGGGCGAAAACCGGACCGGACCGAGAAAAACCGGACAAGACTGAGAACCGAATCCGGCAAAAAACCTAGACCGAGACCGAATGTGGTCGGTCCGGTCCGGTCTCTGTCGGTCGGGCCGGTCCAACAAGGTTAAACTTTCGGTTTGTGGTCTGGACCGGACCGGACCGAGACCAAATTTGCCAAAAATGGTAGACCGAGACCGGACCGCGGGTCATTCGGTCTGGTCGGTTTTGTTGGTCGGTCCGGTCCATCCGGTCCGTTTGCTCACCCCTAGAACCAATAATGTCAAGTTTTATAAGTTTAGCATCTCAATAAATAAATTAAAAGCTGGTTACCTTTAATGTAAATTTTTTTTAAAAAAGTTAATAACATATTTGTATACTAACATTTTTCTTTATAATTATCAAAAATTACGGGAATTGAGCGCTATCTAAAAATTCCAAACTCCTTCTTTGGCGGTCGATCATCTGTTATAATCGAAAATAATTGCCGCACATCTTTTAGATATCCCCAAATTCTCTGAAATAGTTGCGTCCATTCGCCCTTACTAACCCCCAAGTTAAGTTTTACTTGTTACTAGATTCACAAAGGTAAACCGGATTCTTTTACTTTTTTCTAAAGGTATTTTACGTGATTTTTTGGATTAGGGTTTTGTATATGGTGTTACCGCTATAATTATGTTTTTCGACAGGGTTTTTGAATTGATAGCATATAGTTTGTGATACACAATTCATTAAAGGAACACTAACAGTACGTGCAATGGAGTGTTTGGATGCGTGTCTACAGTGATTAATATATATGGCTGGCAGTCGTGGTTACCGGTTTCGAGAATTTGTTAAAAGTAATTTGGATCATGGTTCTATATCTTTTGATATGTTAGTGTCAACATATTGAGATTAGGAAGCATGTTAATATTTATAAGAGGTTCCTTTAATTTTATGAATTGATTATATAGTTATGCAATTCGAATTTTAAATTTCAGAATTAATATGTTACTCAGTAAAAAACTTTAAGTAATATGAAAGTATTCTCATACTAGTTATTATAATTGAAATATGAAAGTATGTCAGTTAGTACATTTAGAAAATTATAAGCATGGCATATGAACAAGAAACTTTCTTACACACTGTAGATATTGTGCGAGCCACACATGATCGAAGTTTGGTTATCTCATTTAAATTTTGATAGACTGAACCAATTAGTAAATGTTTTGAATGTTTTAAGGATGATTGTACTCAAGCTACTCAACATATTTATTGATATCCATTTGTTTGCTTAGGATGACCGTATTGATGACTTAGCTAATCTGTGATGATTGTACTCAAGCTACTCAACATATTTATTGATATCCATTTGTTTGCTTAGGATGACCGTATTGATGACATAGCTAATCTGTAATGGCTCTTACTCTAAGCTTTATCAACATGTGCTTATTTTTCTAATTTAGGCAAACTGCAGTTAAATCATATTGAATGAGTTTCTAATATGCAGATATGGAAAGGAGATTATAAGCATTTCAATACATGATTTGTTGATATTTAGCGTACTAGTCTCCCTGTGCCTAAAGTACGATTACCCGCAAAGGACGGGTGTGTTTATGTTGATGACGGTAATGGTTGTGTAGAGACTATGTCGTTAAGTAATGATAAAGCGGAGTTGGTTAGGGGTAAATTTGTGCTTGTGGATAAGGGTGGTTGTGTTGTGGATCTTGTGTTGTTTTTTGCTGATTGTGATGTTCCACAGAAGCTTCTGTAGAATATTGGTTCCTCTTATTTCTCGTTTTGTGAATGTTAGGAAGGAGTTGAATGTGACTGAGAAGAAACAGCTAAGTGATTGTTTTGACGCCTACTAGGGAACTTTGTATACAGGTTGAGGAACAGGCTAAGGTGTTAGGAACGGGTTTGCTATTTAAGACAACGTTGGTTGTGGGTGGTGATGGCTTTGCTGCTACTCATAGTTTCTCAAGTAGGGGTGTATGTGTGGTTCTTTAAATTCGCAACAAGCCTATTGTAAATCTGTAATAAACAAATGCATAACTTCTCATATCCTTTTCCAAACACAAAAATGATAGGTTTGCTCACTTGTGTACCATAATGTCTCGGATGTGCCACCGTCGCGAGGGATTTCCACTTAGCTCACTCGTAGACTTTGCAACAGATGCAATGCGCCGTAGGTTTCCTTCCAAATTCATTTATTACAATGTGCTAGTTTCCTGATTTATTATGACATAATTAGAAATCTAATTTTCAAACTTGCAGATCTCGTATTTCCTTTCTCTCCATTAGCTATACACACTAAGACCTTGTTAGTCGACCCAAGGTGCACACTGGTGGTGCAGTTAGACTAAGCACATAATTAATCATATTTTAGTAACTCGAGATGGAGTGGCCTATCAAATGCAAGAGTTACTATTTTTTGTGATGTTTTCCCTCTTCCTGAAGCTCAGCAGGTTGTTGTTTATTTCACAAATATATCACAAATATATAACTTCTATTCTATTTGTATTAGTGAGTAGTGACCCCTTCGTAATGTTATTATATACTAGTATGTGTCAGCCCGTGTTTGTTTCATTTTATTGTAATTTGTTTGCATGAAAGGCAGTAAAATTGTGGTTTTCTCTTCTAGGAATGGGCTCATAAATCATAAGCAATATGTGTTGCACCAGAAGTGTTGCTTAAAAAAATATGGTCCAGAAGCCGATATCCGGAGTGTTGGCGCGATCCTTTACGTGCTTCTTTTGGGGTACTTCCATTTTATCGAGGCAAGACTACATAATACAAGTTGTAATATGTTCTCCCCTCTGATCGATTTCAAATAGTCATTTTTCTTATTTCTTTTGCTTACAGAATCTGAGAAGGATATATTCAAAGAGGTATTGCATGGTAAACTTGACGTTAGTATCGATTCATAGCCTATATCTCTGAGAGTGCTAAAGAACTGGTCAAGAAAATGATGGTTAGAGACCTGAAAAAGTGGATAACTGCTCATGAAGTCCGTTGTAAGTTTCTTATTTGTTCCATTTTTTCAATACTCAAACCTTTTACCGCTTTATGATTGAAGGCCACCCTTGTCAGTATAGATGGTGTAGCTCTGGACAAGCCCCTTGGATCAGTATAGATGGTATAGCCCCTATCTGGAAGTGTATGGTTCCTAGTGGTGCATTAAAAGGTGTTCTTTGTGATGGTTTTGTGCTGGTTGTCATCCTTCCATGGTTGTATGATATGGGCAATTTATTTTTGTTATCAGACTTATAAGAACAGTTGTATCAGATATTGGATAGAGTTGGCTTGTATGCAACTTGATATGGGACTTGTCCATATCAGTGTGTGTCGCTTATTTCGTTGTACAAAGTTTCTTTAATTAATAAAAGTTCACCTTTGTACCAAAAAAATATTTATATATTTTGTGTTGTGGCCTGCTTATAAACAGAAAAGTTTAGTGGTTAAAGCTGCCAGTACAAAGTTAAGTCTTGTAGATTAGTTTTAGTAGTTAAGGCTGCCAGTACAAAGTTAAGTCTGGCTGACCTAACTTAAGTCTGTTTAGTATTCGTAGTTAGTTCTGTTTATGGAAATCAGAATAGTTTTTTGTGTGACTATTGATCATCCAATGTCCACTTTATGTTTGTGTGGCCTTTTCTAACATTTAGTCACACAAAGCATGTTTGTTTTGGGTATTTAGTCACATACAATTAATCATAAAGTGGCTAAAAGTGTTAATAAGTGTGACCATATGGCGTTTAAAGTGAAGAAACGTGTATTTTTTGTGACTATTGTTCATCCAATAGTCACATGAATTTTATATTTGTGTGGCCTTTTGTAACATTTAGTCACAAAAAGAATGTTTGTTTTGGGTATTTAGTCACATTCAATTAATCATAAAGTGGCTAAAAGTGTTAATAAGTGTGACCATATGGTGTTTAAAATGAAGATACGTGTATTTTGTGTGACTATTGATCATCCAATGGCTACATGAATTTTATGTTTGTGTGGCCTTTTCTAACATTTAGTCACATAAAGCATGTTTGTTTTGGGTATTTAGTCACATACAATTAACCATAAAGTGGCTAAAAGTGTTAATAAGTGTGACCATATGGCTTTTAAAGTGAAGAAACGTGTATTTTGTGTGGCTATTGATCATCCAATGGCCACATATTAAGTTACGTGACAATATTTACTGGATTTTGGCTACACTTAAATAATATGTGTGACAAAACATTTAGTGTGACCATATATGGCATTTGGTCACAGTGTTAGTAGTAAATGTCACTATATAGATTAGCTTTTGGCAAGCTAACACAAACTAAACTTTAAACACACATATTAACTTACGTGACCATATGCGTTGAATTTTGGCTACACTTAACGAATGTGTGACAAAACATTTAGTGTGACCATATAAGGCTTTTGGTCACAGTGTTCAAGTGTGTGACATATATTTGTCAGTGTTTATATGTATATCGTGACTAATGCTTCAACCTTACTTTTCATTTGTCACTTGTTCCAATTTCAGATGTGGCTAAAGAGTTGGCTAAACATATCAGTCACCCTTAAATAATGTGTGACAAAACTTGACTCTATGATTTAGACACACAAAAAACTACTTCATGTGACTAACGCATCAAGGTTACTTGTATTTGTCATGCGTTCCAAATTTATATGTGGCTAAATGATCTAAAACAAAATCACCAGATACCTTTAGCCACACAATGTTCAATTGTGTGGCGATACAGTTCTAAAGGTCACACAATCAAAATTTTCATGTGTGACTAATTAGTAAATGTTGTCAATTTTGGTACCTTCAGCCACACAAATATGCGAATGTGTGGCCGTTCCATTTCGACCATGCGTGACCAAATCCCGTTTTTGTACTAGTGAACCATATATTACATGCTCCATTTGGACTTCAATAACACCTTCAAATCTTCTAATCAAGATTCGTACTTTTAGGGTTTCAAGTGGGTTTTGCAATTGGTGATTGAATAAGGTAAATGGAACAAGTTTTGAGCTTGTTTGGGCAATAATAAGCCACGAATTGAATTCTAGGGTTTCGACCCTATGAAGAAATTTGGGGCTTTTGGGTGGAACATGAAATTAAGTCTAATTAGTGACTAAATAAACAAGTAATTAGTGTTTGGTAAACGTGTGTTGTATCAATTTGATGGGTTTATGCATTTTAGGTTTAGGTTCTTATTTTTGGTTAAGATAGATGATGTGTTTTGTGTTTGGTTAGTGTTTGGAGCTTGAATGATTGGATTTGGATGTTGTGGAATTGATTTGGTTGTGTTTGGTTATGAGTTATGGGGCGTACCAACCAAGAAACCCACGTAGGGTCTTGGTGTGATGTCGTAAGTGACCCATATGGACCATGGGTCCGAATCGGGTCGAGTTGGTAGCGTGTTGGTTGATGTAGTTGAGGTTTGGGTGAGACGCGTGGAGCCGAAAAGCTTCTAGAGCTTGTTTGGTTCACGTGGTCTTGACAGGCGACGGTCATGACCATTAGGGTTATAACATTGGTTTCGAGTACTTTTGGTTGATTGATTGGTTGGCGAGATTGTTTTGAATTGGTTTGGGATTGAATTGCGCTATTATGACTTTTAAATTTGGACTTCATATATATATTATTGACTTTGACTACGTCAAGGCGCACTTTGACTTTTAGTCAATAGTTGACTCGACAAAGCCGTGTTACATGGACTTTAGTATAATTTGGACTATTGATTGATTAAAAGGCGAGAAGTTATGACTCGTGCTTGTGGACTCGAAACGAATAACGATATGAGATTAATATTGGAATTTGACGAAATATATATATGAACATGAAAATGCTAATAAACTTTGAAATAGAAACAATACACGGGCTTTTGTACAAAAAACGTCGATAACAAGTCTTATCCTTTTATTTACTATTTTTAAACGGAAACTAACGACTAAATTGGAAATGTTTTGTAATAAATAAGTAATTAAGGTTTCGAGTACACGTTTATCAATAAATGTCAATTGTGGACATTTAATATTGGTTTAAGTATTTAATTTCTTACGTTGTGTGCATGGGTTACGGATAACCTAGCATTGATATTGTTGATCCACGTGGGTAGCGGACTTATTAGGTTGACAAATCTAATAAGAGCCCGCTAGGTACGTTGGGTAACCTTATTAATGGGTGACTTATCCTTATGACTCTTTGAGGATACGATTGATTTATGGGATAATAAGCGACACGAATAAATAAATGAGTTTATCGAGTTGACGAATTCGATAAGGTCTACTATTTATTCCGAAACTTATTGAACTATGGAGCTTATCATTTAGAGGTCTCATTGTGTTGCATTGAGTTATATATTGGTTGTTTGAGCGCATTCATGGCATCATATTGAGTCGATACACCCACATGAGGAATACCAAACACTAGGTTTAAATGGTGAAACGAGACGTTTTTGGAAATAAAGAAATGGAATATATTGGGGTAGATAACGTTGATTTTGAGGAATATACATATTAAAGTTGGTCTACATTAATAGGTTGTGCCGAGTCGATAGTTGCTGTGCTGTGATACTATTATCTTCTGCTAGTGTTTATTTGTGTGTTGATTGCTTGAGGTGAGTTTCATAGCCCCACTTTTATCTACATTTTAACTACGTTTTGAACTATTTTGGGGTGAGAATCATGCTGTTGTTTTTGGACCGTTAAAACTATTTGGATTTGCTTATATGCTTGACGGTTTAGATAGATGTGCGGTAGTTGTTGCCTTAGTCTAGGTTTAACCGTGCCTAACTAAGAATAGACTTCTACCTCGACCTAGTCCGGGGTTGGAAATTGTTCTAGATTTTGCCACGACAGTGCTGGACTAGAGTCGCGGGTCTCGAGTAGTCCCTGGATGCGGGACATGTGTTATGATTGGTGATCCAGGTAGGATCGGTGTGGAAACGGTATTTATCTATCTTAGGTCTTGCATAGCAAATCAACTCTTACAAGTCCACTATGATTTTGTTGAACTTAAACCTATGAACTCACCAGCGTAAGCTGACCTTTTAGCATGATTTCTCAGGTATTTGAGAGATGTTTGGAATACGTGATTCGGTGGAAGCTTGGCAAGAAGGCGGGGTTCAAGGATCATTTATGACTCTGATAAACTATGGGGACCTATTTTATTAAACTATGTTTTGGGCCTAATAATTACTCTTTTGGATTAAATGTTTGGATTAACTAAATTGGGATTGGTTTTGAATGTTCAATGACTATCTTTTTGCTATACTTGTGTGCGATACCAATCCAATAGTAACGCCCCGAAAACTTGATTAAGTCTTCCGCTGTACCGAGATTTGGGGGTGTCACAAAAGTGATGCATATGAGCGAAGAGGCATTGCTTTCGACTTTATCCTGCGAAAGAAAAAAAATATCCTCTCGCTGCTAATCTTATCGTTTAAGAGATAACTATGCGCCTAACTAGCGTATTTAATGCCAACTAAACTTCTAAGCTGCCCGCTATAGTGATCACAAATCCCCACCTTACCCGGTGACCAAAAGACTTTTAAATTTTAAAAACATTTTGAATTCGGATAAGAGTAATTTTTTGGGACACGTGTACGGCTTTTAAGAACGGTGAAAGAGAGTATTAAAAGGGGGTAGTTGAAACCCTAAAAAATTTTACTCTCTCCGTCTCTTTTTCCACGCAGTAAACTTTGATCGCCCACAGCTCCGAAACCAAAAGGTAAACATCCCTTCTTGCTTGTAGTTTTAAAAAATAAGTATGGATTCCAAATTTATCATTAAGCAACAAAAATGTACGTTAACTGCTCAAGACTTACACGACCATCTAGCTGATTACCCGATCCCACCAGAGTTTAAAATCATGTTACCCAAGTCTAATCAGGGTATCTTTGATGCTCCAAAAGGTTTTGTAGGACTATACACTTATGCGTTTAGCCATTCCAACCTTAGGATTCCACTACACCCATTTATTTTAGAGCTAATGCAATATTACAAGGTGCATATCTCTAGGTTCAACCCATTTGGTTTAGCTAAATTGACCACATTCATAGTAATGTTTAAAGCATATGGCTATGAACCAACTCTAAAGGTGTTAAGGGGTTTTTTGAACTTGTATCCTGGGGGTAATTGGTTAACCTTAGCTAAAAGGCCTGAAAGAGATGTGCCAAGCCTGTTTGGGAGAGTGTATACCAATATAACAGCTTGGAATGGCAGCTTTTTCTATGTCCAAAACACTATTATCCCCCCCCAACTATCCGAAGTTGTTGAGTAAGGAGTACATGTTTGATGCAAAACGATACAATGACCCCTTGCAATATGAGGTGCGAAGGGATCCATGCTATCAACGTTTGGCTAGATATCCGTTGATGTGCCAAGTGTTCCCGAGCCAATCTTGTACATGGTGGATTGCCCGAGCTGGGAGGGTCTCACAAAAGCCTGTTATCATGTACCCAAAAAAAGTATGTTTTTCTACTTCTATTTAAGTAGGACCAATGTAACACTGATATTTATTTTTTCTTGTTTCATTTTTGCAGAAATGTAATTCAAGAACTTTATGTACCAAGATTTAGATGAAGACTAGAGCTTCATCCCGCTGAGAAGGCCGAAGAGTCCTACGGTGTTGGATCACCTTCCACATCTGTCAACGACAATGATGTAGACACACCACAACCAGAGCCTGTTGCCACAGCACCCCCACAAGCAGCGTTGGAGGGTCCCTCCCAATTGGTTGAGAACATGGCAGACTCGGATGATCCTGCAGAGGAGGATGTCCAGGTTATAGGTTCCACTAGGATAGCCGATAGATTGAAGAGCAGGAAAGGTACAGCTGGCAAAGCGGTCAAGTCCACCAACAAGAGGAAAAAAGTCCACGAGGGCAAGAAGTTTGTGAAATCTGCCTTCGAGCTGTTGGATGAGATTGTGGAGATGCATGGTAAGTAATGTCCCTTTTTAAATTACATGAATTTATAATTATGGTAAGTAGCTAAACTCATGTGCACTGTAATGGTCGTAGGCCTTCCAGATACGAAGGAGCTTCCTAATGCTCTGTCCTGCCACCGTATTGTGTATCATGTTACCCTTTCCAATGGAAAAGGAATGCTGGAACATGTCCATTGAAGGGGTTTGTGATCTACATGATAAGAGTGTTGCTAGGCAGGCGGTGTTGGACAACCATCTAAATGGTCGAACTAGGGAACTACTAAGGGCAGTCACAAAGGCGAGACAAGAGATGGATGTCATGCTTGAAAGAGAGAAGCACAGGGACCGAGAGTATGCCGAGCTGGAGGCTAAATGTGACGATATTGAGAGGGATGTTGAGAAGAATCCGCTCGTCCAAGACCTTAGTGAAAAGATAGCCCAACTGACAGTTGAATGTGGCAAGCTCAAATTGGAAGAGGCTAAGGTTATCAGCCTAACAGGTCAAAATACTGTGCTTGAAGCGAAGTGTGCCGGCTTGGAGAGTGAGAGGGCTAGACTTAGAGAGGTGGAAGTTAAGTTAAGGGAGGAGGTTGATGGCTTGCAGATGAGGTAAAAGATGCTGCAAAAGGACCGTGCGGAGGTCATGTCTAAGGTGATGCCATATATAGCCATGGAACTCTACCATAGTGATGAGTTGGGAGCACAAATGTGGAAGGTCATCAAAGCAACTATCTTCCATGGACGGTGCTTGGCTTGAGAGGCTGTGCAAAGGGAAAACCGTGTAAACCTCTCTAAAATTGCTGCTACCGTCCACATCGAAAGCTGAATACGATGGGAGTGGGAAATTTGTTTGCAACCGCAGAGTACTCCTTCCGGGCTGAAGCTACCAAAGACCTATGGCACCTCTGAAGACCTCTCTAAAGAAGCCTCACAAGATCAAGCCGCAAACTCCTACCAAAAAGACGGTCTCTACCAAGCCTGCCTCAGTTCAACCATCTCTAACTCTATCTCCCAAGAAGCAAGAGTGAAGGCTGCCATGTTGGCAGTGATTTGGTTTCAAGGGTGGCATGTACCCTTTCTAAGACAATTTATGTTACTTTATGATGCTTGTCTGGTTCCTCAAACAATTTTAATATTTGTGATGTATGGCCTAGGCAAAAGACAACTTAAATGGGGCTTCGGCTCCTTATACAGGTACAAGGGAACTAGCCCTCATTTTGAATGACATAGTGTGGGGGAGTACCTCTACACACTTAGCTATTATTTGTCTTTTGTCTTGTGAACCTCTCTTACGCCATTTTTCTGACGCTTAACTTTTACATCCTAAGGTTAAACAACCTTATTGTGTGTAAATTTCAACACCAAGAATATAATGACCGAATTTGATCATTGACAGAGGCTCGTGACCCACTCTATCTCTAATCCATTAAGTAGCATGACTTTGTTTATATTTTCACAAGTGCCAAAACTACTAGGAGAGTTAATGTGAATGTTTTGATAGGCTTAAGTGATGAGGCATTCGTTACGCCATATGCCCTTTTATTCGACATTGAAACTCATAAACGAATTGGTTGAATAAATCTTTGTGTTTAAGAAACGAAGCAAGAGATTTGTGGGAAATGTCTTATTTATCATTGAATTGGTAGAGAGGATTACATCATTCTTGAAATAAAAACTAAGACAACTACCAATAATGTTTGCTTTCCCTTGAGAAGCTTCTAATTACAGGAATGAAAAAGTAAAAGTATTTCTTAAACATAGAACTTTCGAAGGTTCGTAGCATTTCATGTTCTGCCGATGGGTTCTCCGAGAAGAGTGGCCAATTTGTAAGCTTCGTTGCCGTATGCCTCAGCTATCATGTAGGGTCCTTCCCAAGTAGGTCCCATCTTTACCTGGTATTCTGCTTTGCTTGCACTCTTGAGGCGTAGCACATATTCCCCAGGTTTGAAGGTGGAAGGCCTGACCCTTTTGTTATAGTAGCCTTCGATCTTATGCTTGTGCACGGCTTCTCGGATGGAGGCTATCTCTCTTCTTTCTTCTAGTAGATCAAGGTTCTCCCTGATCCTTTCATCACTTTGGGAGGCATCATACGTTGCCACACGCTCCTTGTGTACACTTAGTTCCGAAAGGATGACCATTTCTGATCCGTATGTTAGGCTGAAGGGGGTTCCACCGTTGCTTGACTTAGGGTGTGTCCGATGAGCCCTTAGTACTTGAGGGAGTTCGTCCACCCATCCATGGTGAGTTCGGTCCCCCTTTTCTCGATCCATTGGACGATGTCTCTGTTTGTAACCTCCACCGTCCGTTACTTTGTGGATGGTAGACGGATGTCCAAGACTGCTTTATGTTGAGCCCTTGACAGAAGTCGTAGAAGATTCCTTCAGAAAACTGCTTTCCATTGTCGGCCTGATGATGAGGGGCACTCCGAATCTGCACACAATGTGCTCCCACACAAACTTCTCGATCTGTCTCCCCGTAATGGAGGCTAAAGGTTTAGCCTCTACCTACTTAGTGAAGTAATCGATTGCAACCAGCAATAATTTGACTCCTCCAGGAGCTACAGGCATAGGTCCTACAATATCAATTCCCCACTGGGAGAAGGGGCCACGCGGATGCACACTTGTCATGTCCCGCTTTGGCATCTTGGGAACGTTGAGGGTTTTGACAAGCTGCTAACATTTGAGAATGATTTCTGCCGCATCCCTGTGCATCGAAGGCCAGTAATAGCCCAACTTCATTATCTTCAAGACAACTGAGCGGGGCCCTGCATGGAGGCCACAAGATCCTTCGTAGACTTCATCGATAATGCTCGTAGCATGTTTGGGTCCCACACATCTTAGCCAAGGTGGTAGAAATGACCTTCTATATAAGGTTTCCCCCATTAGCCGATACTGTAGAGACTTAACCCGTATTTTCCTTCTTCATGTCTTTCCTTCTTCATGTCTCTCCCTGAGAATCTATGAAAACGACAAGAGCTTTGACTTCCATACTCTGCTTTATTATTTGTGGCTTCAAACTCGAAATGAAGAGCATATGTATGCTCCTTCCCGTCAGGGCTGACCAGCATTAGACCTGCTCCAGAACCATCGGAGCTGGATGCTCCATCTCTATAAAGTTTCCAGTCATCCTGTACTTCAGTGAGTTCAGCTTTGTGCTCTTCCTTTTCTGTGTCTGGCTCGGAAGGCGTCTCTGCCAAGAAGTCTGCGAGAATTTCCCTGAATAGAGTTTCGATCCTTGAACTCTTTCATGCTCCCCAAATTCAATAGCCCATTTAGCCACCCTTCCGGACTTTTCAGGCTTCGACAAGATCTGTTGGAGTGGCTTGTCGGCTAAGAATGTGATCGGATGGGCGGAAAGTAACGCGGAGCCTCCTTGCTGCGATATTAGAGCTAGTATAAACTCTCCAATGTTGGATAGTTGATCTAGGCCCCTGCTGGACCCGCTGGACAAAGTAAATGGGGATTTCCGTAGTCCCGTTCGCCATAAGGCTGCGCTAATACTCTCCATTGAGGATGCTAAGTACATGAACAACACCTCGCCTTTGATTGGGGCTGTAAGTGTTGGAAGGATTTCGATGAATTCCTTCATCTTCTGAAAAGTAGCTTCTACATCCTGACTCTACTGAAAAGTATTCTTATCAACGCCTCCTTTGAGTGTTTTGAAGAACGGTAGGGATCTGTCAACCCCCTTCGACAAAAATCGACTCAAAGCGGCTAGCTTCCCATTTAAACTTTGCACATCTTTTAAACATTTTGGAGCTTGGAGATCTGTAATTGCCTTGACCTTGGAGGGATTAGCCTTTATTCCCTGCTTAGTGATCAAATGCCCTAGAAAGGCCCCTCTCGACCCCGTGGAGCATTTTTAGGGTTCACCTTCATGTTAACGCCCGAAAGCTGGTCGAAGGGTTTCTTGCACATGCGGGATGGGTCCTCCTCCGTCCTGCTTTTAATAACCATGTCATAACGTATGCTTTGAGATTTCTGCCTATCTGTTTGTTGAAGGCTTTGTCCACGAGACGTTGGTATGTTGCCCCTGTGTTCTTCAATCCGAAGGGCATCTTTCTGTAACAGTAGACACCTTTGCTTGTGTAGAAGCCTGTCTTTTCCTCGTCCTCCTTTGCCATCTGGATCTGATGATACCCTTTATAGGCATCTAGGAAGCATTTTAGCTGGAAGCCCGCCAAGGATTCTACTTTACAGTCAATTTCTAGTAGGGGGTAGCAATCCTTTGGGCATGCTTTGTTGATGTCAGTGTATTCAACGCACATGCGCCACCCTCCGTCGCTCTTTGTAACCATTACTGGGTTGGCCACCCAGGTTTGGTATTAACTTCCCTAAAATGCCGCTTGTGTCAGTTCATCAACTTCTTTGCAGGCTGCAGCTTCTTTGGGGGAGGCTAGGCTCCTCTTTTGGTTTTATTGGCTCAATATGTTTGTACATTGCTTTATGTCTGTCCGTACCGAAGGGCTGTCCGTCTATCAGCAATGTTCTTGGGACCGCAACAGTTCTGTGAGCTTCGCCTTGAAATTCGCCAGGAGTTGCTTTCCTATTACCACCGTTTGTTCAAGGTAGCTAGGGTTAACTATAATTCGCTCTTCTGCATCTGTTCTACTAAGAATTTCTATCGGAGGCTCCTCCGATTCTTCTTTGATCCTCTTGACACCATATACACCCTTATCCGCCCCATAATTGGAATGAACAGTTCCTATTCCGAAGGGGGTTTGGAACTTAATGGCAGCATGTATGGTGGAAACAACAATGCCCATCTTTTGCATAGTTGTTTCTCCTATTAACAAATTATAAGGAGAATATGACCTGACTATTACAAAGGTGAGTGTTTCTGTGCGGGATAAGGGGCCTTCGCCTATGGTGATTTCCAACGGTACTTCTCCAAGGGGCCATGAGTGCTCGCCGGAGAACCCTACCAGAGGTGTTTTTGAGTCCACCTCTTGTGAGCGTATGGATGACTTGAACTTTAGTAAACAATGCTCATAATAGATCTCGCAGGAGCTTCCACAATCCATATACGCTCGATTTACTTCCTGTTGGAGCGTACCTTGATGACACCGGGGCAGTCGGAAGGTGTCTGTCCCAGAATGGAAGGGAAGGTTATTTCTACTTCTTTTCGTTTCAAGGTTGGATCATGCCTGTGCATCATTAGTATCGGAGCCTCTGTAGGGGTAGCATCCTTTTTGTTTCCCTTC
>OU343222.1:241670588-241753310 GCA_910596185.1 Chrysanthemum makinoi | reverse complement strand
AGTCTCCTAAGATTGCCATGAAGATGCGGTTAGCATTTCCTCTAGGCTTCCAAATCATCCATAATAGCCATAAGTCATGTTCCGGTAGCTCAATTGAAGTCCAGATTGTTCCTTTTGTACCAACATGATAGCTTTCTGAAGATACGCAAGATATTTCTTTTTCGGCTTAGTTGGACAATTCCTTGCCATGTGACCCACTCCTTGACAGTTATAACACTTAACCTGATTACCCTAATTCGTATTTCAATAATTCCCAACGACTGGAGCTGCAACATTTCCATTCTGATTACCCACTGCTCTATTCCCACCATTCTGTCCCATCTGATTACCCATGCAAAATCCAGTAGCATATCCCTGCTGATTTCCAATAACTCCAACCATTTGTCCTTGATGACACATATTCACACCCGGCTGTGCAATTTGCCTATTGCGAGTGTTTGATGAAATTCTTTGGTTGTTGTTAGTTGGTGTGGAATAGCGACTTCTGAATGCTTTACCCAAAAATGCAAATGCATGTGACAAAGCTTGTTCTTGTTCAGTTTCAGGATCAGTGATTCCTTGTTCCTGGTATTGTGGATACTGTTGTTGTTGAATGACTTGTTGTTCTGGTGGATAGAATTGTTGTTGAGGGAAAACAGCTTGTGGTTGTGGAATCTATTGCTGCAAGTTGGTGTTAGTGGAAGATGATGAAGCTTGTTGTTGTGTATTCACTGTAGTTGAAGTCTTTGCAATTAGTGCCAATGGATCATGATTCTTTGCCAATCTTTATTTCCTGACTTCATTCACTTCAGCTTGGTTTTGTTTCAGAAGATCGTTGAGTTGATCAAAGTTCACCTGATGTAAGTCTTTTGTTTGGTTGACAATAGTGACATATCGTCCCCATTCTTCTGGAAGATTGTTGAGAAATTTGATATTGGTCATGATAGTTCTGGGTGCCAACTTCTTTCTGATCAGCTCGTTCATCAAAGTGCAAAACCTTCCATAGTAAGATTCAATGGATTCTGATGGAGTAGATGTAAACCTCTCCCATTCAGTTAGCAGCTTGTTCTCCATATCTTGTTTACCAATTTCGGTTTCAAAACATAGCCGTCTAACACGTTCCCAAATATCGAAAGCAGTTTCAAAACTATCTACAGCAGCAAAGATCTTTCTTGGTAAACCCAGTTGGACAATGTGAATTGCCATGTCATCTTCTTCGACTTGCTTCTTATCCTCTTCAGTGTATTCTGATTCATCTTGAGTACGAAAAGACGGTGGGACGGGAGGAGTTGCATTCGGATTGGGGTCTTGGACTTGTCGAGGCTTGAAGAGTCCATTCGTAATGGATTGAATCATCAGTTTTCCATTAGGTTTGGTCTTGATGTAGCGAAACATACGACTTGTCCATTGAAGATAACCACCTTTTTCCAACACAGGAGGACGGTTTTTGGCACCGGCTGCATGAATGTCTTGTTGAGTAGCCATTGATGAGGGTTTTTGATGATAAAGTTGATGTAGGATCGATTCAACGATAAAGGAGTTGTGTTTGACGAATATTAAGCTCAGTTGTTGTAGTGAAAATTTGCTCTAAAAACTTAAAAACCTCAATAACTTCTTTTCAGAGCATTTTTAGGACATGAAAGTTGACCCGAATGAACTTTAATTTAGTTCATTCGGCGTGTCATTCTCCTCGTTCTGACGGTCGTTTTGATGGGTAGAACGCTGAAGACGGAGTTACGGTTCAAAAGTTATAGCCGTTTGAAGTTTTGCTCAAAATCTTACTCGTAAACCTGTTCTTAAGCGTAGGAATTGGTGTTTATGCGTAGGAGTTTCTTAGGCGTACGATGCTTATGCGTAAACAGTATCTAACACGTAACCTTTAGGCTTAAGCGTAAGCTTATGCGTAAACAAAAATGCTTAGTCGTAAAAACCTTACGCGCAAGTGTTAGCTTATGCGTAGAGTGTTACTCGTAAGCGTTTATGCTTATGCGTAAACTTAGGTTAAAAACCAAAAATCCTTTACACTATCACAGTGTAAAAGATATCCAAAAGTAGAAGTGTTCCACAAACTTATCCAAGTTAGGGAAGCACTGAGTCACCGTTGTTGCACGAAGATTCTTAACCAAATGCTTATGCGTAAAAAACTAGGGTTTTGACTTTTGCTTACGCGTAAAAAGAGGGTTTTGACTTTCTTTTCTTACGCGTAAAAAATGTCCAGTTTTCCAAACGATTTCTTATGCACAAACAACTTCCAAAACACTCAAATACCAAGAAAGATTTAACCTTTATCACCCAAAGTGCTTTTTCTGCTTATGCGTAGAAATGAACAACCAAATAAACACGAGTTTAAAAGTGAAGAAAAACACATAAAGCTTCGAACTTTTTCCAAAAACTAGAATCTTTAACACTATAAAAACCTTAAAACATAAGAATCTTGAAGATTTTAGTGCAAAAATTAATGTTTTAAACGGTACCACTTGGAGAACGAAAGCTACGCGTAACACTACACAAAAACTTCAACCAAAAACACTCCTAAACCATTGTTAGGCAATTGATACCAATTGTAGGACCTTGTTTTTACACCAACCTTACGCGTACACACCTTCAACACAAGATGAACACGTAACAAACACACAAACACTATGCGTAAATAAAGAAAGAAAAGATGAGAAAGACGGTGACTTGAATTCAATGTTATGCGTATGAAATAAGATGAAAGAAAACTTTTATTACTTGAAAGAAAACACACACACACACTTTCAAGCACACCCCTCAAATGAGACTTTGAGGGGTATTTATAGTACAAGTACATATGCCCTAATGGGCTTTGGGATGGGCTTGGATTGGACTTGGATTGAATGACAACTTATACAAGGATAGCTTAACATAACTTCTAGCCATTTAGCTTAGTCCAATCCACGAGCCCATTGACTATTCTAGTACGATATCTGACACATGTTACAAAGTTCCTAAATGTGAATGACCATCACTTCTAATAAAAATGTTACGGCTAACATTTGGCATCAGAGCTTCGTTACCAAGTTTCTTAGAGTATATTGTACTTTAAAAACTTGATGCTATCCGTGTATGTTTGAAAACTACAAAGAAGGAAATTTCTTAAAAAAAATCATGTTTTTTGAAATCTTTATATGATAACAAAATGTTGGATAATGATAGATCATTCCAACATCTTCCTTTGAGAAATATTCATGCTAGGATTCTTTCAATGACTTCACTCTATCCAAAGAAAAATGAAGTCCAAAATAATCACAACCAGTTTTCACAAAGTACGATTGAATACTTTAAAAGCTCATGAAGCATTTTGCATCTATGGTTTCTAAAAACCATAAAAAGAGAAAATAGCAAAGGTATGTTCTCTTAGCCACAACTAGTTGAAGCATAAATGTAGTTATTGCATGCGAATAAAATGATGGTATATGTTTTTCTCTCAAAATAAAACATTGTAGGGAATTATAATTTGTAAAATAGATTTAAGTCTTGTTGCAGTCTATTTAGTATTAATTCTGTTAGTGTAGTAGTTAGCCTGGTAAGATAGAATTAAGTCTGTTAGTGTTAAGTCTACCAGCATTAATATGGGTAAGTCTTGAAGAACAAAGTATTGATAGTTAAGTTTGTTTATGATAAAAACAGAATAGTTTGTTAGAGTTATACTTGGACTGGATATGTACGCGTAGAGATATCATAGGAAGAGATATCTTTACCCTTCTACAAGTCTTGTAGTCAATTATGGTTTCCTTTGTGTATAAAAGGATCCCTAAGGTATTAGGTTAAGGCATGAGTTGTAACCCTTAACAATTGTTAAAAGCAATTAATAGAAAATACGAAGTTAGTTTATTCTTGTATTCTTCATACTTATTTTGTTAAGTTTCAGCATTAGAACATTAAGATCTTGTTAAGAGTTCTTTTCATAGTGAATTTAGATTTATTCAAGTTTGCTATAAGTCATACAAGGCTACTTAGATCCATAAATTTTGGACCTACAAGTGGTATCACAGCCTGTAGAAGGACTCTGCTGTTAAAGTTACACAAACACAAACACTCATTCCAAACCAGAAAAACATCAAACATGTCTGAAAAATCAAGTGAAAAAGCAACTGAAACATACTCTGACCATCCCAGTGATGAAGAATCTAAACATGAAGATGGAGCAGACAACACTCAACCGAAACGACCCTAAATCACAAATACCACAACTATCTCCAACATCAAGCTTTCACCATTAAAGAAAGATGAATATGACATCTGGGCTATGCAGATGGAGCACTATCTGGAGTACACTGATAATGAAGTGTGGAAGGTGATACAAAAAGGAAACTCTAAAAAGAGGGTTTCCAAAGAAAGAGATGGCACTTACTATGTGTTGCCACCTGTTACTACTGCTGAAATCCTTGCTGTAGAGAAGGATAGGAAGGCCAAGAACATCTTGTTAATGGCACTTCCCAAGGAGCATATAAGACGTTTTCATGGGATAGATGATGCAAAGGAGATATGGGAGGAAATCAAAGTAAGATTTGGAGGGAATGCTAACTCCAAAAAGATGAAAAAGCCGTCTACAAACAATAATTTGAGGCCTTTGCTATTTCCAGTTCAAAAGGATTAGAGAAGGGCTATGACAGGTTTCAACAACTACTATCACAAATAGAGGCTTATGGTGCTGGTGTTTCTGATGAGGATGCAAATCACAAATTCCTTAGGTCTTTGCCACAAGAATGGTCAAGTCTGACAATGAGCATGAGGACCAAGCATGAAATTGACATCATGTCAACTGATGATCTGTACAACAACCTAAGGGTTTTTGAACAGGAAATCAAGAATGTGTCAAGACCATCATCTTCTAGCTCTCAGAATGTTGCCTTTGTCTCACATGGCAAGAACAGTACTAACCAAGTTAAATCTGGTGGTAGTTATAGTACTTCCTTATTAAGTACTATAGAAAGAGGGGCTCCTGCTGGAGTTGCTGATTAGGTTATCTACTCTCTCTTTGCTAGATCATCAGAAGAGATAGATTTCCTCAATGAAGATCTGGAGCATATTAATGATGCAGATATTGAGGAAATGAATATAAATTGGCAGATAGCTATGATTGCTATCAGAATGAACAGGTTCTTTAAGAGACATGGTAGAAGAGTTTGTTATGATCCAAAGATTCCAGTTGGCTTTGATAAAAAGAAGCTTGAATGATACAACTGCCATCATCCTGGGCACTTTGCAAGGGAATGTAAAGCTCCTGCTGCAACTGATAGGAAAAAGAAGGAAAATCCCTATCAAATCAAGGAAGCTGAGAAGAAGGAGAGTCAAAAGGTTGGACTGCTGACCATGGATGGAGGTGCTATCAATTGGGGAGAACTTGCTGAAGAAGAATCTACTAGTCACTCTGCTTTCATGGCCATTGGCTCAAATAATGAGGTATCCCTATGTTCCAAACTATATGTTGATTCATATAACTAACTTAAAACACAAAGTGATGAACAATTAACTCAGTTGAGAGAACAGGAAGTACAAATTCTAGCTTATACCAATGATGTCAAAACCTTAGAAGCACAAATTTCAAATCTTCAAAAACAAAATTCATCACTAAAAGAAAAACTAATTTTTCAAGCTAATGATTAGTTTGCTAAGAATGAAAAGCTAATGAAATATAGAAGAATTGGTATGAAATCTCAACAAGAAAGAGATGAGCTAAAGAAAATAGTTTGGTCTTGGGGAGAGTCTTCTAAAAATCTATATAGGCTAATTAATTCTGGCATGAGCTCTAACTGTAAATTGGGTTTAGGTCATGAAATTAAATCAGATAGTGAGGTTTTAAGTTATGAGGAAAAGATGAAACCTGGAATATTTGGTAGTTCAGAAGAATACTATGTTGGTAAACCACTTTATGAAAGATTTGTTAAAACTGATAATTATAAAGGA
The DNA here is from genome assembly GCA_910596185.1 of Chrysanthemum makinoi. Taxonomy (NCBI): domain Eukaryota; kingdom Viridiplantae; phylum Streptophyta; class Magnoliopsida; order Asterales; family Asteraceae; genus Chrysanthemum; species Chrysanthemum makinoi. The sequence goes on along the minus strand of OU343222.1, from coordinate 241,747,400 downwards.
GTTCCACCGCCACTTAATGAAGACTACACACCTAAACCTGAAAAAAAGTTTGATGAGTCTTTACTTGATTACAGCAAATGGAAAAACCCTGAAACACTTGTATCTCAAGACTATTCCATTGAATTATCCTGTCAATCCAGTGACAGTGAAGGATCCTTTGGGAAAAGTCCTGGAACCAGTGTCTCAGGAGACAAATCCAGTGAGTATTCTACCTGTCAATCTAATGACAGTGAAGGATCCATTGTGAATGTCTCTGAATGTTCTCTTAAGCTTAAATCTAAACCCATAAAGATTTTCAAACCAGTTTTAAACAGTAAGCCTTATGTGCCCAAACTGAAAAAACTACTGTGTCTAAACCAGGAATAATCAAACCTAGTTTTCTCCAAACTCCTAGGCAGATGAAACCAAAGACACCTAAAGTAAACAGAAAGAACTGGAAAGGGTTAATGCAGAGAGAATTTGGGGATGGATACTCTTTCACAAAGAAGAGTTGTTTTGTGTGTGGAAGCCTAAGTCATTTAATAAGAGACTGTGGTTATCATGAGAAAAGAACGGCTAAAGAGGCTGAGTTGAGAAAGAAAATGGCTGTAAACACTGGTAATGGTTTATTTAGACCAGTGTGGAATAACACAAATAGAATTAACCATGCTAATCAGTTTATTTCTAGACCAGTACCTATTAATACAGGTAGTTCATTTGTTAATTTTGTTAGACCAAAAGTGGGTACTGGTGTACAAATTAATTCTGGTAGGCAAAATTTTAATTCTCGTAACATGTTTAGAGTTAATACTGGTCGTATTAATTCTAGTCAAGCCAAAGTTTATTTTGGGTATATAAATGTTAAATCAAGACCTACCATCCCTTCTCCCAGTCCTAAGTTTAGAAAACCACAGGTGAACCAATTCAATCAAAGACTTCTTTGTGGTTCACATTCACCTGTGAGAAGACCCATAGTTCATATGCAACTCAAATGTTTAAATCTTATGCTGGAAAGGGTAATTGCGGGACTGCTGTTAAGCCCTCAGCAGGTTATACTTGGAGACAGACCAAACCACACTCCAAGATTAATAGTGGACCATCTTCAACTTATGCTCAAGGTCCAAAAGGCAGACCTAAGCCTCTACAGGCCTGGCTCCCCAAGAGAAACTAATTTCTCTTTTTGATATGCAGGAACATCCACACCAGAATTTAGGAGCAGAGGAATTGTTGATAGTGGATGCTCTAGGCATATGACCGGTAACAAGGATCACTCGGAGGAGTTTGAGGAAGTCCAAGGAGGTTCTGTTACTTTTGGTGGTAGCAAAGGCTACATTACTGGTAGAGGTATAATTAAAGTGGGCAATTTAGAATTTGAGAGTGTATCTTGTGTGAAAGAACTTGGCACTTTAACCCTTTCTCAATATCACAAATTTGTGATAAGCAGCATAAGGTTCTTTTTACTAAAACTGAATGCTTTGTGTTAACTTCTGACTTTCAGATGCCTGATGAGAATCATATACATTTTAATTTCCCAAGACAACACAACTTATACAGTTTGGATATGAAGACACCTCCTGCTGCCAAAGGTGGTGCTTGTTTGATTGTAATACTTGTTGAGTCTAAGTTGTGGCACAAAAGAGTTGGTCAAATCAATTTTAAAAATATTAACAAACTTGTGCAGGGAAACCTAGTTAGAGGAAACCTAGTTAGAATGACCACACATGTGTTGCTTGAACAAGGGAAAGCAATATAGGGCCTCATGCAAGGCAAAATTAGTTAGAACTGTAACTCACCCATTACACACCTTGCATATGGATTTATTTGGTCCTACTTCTGTTAAGAGTATTAATTATGCCAGCTATTGTCTTGTGATTACTGATGATTGCACCTGGTTTTCTTGTGTTTTCTTTATGTCCGCTAAGAATGAAACTACAGGCATTCTTCAAGCTTTTATTAAGTAGATAGAGAACCAGCAGAATGACAAGGTTAAGATAATTAGATCAGACAATGGCACAGAGTTTAAGAACAAGGAAATGCTTGAATTTTGTGGAAATAAGGGCATTAAACAAGAATATAGTGTTGCAAGAACTCCACAACAGAATGGAGTTGCTGAAATAATGAATATGACCCTTATTGAGGCAGCTAGGACCATGCTAACCGACTCACACTTACCAACCACTTTTTGGGCTAAAGCAGTTAATTTTGCTTCTTATGTTTTCAATAGGGTAAGGGTGACTAAACCTCAACTCAAGACTTCTTATGAGCTTATGTTTGGTCATAAACTAGTTATTAGCTATATAAGACCTTTTGGGTGCCATGTTACCATTCTAGATACTCTTAGTGTCCTTGGAAAAGTTGATGGTAAATCTGATGAAGGTTTCTTGGAAAGATACTCACTAACCAGTAAGGCCTTTAGAGTGTAAAACTTAGTGACCAAAAGAGTTGAAGTAACTCTCCATGTAAACTTTCTTAAGGAGAAGCCTAATGTGCCAGGAATAGTACATAGATGGATGTTTAACTTGGATTACCTGTCTGACTCTATTAACTATAAACCTGTGTCCTTAGAAAATAAAGCTCACCTACATGCGGGTACTCCAGATGTAACTAACAATGCAAGTACTCAATCTACTTTCAATGATAATCATCCTGAGGAAGAAGAAGAGGTTGAAGAGCTTATTTTGGTACCTACCTGAGTTCATAAAATTGTAGCAAAGGTTAGGACAAAGAAGATAACTCCTACTTCTATGAGGAAAGAACCTAATACATATACTAGAATACAAGAGCAAGAGGTTCCTATATCTGAGGTCTCAGTAAGTAATAAAGCTTTTCAAAGACAATTTGATGCCATTACTCAAAGGCATAGGAGTGCAGTAACTAAAAATACTACTACCAATACTAACCACATTAAGTCTGGCAGTGTATTTGGAGAAGACCCTGAACCTAACACTACCATAACTAACCCCATATTAATACTGGCGTGCACATTTCATCTCACGTAGATGATTTTGATAATTCAGACATGTTAGAGAATGAGATCCATAACAGGCCAGATGAGGGAATCTTTGAGGAAGATTCTTATGATGATAATGGTGTGGTTACTGACTTCAACAACCTACCTCTTGATATTGATGTCAGTCCCAATCCTACCCTTAGGATTCACACAATACATACAAAAGACAACATAATTGGTGATCCTACATCAGCTGTTTAGACATGAAGCAAAGTCCAGAAACTTGCAGGACCTCATGTATTAGTTGGTCACATTCAGAAGTAGCAAAGGAACAACCACAAAGATCAAGAACACTGTTTGTTTGCTTGCTTCCTATCTCAAGAGGAACCCCTAACTGTTGCTAAAGCCTTAACTGATGAAAGTTGGATATAAGCCATGCAAGATGAGCTATTGTAGTTTGAACTACAAATGGTATGGATTCTTGTAAATATACCATATGAGGCTAAGGTAATTGGTACAAAGTGGTTTTTCAAGAATAAAAGGGATGAAATGGGTGGTGTTGTTAGGAATATAGCTAGACTGGTAGCCCAAGGGTATAGACAGGAAGAAGGGATGGACTATGATGAGGTTTTTGATCCTGTGGCTAGGATTGAAGCCATCAGGTTATTTTTGGCCTATGCATCATATATGGGGTTTATAGTCTATCAGATGGATGTTAAGAGTACATTTCTATATGGCACTATTGATGAGGAGTTTTATGTTGCTCAACCTCCTAGTTTTATTGATCCTACTCACCCTAGGAAGGTTTATAAAGTTATCAAAGAATTGTATGGACTTCATCAACCTCCTAGAGCTTGGTATGCTACACTCTCCACTTTCCTTAAGAAGAATGGATATACAGAAGGGGCACCATTGACAAGACCCTGTTTATTAAAAGGGACAAGAAGGATATCATGCTTGTGCATGTTTATGTTGATGATAACATTTTTGGCTCTACAAGGAGGTCTTGGTGTGAATATTTTGAGGCAATGAAGAGCAGATTTCAGATGAGTTTTATGGGAGAGCTTACTTTCTTTCTTGGATTGCAAGTCAAACAGAAATCATATGGGCTCTTTATTTCACAAGACAAGTATGTTGCTGATATGTTAAAGAAGTTTGATCTTGTAAATGTGAAGTCTATTGTTACACCCATGGAGACCAAGGTGCCATTGACAAAAGATTAGTAGGCTGCTGATGTGGATGTCAGATTTTACATATCTATGATAGGTTCTTTTATGTAACTAACAGCCTCTAGGCCTGATATTACGTATGTTGTGTGTGTTTGTTCTCATTTTCAGGTTACTCCAAAGACTTCACATCTTCATGTTGTGAAGAGGATTTTCATATATCTTAAAGGCAAACCCAATTTGGGCTTATGGTATCCTAGAGAGTCATCCTTTGACCTGGAAGCTTTTTCTGATAGTGACTATGCTAGGGCTAGTATGGACATGAAATCCACAATAAGAGGTTGTTAATTTCATGGTAGGAGGTTGATTTCCTGGCAATGCAAAAAGCATACAATAATGGCTAGTTCAAAAACTGAAGCTGAATATGTAGCTGCTACTAATTGCTGTGGATAGGTGCTTTGGATCCGAAATCAGATGTTGGATTATGGGTTAAACTTCATGAACACCACAATCAACATTGATAATGAAAGCACTATATGCATTTTAAAGAACCCAGTCTATCACTCTAAGACCAAACACATAGATATTCGGCACTATTTTATAAGGGATTGTTTTGAGATAGGTCTCATCAGGGTAGAAAAGATACATACAGATAACAATGTGGCTGACTTGTTGACTAAAGCATTTGATGGACCTAGGTTCAATTTCTTGGTGGTTAACATTGGTTTGATGAACCCATAGCTACATTTAAGGGGATGTTAAATGTATAGTATGTAAGGGTAGTTAGCAGACTTAATAGGTTTTTAAATCTGGTAGTTAAAGTTGGTAGCTTCAAATTTAAGTTTGACAATTACTTATATACGTTAATTTTGTTACCATATTTTACAAGGTGATGATTATTTTTCAAATCTTTAAACTTATTCTCTTTCCAAAGATAATTATTTCAAAGATAATTTTTTACTTGGGTATCTTCTCAAAACCCTAGCAGTATATATATTCATAACGACTTGGTTTGTTCCATAAGAATTTCAAACCAGAGTCAGTCTTTTCCATCAATATTCTATGTGTTATCATGGTTTGCACAGCAGGATGTGGCAAGGATGTGCAGCTTAATGACTTCATGGCCTCGTGTGCTACCTTGTCTTCCAAAGTTTCAATCTTGGAGGAAGATCTCGCATCGACCAAATTGCTTTTGGGGTCTAATGTGAAAGAGTTTGAAGAAGAAATCCAGAACTTGAAGTCCACGCAGGGTGTGTTTCTTGATGAGTCGTCTAACTCTCAAAAATCTATTCATGATATTATTGCTTTGGAAAATTATTCCAAACAGGGAAGGAAAATAGAGTCACACCAAAAGAGAGTGATGGTTCAGAATCTTGATCTAATAGTGGATTGGGAGATTTACAAGAATAATTTTTGAAAATCTTGGAAAGTAATCAAACTTAGTGGAAAGTTTGAAGTTTACATGAATCTTGAAGATCTGGTAAAATCTTGTAATCGACAACACTTGGATACTTTATGGAGTTTGGTTCAGAAGAAGCTCAAGATTGCTAAAAAGTCAGACGTGATAGAGCAAGAACTTTGGGAAGAACTTTAAAGATTGTATGAACCAGATCCTACAAACATTTATTGGATTTGTTTGATGTTCATCACTTATCCACAGAAGGTGGAGTTGATCTATTCATGCTTGAAGAGGTGGAATATCCATTATGTGCTGAAGTGCTTCAAGTGATGATAGTTTCAAAGCTTCAATATGAAAAAGAATCTGAGGTAATTGCAAATCTCATTCAAAGAATATGTAATCAATTACCAGCTAAACTATGTGATCAGATTGAAGAAAAGACAGAAGCTAAAAGGAGGAGAATATGGGAATATGTTTGTAAGAATTCTCTTAAGTTGGGATATAAGAATAAACGGATTTTAAGATGGTTTCACTTGGTGAAGGTGCATAGCACCAAAAAAACAAATGGTTATCAGTCTACCATGTGTAACCCACATAAGGACTGACTAATCCATGAGCAAATGGCTCTGGTAAACATATCTCAAATCCGTTTATGGCTAAAAATTTGACAAAAATTGTATGGTGCTCAACTCACCATATATGTGTTGATGAAGAGTTGGCTGGCCCACAAGTTCATGGTTTGTGGCAAAGGCAGTGGAAAACCATGACTAGTCCAAAAGTAAATGACTTTTGGTAAAGACTAATCAAATTCGTTGATAGCTGCCGGTTTGGTAAAAATCAGATGGTTATCAATGTAAGATGGTCTTACACACCAGAACATTGGCTACTCCAATAGTAATGGCTAATTGGTAAAGAGACATCAAATCCATTAGGTTTTCTATGATTCACCTCTCACAGGAGTTTAGACACATGGATGTGATGAAAATAGCTTGACACTCTTATTAATTGATGTTCATATAGTCATTGTTGCAGAAAAGACCATGGAGTGCTGATATTTTGCTGATCGGATGCTGCATAGGTCACACAAGGAAGAATATTCAAAGATGTAGCATAGAGATAATTCTAAGATCCTCAAAAAGTACAAAGAACTTAAAGTTCACAAGTGAAGATCAAGTTAGGGGAGGATTGTAGGGAATTATAATTTACAAAATAGATTTAAGTCTTGCTTAAGTCTGTTTAGTATTAATTCTGTTAGTGAAGTAGTTAAGTCTGGTAAGACAGAATCAAGTCTGTTAGTGTTAAGTCTGCCAGTATTAATATGGTTAAGTCTGGCAGAACAAAGTATTGATAGTCAAGTTTGTTTATCAAAAAAATAGAACAATTTGTTAGAGGTATATTAGGAATACATATGTACGCGTAGAGATATCTTAGGAAGAGATATCTTTACCCTTATACAAGTCTTGTGGTCAATTAAGGTTTCCTTAGTGTATAAAAGGATCCCTAAGGTATTAGGTTAAGAAACGAGTTGTAAGCCTTAACCATTGTTAAAAGCAAATAATAGAAAATAAGAAGTTAGTTTATTCTTGTGTTCTTCATACTTATTGTGTTAAGTTTCCGCATTAGCACATTAAGATCTTGTTAAGAGTTCTTCACATAGTTAATTTGGATTTATTCAAGTTTGCTATAAGTCATACAAGGCTACTTAGATCCATAACTTTTTGACCTACAAATATCGTTATAAAAAACTTTTCATATATGCAACACTATGTGTATTTATTAAGCATTTGACATCAAAGTCGCAAGTTTCTAAAAAGTCTCTCTTCACTACTTTCCATTCTAACACATCATCGGGAATAGTATTTCTCTTTGATTCTCTTAAAACTTGTAAGTTTGTCAAACCTACACCGTCATCACAAAATAAATTATTTATAGTTAAAATTTGATTCACTATCCGTCACAAAACAAATTCCCAAAACATCTTAGCTAAAACGTCTATCCGAATAGGACTATAACTAAAAACTCATTCTACAAGTTCTCCTAAAAAATAAGTTATTGTATAACTTACAAGTAAATGAACAATCCAAAATTTCTCCAATAATTTTCTGCAATGCCGGATCCCCACAGTTGTACTAGCCGGATCCCTCAAATATGGGATCCGGGGGAAGCGTGTAAACAGAAAATCGGCAGACTTTCTCTTTTAAAACCCAAAACACTCTATTTTCCCTCCTTCAAACATCTAGAATGACCAAATCTCAGTTCCTATCATTCTAGGGCTTCATACTCTCAAGCATCTCAATCCTAAACATCATTGTAAGTAATTACACTCATATTCTCTATTCATCATCATCTCTATCCTAGGGTTTATGGTTTTTACATTTCTTTTCAATTGATTTCAATTCTTCATCAAATGGAAAATTGTTTATTGTAAAATCATTTGATTCTACATAATTAAGGAGTTTTCAAAAAGGCATTGTTAATACAAAATAAACTCATAAACCCTTCTTGACAAATTTAACCTAATTCGATTATTATTTCTTCTAGGATCAAACATGCCTAAATACACCCAACAAGAACATCATGACACCGGTCCCTACATTCCTAGATATTATCGCAAAGAAGGGCTATCAAAAAGTGATCGCAAAACTTTCAAAATGCTTAAAAAATGACTCATTTATGAAGGTCGTGGAATTGAGGAAAGTTTCCTTGAAAACACCGACATTCCTCAAACCTTTTCCGCAATCAAATTTGATTGCCTCCTAAAATATAATGAACAAATTTTTCCGGTCTTCATCTTCAAATTCTACAAAAGTGTTAGGATTATCGGAAACAATAATGAAAGTATTTCCATCGCTTTCGTCATAAACAACCAAAGCATTACCTTGCCTCTTACCACATTCGCGCAAATCCTTCGCATACCATGTGAAGGAATTTGTGTATATTCCAAATAATGCTCAATTTTGTGTCAATCCTTTTCACTAGATCCTAAACCTATCTATCACACTCCACTTGACAACCCAATTGTTGTTTGAGATACCATCTTCACAAAAAGAGTCGACCAATCTCGTTATAGCCGCAACAAAGAACTCATTCATCGTGATCCCTATCAAATGGAACTCTTTGAGATGATTCCCATTTACAAAAATTGGGAAGAAATTCTTAGAGATGATGTCATTTGTTCGGATGGAAACAAAGTCCATCCCAATGCTTTTCTTGTTCAAATGATCTATTGTCTCATCCACCAAAGACCTTTCAATATCGCCTATTACATTGCCAAAATAATGGTAGGCATTTTCAAAATAGAAAAAATGGTTCTTCCTTATGGTATGGTCCTAACACGTCTCCGTGAGTATGTTAGTGCATTGCAACCTACTCATATTACTTATGATCACTTTCTCGCTAACCATGTTATGGTAGCTCTCACCAAACAACCCTCTAAATGATTCATGATCAATGGGAAAAGGCCTCGTCCTTTCTCGGACTATTCGGATGAAGATGAAGATCTTGAAGTCGACTCCATTTCTAATTATCAACTCGATCCCATGACTTACTTTACACAACTTCCCAATCTTCCAAAGGAATTTGACGAATTCAAGCAAACAAAAGGGATGTTCAAGTTTCTAACTCATTTCCTCATGAACTTGGGAAAGAAGAAGTGAAAAGATTGACAAAAGAAACATTGTACCTCATGACTTTCTTTTATGGTTATTTTGGATATTTTATAACTTTATGCAAGGACTTACTTGGTTGTTCTCATTTTGATATATGATCATTATCTTGTTTTCTCATCCTTAGGTTTTTTCTATATGCTATGCTTACTATGCTTTTACATGTATACATGTATGCTTACTGTGGAAATCATTAGTTTCAGAATTCAACACCTAGAGCAAAATATTGCACGCTCACTTTTAAGAAGTCTGTCCCAGATGTCGGATCCCTGGCTTATAACTAGCCGGATCCCTCAATTGAACGATTCGTGGATCCGGGCAAACAGAAGTGACTCCTTTACCTTCACACATCAATCCAACCCTCTAGACCTTATTGAACTAGTTGAACATGCTTCATTACTATCACTCAAACTGTCCTTCGGCTCAGTTGATCTCATACTCACTCATGAATGACTTAGGATCACATTCAAAGTACTTTTTAACTTATCATTACTTCAAAACTCACCATCTTTCCACCTTAATTAGCACACATTGTTCCTATTATCTCAAAACACCTAGTTTAATATTTCTCTCAATTTTCGCAAATTTATTTTAGTCATCTCTACCTTAAAATGATCAGAAAACTAGTTTTTCATTTCTTGTAAGTTTTAAGAATTTTATAAATTTTCCTTAGATCACCAATTGGTCTCTAGGATCATTTGACACCATTTGACACCCTCAAAATTCTTAGTGTCATCCTTGATCACCCATTGGTGTTCATGAAAACTCCATCTCTTTTTATAAAAGACATCATTAGTTATTCTCACTCATTATGCTTGATCATTTAAGTCTCATATCACTTAAGACACCTAAGAAGACTTAAATCCCTCAAGATACGTAGGTACTGAACCTTACTAGAACCTCATCAATCCTCTTCTTGGCTCTTAAGATCCGGATCCCTGGATTTAGCTGTAACCACCGGTAAAATTTCCACTTGTATGATATTTTAACTAAAGAATACTTATCCATTTTTTTCACGGCTAAATTTAAAAAAAAAAAAAACATTATCTACAACTAACTAATGTGACGTAACTCAAATTCTTAATACACACCAACACCAGAATGTCTTAAGTTCAATCCTTATACGTCAAGTATAAAAGTTTTCAACTTTTATTTACCACTTTACGTTATTTCATAAATGTACGATTATTAAACGTTCAAACTAAATGTTTTCTGTCTATTGGAGTTTTCATGAAACCATAATTTATTATAGAGTAAATTACACCGTTCGTCCTTGTGGTTTGCGTTGACCGCAGGGTTTCGTCCTTTGACCAAAAAAGTTGCACCGTTCGTCCTTAAGTGTGAAACGTTATGCGCCATTAGTCCCTTGACCAAAAAACGTTAAGTTTGACCGTTAAACTCCCCTCATGTGACTTGCACATGAGGGTAAATTCGTCATTTTGTATATAAAAGACAAAGGGGTTATTGGACTAGGAGGTCATTATACTTTCATTAAATATCTAGTTTAGTCACTGTATTTTTTTTACTTTTTAAAAAGATCATTGTACACATGTCTTCTTTAAACTTTTGTGTTTTTGGATGGAAATCATATCTGAAAGCTTTTGTATCAACAAAATGTCTTCTTTAATATTCTTTTTGTTACTTGTGTTCATTTAGATCTTTATCTCATTCTTCATGTTCAAAAACATCACTACCAACCAATACCTTCACCACCTTCCACCATCAACCACCACCATCATCACCAACTATCATCAACTGTTACCTACACCATAAAAACCCATACAAGAAAAGCTTTAGTAACCCATAATCTAAAACGAAAATAGCAACAATATGTTCAACATATTCAAAATCACAGCGGACACACATTACATCTCGTCTTTCATTTCAACCACTCCAACAAAATTAATTATCATTTATTAGAAACAATTAAAAAAGATCAAAAATCAATTGTTTACAAGATCTTTTTTAATCATCAAGAACAATAAAGATAAATTATATAAAAAAATCCCATAACTACCGAACAAAAAAAATAACAAATGTCATTTACAATTTTTCTTTAAAGAGACCCAAAGAGACCCAAAAATGATTTATGTTGTAAATTGCCTTTAGATTAACGATGTATCAATAATCCCACACTAGTCTTTTTCACTTTTTCTTTATGTTTTCTTTAGAAAATTAACGTAAACAAGAACATATTTTAGCAACACTCATTACAAAGCATTTACACGTAAAGTTTTATGTATGAAATTTAAGTAACAAAATCACCACTCTTTGCGTCTTATTTTAAAAGTTCAGCTTATTATTTTTGTTAGTAAAAGAAAAATAGACTGTTCACTTGCAAATTGCAATACATAAAAGTAAAACAAAACCACTCGAAAAATCAGATCTTGGGCGCGTGGTTGGGGTCCACGGCGCGTATGTCACGTCAAAAGAATCACGGGGTCACGATCTACACGATGGGGTAGGTGGTGTAAATTCCGGTGACGCGTGGCCGGCTTCCGGTGGCCAAAATAGTCACCGGCGGCGAGGTCTAGAGGGAGATGGGAGAGGTGTGTGTGTTTGTTAGTGAGAGAGTGAAAGGGTGTAAAATGTGAGTGCGATGGTATATAAGGGTAGATGAAATGACATTTTTACCCTCATGTGCAAGTCACATGAGGGGAGGTTAACGGTCAAACTTAACGTTTTTTGGTCAAGGGACTAATGGCGCATAACGTTTCACACTTAAAGACGAACGGTGTAATTTACTCTTTATTATAACTATGATTTCACGTAACTAAACCATCAACACTAAAGTACAACACTTTGAAGCTAATGTACAAGTTCTTAAAGCATGAAAACTAACCTTACGATATTTCCCGTTACAAGCCCTAATTTACAAAACTTTGACTGTATATTAACGAAATCAAAAACCCTAATTAATTTATACGTGATTTTTATAAAATATACATGTACAAGTCTTACAAGCCAATGTACAAGTCATTGATGCATAGTTGTATTTAATTTTAAACACATTATACAAACCTTTTAAACACAAGCTTTAAAAATGTATTTCTTATAAGTACAAAATTCAAATGCTTAGGGTACAAGTGAGTAATGCACTATACTTTTACCAATTTAAAATATATGGTTCATTACACTTATGTAACTAAACTTGGCAAGAAACTAATTAAAAGCCTAACCAAGTTTCTTACACTTTGTAACCATATGTACAACAACATCTAGCTAAGGTACAAACACCCTAAGCCAAAACATGCCCTAGTTCCTAAGCCTTGTCCAAATCGAACCATAGTTAAACCAAATAAGCCCTAATTAATCTCTAAGCCACTAATGCCTCTCAAGGCTTAAGATTAGCAACATCATGGAATACCTCACCTTGTCCCTTAAAAGCTTACCATGGTCAAAGATTAGGGGCAAGACCCATGGCTGAAATTCAGCCACCATCACGCCACCCTCATTACCATCACATGCACCACACAACTTTTAATACTCCGCCTTGCCATGTCCCTTACAACCTCAACATACCTTCCAAGTGTCCATTTTCATTTATGAAACCATATCATTTCCCTCCTATAAATAGCATGCCATTCCCATGCATTTGAGCTCACTCCATTCGAACCACACCTGAAACAACACCCACACTCAGAACTCTCTGAATTTGAGGTCTTAGTAACAGCCAAGGAAGAGCATAGGAAAGCCTAGGAGGAGGGAAAGAGTCTTGTTCCATTTGAAAGCCAATCTAGTTCTATTCAAATCCCAAGTTTGTAAGTCTATTAAACTCATTCCATTTCATTATAACTTTTAATATCAAGGACATACAGTTAAAAAGGATTTTACAAAGAAAAGATAGCAATTTGAATCACCTAAAACGGTCACACGAGTCAAAAGATATGGTTTAACAAAGATTACAAAAATATGTCAAAACCTACTGTGGACAGAAGGGTCGGGACGCGAAACGAGGCACTTCTGGTCCGTTTCATCAAAAAGTTAAAACATTGAAAGTTGTCCGGAACAACGTTTTCATCCAAAAGTTAGAGGAACGGGTCCAAAAAATTCATAACGAAGTCATAATTTAATAAAAATCCCAACAGCTGTATTGATTTTATAAAAACCAAACGCCCCTACTTGTGCCCCATTTTTCTACATTGGGTTAAAGGTATTAGGGCCAACCAAAGTACCTTTGTAAACACCACCTAGGACACTCTAAAACGCCCCTCTAACCCGGTTGAAAAGCCTAGTCGTCCTGCATAAAAATGGCACACCATTAGAGCCATAAGTCTTAAAAACCAAAAGTACTTTACAACAGGTCTTTGGTAAAAACATGAGATTTTTGATAAATTCGGTTATGAACTATCTTAGAAGCATTAAAAATGAGTTAAACAACATTTCACAAGGTCGCATGCAAAAGATATAAAGTTTTATAGTTGGAAAACGAGAATTTCAATTTATCAAAACTGGCCTGAGTAGCCCTTTTTCAAAATTGATATCTCGTTAGATATAGGGTTGTTAAGAATGAGAATTAAATCATTTTAAAGAGCCCGTTGCAAAGATTTTAACGCCCCAATAATGTCTTTAAAAGAACTTATAGTCTCTTTTATAATCAACCACAAAGAAGGTCACTCGCAGAGATTTTCATAAAAAAGGCCTTGCATGCACATTTCAAAATTTGAGTCGTAGGAGTTATAGAATGTGAGATAATGACTTAAAAAGAGTTAATTAACATATTATAATGTCCCTAGGTGACCCCGTAAAAGTTAATGGGTTAAAAAGGAAATTTCCTTAAAACGCGTCGTGGCCAAGTGGCCATGTTCGTGGACTTGTATCTTTCTAACCAAATACGACTAGGATATGAGACCTATACCATTTAGAAGAGCTTATAGCAAAGTGTTTAAAGGGAAAAATGCATTGTAAAAACATTAGCTTGCCTCGTGTAAAATCTATCCTCATTTGGGCCTGTTATTGCCAAAACCAACACTTTTCACATAAGGCACCTAAACCCCCTACTTTGGAAAATCATCGCGACCAAACCGTAAGAGCTTAAGAATTCTAGTTTGAACCATTAGAAAGACCACCAGAGAAACTCTTGAAGGGATCAAGAACGTAGTAAAAACCTTTTAAGGCCTCGCTTTTATTTACCCGCACTTTTGTCAATTTAGGCAAAAAAAACAAGTGAATTTTTCTTATAAACTACAAGTATAAAAATTGTAATTTTTGAAAGATAAAGTTTTCTTGGACTAAAAATGTAATGTCTGCAAGGTTAATTATACAAGGGCTGATTTTGTCATTAACCCATAGTTGAGGGTTTAAAGTGTCATTTTTGAAAGTGCAAGGGTAAAAACTGTAAATATTTAAAATTGTAAAAATATAACATTTTGGAAACATATCATATTTGACAACTTGGGTTTCAATAAAACTTAATAACAATCATCCGAGCCATAAAAATAAGTATGATAAGTATTACTAATTTTTGAAGAGATTTCATGTTTACCCAATTACCGATAAAGCATTATCATCGCATAAACTTGAATTCGAATACTAAAAACATGACATACTAACTAAGGTCACGAGTCAGAGCAGTTTATTCACATTACTTAATTTGTTTTCCATCCAGACTACTGTAACATCGAGGTGAGTTCGTAGCCCCGTTTTCTATCATTTATCAGTTTTGTAAACTCTTTTGGGGAAGATACATGCTTAACTACTCGTTTTTACTTCCATAAGTACTCTAAAGATTTTAAATACTACTATGAGTTCACAATCACACTTTAGACGTTTTGCTACAAACCTGAACACAAGTACTATCCGTATGCGATCCTGATTATTATTGCCTAAGTTATACACTATTGCCACTAAAAGTCCTTCATATCATGAACCATTAATCACTTGCGAGTGAACGCGAATATAGTGAATAGATCTATTGGCAGTTGAATCCCCACTTGTGTTGCTGGATAAGTAGCCAAGTGCACTTTATTTGAGAACCCCATAGGAAGTTGGCAAACTCCTACCCGAGGGCCTTGTTACTTACATCATCTCTATGATGTCAGTAACTTACATCATTAGTTCATTACTATGATGTCGTACTGTTAAGGTTTGCGTATCATGAGGCTTAGAGCAATAATACGGTACTGCAATGATACTAATGTTGCAGTACAACAACATGACCCAACCTTGAAACTTGTGTTCAACTAATTACTAAACGAACGAACTATGGGTGAATAACAACTTAGCCCACTACTTATTTTATTGATATCTGTATTTATTACGATTATCACTCAAACTCGAAACTATTGAACTCCACTGTTTTATCTATAAACTCTATGAACTCACCAACCTTTGTGTTGACACTTTTTAGCATGTTTATCTCAGGTTCATAATTTACGTGGATGGCACGGATATTCAAAAAGGCTATATTATCATTCGAAAACATATTTAATAAATTGTAAAACCATTGGGACCTCGTTTTGTAAACTCTAATATTTATATAAATCGAATGATAAATCTTTTAAAACGACACAATTAGAGTTTGTTTTCTATTATTATAATTGTTGAGCCATGAAGTAACAGCCAGCTTGAATTCCGTTGCGTATCACGAAATTGGGGGTGTTACAGATTGGTACCAGAGCCACATTTATAGAGAAACGGGTCTAATTGAGACCTAAACTATAACTACTTTTCACAAAATGTTTTATAGCCTTTTCGCTCTCCGTGCCTTCCATCCTCCAGGTAATTATGTGACTTCTAGACAGTTTATGCTACACAAACACTTTAGTATATTGATATATACTTCTGATCACTTTATACAAAATAAACATACCTGCATATGCCTATTCTAAGGCATTCTGACTTAATCACATTTCCCCGAGCATGTTCCTACTTTTATATTTTTCAAATTTATGAAACTTTCTCAAGACCTTATAACCAATTACAATGGTTTCTCCTACTTACCTTATTTACACTAAATATATATACTCACCAACTATTTTGAGTATTATGGCAAATTTGCTTGATTTTCTTACTCCCATCTCTAAAAGATGAGTGTAAACACTCCTTCTGTACTTCCAGAACACTCAAATCTCCTTGTAACTCAATAGTTAAGTACAAATGTTAATTCAGAAATTCTTAAGTAGGATGACTTACAATGTCTTTATTTGAATGTATTGGGACGCCTTTTTATTTAAATAAAGAAATTGTGGATCGCCGAACCATATGTTTATATTTCTTTATTTATATTATTTGGGACGCCTCTCTATGTAAATAATGAATTATAGATAAGTGTGCTTATTTGTATCTGAAATGATATAAGTACAAACTCGAGGATCAAAAAAATTCACAAAGATATATGGCAAACACAAATAACGTAAAGTTTTATTACATTAGAATCCATGAATATTAATACATAATGATATAATTAACATCGGTAGGGCTAATGTTACAAAAATCACCAAATAAGGTATAGTATCGCCAATTGGTTGATCCGCCAAGCTAATGAAAAAAACCCCCACACCTAGGAGAGCGAGAATCATGACTGGATGCAGGATCTTGATTATTCTGAATAATAAATATAAATGAGTTATTAAGCGTAGTGAATGAAATATCAAGAGACATAAATCAATATATAAGAACCTTGACAAATATATAAACAATATTAAACGCTCTCTTTTTATAACAAGAAAGGGCATCAACAAATTAGTAAAACAAACAAACACAACCCACATTTAGATTAAAACGGGCCTCGGCCCAGATTACATAAACAAACACACCATTAAGCGTATTGGGTTTCAACCTAACAACCAACACAAGACCACAACTCAATAAATGCTAACGCATACGATTACACAATAACACAAATTAAACCAAAAATTTATTTCAACATTCCTAACATAATGCTATTACCCCCATATTTTATCCACGCCGATGGCTAGGATCACGAGTGGTATAAGAATCACTAAGATCACGGCCAAGAATTCGTAATCTTCATCCGGTTGGCTAATAGATAGCAGATATTACAACATACACGAGTGCAACAATGGTAATAATATGCAGCATTTTGAAGTATGATCAGAGAAATGTAGGTGGAAAAGTTAGTATGAAAGAATGAGGATTAAAAAGGAGTATTTATAAAAAACTAGCGTTGGAGGTGTTACGACCGTTGGGGATCTTGTTCATGACCGTTAAAATTATTGTTCACCTTACTAAGGAACAAACTAATTCATCATCTACAAAAGCTGAAGCTCAACAACTTTCTCTACATTAATCAAATTCTCATATGAAATTTTCGATATTAATAATTTGATTTTCACAAGCCATTATGAACCATGTTATTTTCAGAGTTCATTACTAAAATATGATAAAATAACAATCTTCATTCAAAGTAAAATTTTCTTAAGTTTATATGACTTTCGGAATAATGTTTTTCACATGTAAAACAATAAACTCTAACTTATAAGCTTTCACAAGTGAAACCACAGTTCACCCTCAACACTTAACATGAACTGAATCTCGGTACGAGATTCCATTTAAGGGGGTAAGACTGTAACCACCGGTAAAATTTCCACTTGTATGATATTTTAACTAAAGAATACTTATCCATTTTTTTCACGGCTAATTTTTTTTTTAAAGTTATCAACAACTAACTAATATGACGTAACTGACATTCTTAATACACACCAACACCAGAATGTCTTAAGTTCATTCCTTATACGTCAAGTGTAAAAGTTTTCAACTTTTATTTACCACTTTACGTTATTTCATAAATGTACGATTATTAAACATTCAAACTAAATGTTTTCTGTCTATTGGAGTTTTCATGAAACCATAATTTATTATAACTATGATTTCACGTAACTAAACCATCAACACTAAAGTACAACACTTTGAAGCTAATATACAAGTTCTTAAAGCATGAAAACTAACCTTACAATATTTCCCGTTACAAGCCCTAATTTACAAAACTATGACTGTATATTAACGAAATCACAAACCCTAATTAATTTATACATGATTTTTATAAAATATACATTTACAAGTCTTACAAGCCAATGTAAAAGTCATTGATGCATAGGTGTCTTTAATTTTAAACACATTATACAAACCTTTTAAACACAAGCTTTAAAAATGTATTTCTTATAAGTACAACATTCAAATGCTTAGGGTACAAGTGAGCAATGCAATATACTTTTACCAATTTAAAATATATGGTTCATTACACTTACGTAACTAGACTTGGCAAGAAACTAATTAAAACCTAACCAAGTTTCTTACACTTTGTAACCATATGAACAACAACATCTAGCTAAGATACAAACACCCTAAGCCAAAACATGCCCTAGTTCCTAAGCCTTGTCCAAATCGAACCATAGTTAAACAAAATAAGCCCTAATTAATCTCTAAGCCACTAATGCCTCTCAAGGCTTAAGATTAGCCACATTATGGAATACCTCACCTTGTCCCTTAAAAGCTTACCATGGTCAAAGATTAGGGGCAAGACCCATGGCTGAAATTCAGCCACCATCACGCCACCCTCATCACCATCACACGCACCACACAACTTTTAATACTCCACCTTGACATGTCCCTTACCACCTCAACATACCTTCTAAGTGTCCATTTTCATTTATGAAACCATAGCATTTCCCTCCTATAACCACACCTCAAACAACACCCACAATTAGAACTCTCTGAATTTGAGGTCTTAGTAACAGCCAAGGAAGAGCATAGGAAAGCCTAGGAGGAGGGAAACAGTCTTGTTCCATTTGAAAACCAATCTAGTTCTATTCAAATCCCAAGTTTGTAAGTCTATTAAACTCATTCCATTTCATAATAACTTTTAATATCAAGGACATACTGTTAAAAAGGATTTTACAAGGAAAACGTAGCAATTTGAATCACCTAAAACGGTCACACGAGTCAAAAGATATGGTTTTACAAAGATTACAAAAATCTGTCAAAACCTACTGTGGACAGAAGGGTCGGGCACGCGAAACGAGGAACTTCTGGTCCGTTTCATCAAAAGGTTAAAACACGAAAGTTGTCCGGAACGATGTTTTCATCAGAAACTTGGGTGCACGGGTCCAGAAAACGCATAACGAAGTCATAATTTAATAAAAATCCCAACAGCTGAATTGATTTTATAAAAACCAAACGCCCCTACTTGCGCCCCATCTTTCTACATTGGGTTAAAGGTATTAGGGGCAACCAAAGTACCCTTGTAAAAACCACCTAGGACACTCTAAAACGCCCCTCTAACCCGGTTGAAAAGCCTAGTCGGCATGCATAAAAACGGCACACCATTAGAGTCATAAGTCTTAAAAACCAAAAGTACTTTACAGCAGGTCTTTGATAAAAACATGAGATTTTTGATAAATTCGGTTATGAACTATCTTAGAAGCATTAAAAATGAGTTAAAAAACATTTCACAAGGTCACATGCAAAAGATATAACATTTTATAGTTGGAAAACGAGAATTTCAATTTATCAAAACTGGCCTGAGTAGCCCTTTTTCATAATTGATATCTCGTTATATAAAGGGTTGTTAAGAATGAGTGTTACATCATTTTAAAGAGCCCGCTGCAAAGATTTTAACGCCCCAATCATGTCTCTAAAAGACCTTATAGTCTCTTTTATAATCAACCACAAAGAAGGTGACTCGCGGAGATTTTCATAAAAAAGGCCTTGCATGCACTTTTCAAAATTTGAGTCGTAGGAGTTATAGAATGTTAGAAAATTACTTAAAAAGAGTTAATTAACATATTACAATGTCACTAGGTGACCCCGTAAAAGTTAATGGGTTAAAAAGGAAATTTCCTTAAAACGCGTCGTGGCCAAGTGGCCATGTTCGTGGACTTGTATCTTTCTAACCAAAGACGACTAGGATATGAGACCTATACCATTTAGAAGAGCTTACAGCAAAGTGTTTAAAGGGGCAAATGCGTTGTAAAAAAATTAGCTTGCCTCGTGTAAAATTTGTCCTCATTTGGGCCTGTTATTGCCAAAACCAACACTTTTCACATAAGGCACCTAAACCCCCTACTTTGGAAAATCACTGTGACCAAACCGTAAGAGCTTAATACTTCTAGTTTGAACCATTAGAAAGACCACCGGACAAACTCTTGAATGGATCAAGAACGTAGTAAAAACATTTTAATGCCTTGCTTTTATTTACCCGCACTTTTGTCAATTTAGGCCAAACACAAGTGAAAGTGCAAGGGTAAAAACTGTAAATATTTAAAATTGTAAAAATGTAACATTTTGGAAACATATCATATTTGACAACTTGGGTTTCAATAAAACTTAATCACAATCATCCGAGCCATAAAAATAAGAATGATAAGTATTACTAATTTTTGAAGAGACTTCATGTTTACCCAATTACCGATAAAGCATTATCGTCGCATAATTGAATACTAAAAACATGACATACTAACTCAGGTCACGAGGGAGACGGTTTATTCACATTACTTAATTTGTTTTCCATCCAGACTACTGTAACATCGAGGTGAGTTCGTAGCCCCGTTTTCTATCATTTATCAGTGTTGTAAACTCTTTTGGGGTAGATACATGCTTAACTACTCATTTTTACTTCCATAAGTACTCTAAAGATTTTACATACTACTATGAGTTCATAATCACACTTTAGACGTTTTGCTACAATCCTGAACACAAGTACTATCTGTATGCGAACCTGATTGTTATTGCCTAAGTTATAAACTATTACCACTAAAAGTCCCTCATATCATGAACCATTAGTCACTTGCGAGTGAATGCGAATATTGTGAATAGATCTATTGGCAGTTGACGCCTCACTTGTGTTGCTGGATAAGTAGCCAAGTGCACTTTATTTGAGAACCCCATAAGAAGTTGGCAAACTCCTGCAGGGGCCTTGTTACTTACATCATCTCTATTATGTCAGTAACTTACATCATTAGTTCATTACTATGATGTCGTGCATTAAGGTTTGCGTATCATAAGGCTTAGAGCAATAATACGGTACTGCAATGATACTAATGCTGCAGTACAACAACATGACCCAACCTTGAAACTTGTGTTCAACTAATTACTAAACGAACGAACTATGGGTGAATAACAACGTAGCCCACTACTTATTTCATTGATATCTGTATTTATTACGATTATCACTCAAACTCGAAACTATTGAACACAATTGTTTTATCTATAAACTCTATGAACTCACCAACCTTTGTGTTGACACTTTTTAGCATGTTTATCTGTTGGAATCACTCCTAAACAATATTTCAAGTATTTATATTTCATATGTAATAGGTAGCTTTATTATGGCCTTTATGTTTGTTTAAGGTCAAGCTTATGTAGAAGGCCCGTAAGCTTGACCCAAGCCCAATAAGGATAGGAAGGGAACTAGGAGTGTTGCCCTAGCTTCCCTCCTATAAATACCCCTTGTAAACCTTCATTTGAAGGTTGGTTGTTCTCTTTTCTTTTTCACTCTTTCCTTTAACCTTTCTCTCTATATTTCGTGTGTTTGGATAAGGGTTCAACCGACCTCTTCTTCTCTATCTTTTCTCTTGATGCTTGTGTTGTAAAACTAGTGACCTAACAGTGGTATCAATCGCCAAATAGTTGGGTGAACTCGTTTTGTTTTTTTGAAGTTTTATGGTATACGCGTAAGGTTTCGGTACTCAATCTTTCATACGCTTAAAGCT
Source organism: Chrysanthemum makinoi (assembly GCA_910596185.1). Lineage (NCBI taxonomy): Eukaryota > Viridiplantae > Streptophyta > Magnoliopsida > Asterales > Asteraceae > Chrysanthemum > Chrysanthemum makinoi. The sequence goes on along the minus strand of OU343222.1, from coordinate 241,725,570 downwards.
TTCAATTTTACATGTTACAATCCAAGATTCTTGTACTTTCAAGGTTATTAAGTGTTAAAGTTTAAGTTTTTGGCAAAATGTTTGAAACTTTATGCGTGAATATCGTTTTTAAGCTTGTTTTTGAACGTGTGTATCATCCTACGCATAACTGTTTTAGAGGCTTTGGTCCATCAAGTTCCACACTTTTGTGTCTTTTGGTGTTATTGAAGCTATTTCATCACACAAAAACTGGTTTAGAAACATATTTGGGCAAAATCACTTTTATGAGTAAACCTACGCGTATGAAAACCCTATTTCTAAGCGTAAGTGTTTCCTTGGTTTGATATTCATTTTCGTGGTTTATTCCGTGTTTTCTTACTTGGATAAGTCTAAAAATACGTCGACTTTGGATATCTTTTGCATTGTGATAGTGTAAAAGATCATTTGGGATAAAACCTAAAATTACGCGTAAGTTCAACTTTACGCGTAGAAATCCTACGCCTAAGATTTTCTTACGCCTAAGCCTTGTCTTACGAATAAGCTAAATCCTACGCCCTAAGTTTCTCGCCTAACTTTGTTGTCTCGCATAACTTTAGATTTTTCCTACTTAGCGTAAGCTAAAACTCTGCGTAACTTGTACTTGTTTGGCGTAACTTTGGTAATTTCTACGCATAAGTGTTATATTGCTCTCACGTGATTTCTACGCCTAAGGATACTTCATCAACAAAGGTTCATTCGACTACAAAGATCCATCAACACAAGTTATCAAAAAAAAAATTAATTTTTCAAGGAGACTAGCGTTCAATTTTTGGCGAGATTCAAATTTTGGTTTAATGAAAATTTTGGTCAAAATTCAAATTTTGGGCTAAATTCAAAGGGTCCAAATTTGGCGTCAAAATTGTCATTACTCAAATTTTTCCTACATTCTTAGAATTGGATTTTATAGTGAATTTCAAATTTTGAGAGTCAAAATTTTTCAAAATTATTTTGGAGAGAAATTGCAGTTCACTATATCGACCTTCATTGTGCTATATCGACTTTGAACCTTTTCTTCTCTTTGATTCTTCTGCGGGGGTGTAATGGATTCGATCATAAAGATCCATTTGTGGCATTGCAAGAAGGATTCATGGCTATATCTTTGGCATTCAAGCGTCAGACAACATCTATTTCCCAATATCCCGCAGGTTACAAGGTGCAAGAGTTGCTTGTACATGAAAGGAATGCTCAAATGGACGTTGAGAATGTTGTGATACTGCATCATGTCGTGTCATGAGACAATGAGGTTGTAGCATTGGAAGCACATGACAGCCGGATCTGGAGAAGATCTCATACTTAACTACGACACCGAGCCTAACTGTGACGATGAACAAATGGTTGAGGAAGATATCTTACCCACCTATGACTTTACGACAACGACGGAAACGGATGGTCGAGGTACAATCTACTATTGATCATATTCTGCCTGCAAATGCGATACAACAAACTGAGCAACCTGAATTCAGTAATGAAGGAGAGGTTGACCAATGTGTTGCACAATGTCCAACAACTTTCTCATGTCTGAGCCCTTACTTGTTAACAATTCAACTGAAACGTCAAATCAAACTCTTGAATCGGAAAACATTCTTCTCAAAAAGACCATTGCTCAGTTTCATAAAGATTTTTCAAAACTAGAGGCACATTGCATCTCTCTTGAACTTAAACTTCAAAACAAATCTTTTTCTTCAGAACACAATGGTGGAGTCTTCAAATGAACAAAGTAATCGTGTGGATACATTAGTTAAAGAAAATGAGCATTTAAAGGCTCAAATTCAAGCAAAGGGGCTTGCACATGTTGCTTTACAAAACAAACTGAGAAGATTCACTGACAATAATGTGGATACTAATTTTACAAAACCAACAATCTTGGGGAAATCGTCTCTAAAACCAATCAGAAAACAATCAGTGGTTAGACAACCAACTGCTTTTCAATCTGAACGTTCAAAATCGTCAAAACCACGGTTTGCCTCCCAAGTTGTTGAGAATAATCATTTGTCAAAACCAGTCACCCCACATTCCGGGCCAATGAATAATGCTTACGTTTCTATTAAACATATTTCTGTTATACTGTTTTACTTATATCTCAACAAGTGGCGCTCTGGCCAATCTAGGACTAGTTCAAACACGTGTCTAAACGGAGCATTAAACGTAAAGATTCATATGATTCAAATGACGCGTACAAGAACTGTGATCTAGAAAAGGATAGGAAAAGGGCACTACTCCAAAAGGATGGAATCTTAGGTTCACGACCTAGTGTATCACCTTCGAGTGTATTATTGAACACTGCTTGTAGTAGCAAACCAAAACCTAAGTTAACTCAAACAGTTAGAAATAAACCCGTTGCTCTAAACGTAAAATTTGAAACCCTAATAGGTGGATCCATATAGGACGCAAATTCTTCCCAAAAGAAGTTTCAACATCCCCCAGATCTAACCTTAGATGGATACCAACGGGTAGGATTTTCAAAACTGTTAGTCTTAGGTGGATTCCTACGGGCAAGATACTAAGTAGTTGCACCAAAACAAGTGGGATACCAACAACATCATCCATCCTGCAGGCAGGAAAGGAAATCATCATAATAGCTGTTCGGTGTCAAGAAGATAATTGACACTACATCTTTATGCTTCTAACATCTGGAACCCAGTTACACTTGGGGATCCATGTTTCTCTTTCTTGCCCCCTTTCTATTCTCTCTATGAAGGTACAACAGACTTTGGCTCCTACTGCAAAACAGCGTAGGACCCGTTTCTCACCGTCAAAAATATCATGATCCATCAGTTGTTCCACCATTGTACTTAATCGTCATGAATTGGAAACATTGCTTGCTCCTCTGGTTAAAGATTCTGCCAAAAGTCGTGCTTCAGATGTATCGAATGTTTCCGCTGCACAAACGATAATACTCTAATTTCAAATACACCTGAATCTACAACAACAACCCGAATCTTCTATACAGAAGATCAAACTGCTTCCAACAACAATGACACACAGTGATGATCAACATAATGAACAGAGATGTTTTATCAGCAGTTGACTCTCTCGAAATATTTTTTTGGTACTTCACACTTGTTCGATCAATTGGACATACATGGTTTTATTTGTCTCCTTATACATGGTTTTTTGTCTTCAATTCATAATCAACATACTTGGTGTATGATTACGAATCATTGAAAACTTCATCGAGGGGAGAGTGTGTAGGTGGTCATTGCTTCTTTGTTCTTCTACATGCTTCTTTGCGAAAACCCAATGCCTTCTTGAATTTCTTCAATTAGAGGGAAGAAATAAGACGATATGTGGCTCAAACGTCTCACTTTGGTGTTATCGTCTCAATTTCACGAGTGATCTTGTGTGAAGTTACTCAAATACGTGATAAGATCTTGTTGATTTCTACGCACGTTACCCTCGAGACGGATCTTCGCAATTAGTCAGATTTTCTTTGTATGGTTTACTGCTCATCTACAAATTCCGCTGCATACTGAAACCTTCAAAAGTTAGAGGAAAGGTAGACTTCATCAAAGTTTTAAATCTGCTAAAGAGCAGGTTGTCACGGTTTGGGGGCGATTCTGAAATTTCTTCACAATGGCCACGAGTATAACAGCTTAGAACCTGGTCACAACCGCTTAAACTTCCCTCAAACCCCATCATCATTTGAAGAAAGCCCTCGACACCATTTACTCGTCAGTGAACCAAATGGAAAGGTTATTTGCTCCGCTGTTCAGTGACGATATTCATGAACGTGGTCCAGGTGTATCCGCTTGTTTCCCAGCTGCACAACAACTGATAATATTCCTATACCTGATACACCCTCTACACAACTACTGTTGAAGAAGCACCTACACCTTGACTCCAACACACAGTTGAACCACCGCTTCCAACAATGATGACCACTGATGATATTCTGAATGAAATACCCCCACCTGCAGATTTTGATCCAAATGCGTTCTTCAACCCGTTTGCTAATGAGACTGCTGCACCAGATGTCGCGGAATCTTCAACAAACCATTTGAATCCTCAGAATCGCACAATGTATACCAACATCAACCCTCCACACATAGATGGACAAAAGACCATCCTTTGGAAAACATTATTGGCAACCCGAATCACCAGTCGTACGAGACACGTCTTCACCAGACGGTGAACATTGCAATTATGCACTCACTGTCTGCCAATCTGAACCTAAAAACATCAAAGACGCAATGACAAAAGACAATGGATTGAATCCATGCAAGAAGAACTCAACCAATTCAACTCTTGAAGTATGGGACTGGTTGAAAGACCAACAGGAGTCTACGTCATTGGTCTAAAATGGATTTGGAAAAACAAATTGGATGCTGAAGGGAACGTCATCCGAAACAAGTCCCGTCTGGTCGCTAAGGGTTATCGTCAGGAAGAGGGATTAGACTTTGAAGAATCTTTTGCTCCGGTTGCTCGTCTTGAGGCTGTTCGGATATTTCTAGCGTTCGCGGCTCATATGAATATGACGGTCTATCAGCTGGATGTCAAAACTGCGTTTCTCAATGGACAACTTAAAGAAACGGTTTATGTCAGCCCACCAGATGGATTCGTTGATCCTGAGTTTCCGAATCACGTTACAAATTGAACAAAGCTCTGTATGGTCTCAAACAAGCTCCTCGGGCATGGTACGATAAGCTATCATCCTTCCTCATTGCTAATAATTTCACCAAAGGTTCGGTTGACCCAACTCTTTTTATACAATATCACGGGGAACATATCTTAATTGTTCAAATTTACGTGGATGACATCATTTTTGGGTCTACACATAAAAAGTTTTCAATCGCTTTTGCAAAACTAATGAAGAAAAATTTTCAAATGTCCATGATGGGTGAACTTACATTCTTTCTAGTTTTACAAGTTCATCAATCACCCCGTGGTATTTTCTTGAGCCAGTCCAAATATGCCCTTGAATTGTTAAACAAATTTGGAATGAAAACCCTGTGACACCTATGCCACACCAATGGCTCATACCAAGAAGTTAGACGCTGATTTACATGGGAAATTGGTGGACCCTACAAAATACCGTAGTATTATTGGGTCTCTCATGTATCTAACAGCTAGCAGACCTGACATTGTCTTTGCCGTTTATCTATGCTCCCGTTATCAGTCGCGACCAACTGAAACCCACCTCTCTGAGGCTAAAAGAATCCTCCGATTCATCAAGGGAACCATTACTTGGGATGCTGTATCGAAGGATTCCTGGTTTTGAACTAATCGCTTTTTCAGATGCTGACCACGCAGGATGCTTAGACTCACGAAAAAGCACTTCAGGAGCTTTACAATTTCTTGGTGATAAACTGGTGTCTTGGCAATCGAAGAAGCAGGATTGTACATCGCTGTCATCAAACGAAGCAGAATATGTAGCCATGTCCGCATGTTGTGCTCAAGTCATATGGATGAGAACACAACTCAAAGACTATGGTTACGTATTTGACAGAATCCCGATGTATTGCGACAATCGGAGTGCAATTGCAATCTCGTGCAACTCCGTTCAGCACTCGAAATCAAAGCACATCGATCTTCGATATCATTTCATCAAGGATCACGTGGGTACTGTTGAATTATATTTGTGGGTACTAGAATACCAATTGGCAGATCTTCTCACCAAAGCCTTGCCTCCCGCTAGGTTTAATGAGTTGGTCCCCCGGATTGGTATGAGGTGTTTGACTCAAGAGGAATTGGATGATCTCCTAAAACAGTCTTAAAAACCTGTCCAACACCAAATTCTCTTTTGTAAATAATTTTTCAAAAACAAAATACAAAATTATAAAACCTGATAAAAACAACAAAAATATTCTTCTAATCTACTTTTCTTTCAACATTTCAAGTACATTTCTTCCGTCAACACTTTAATCTTTCAAAATTCAGTATTTTTCCGATCAAGTGTTGAGGGGGAGAAAATAAACTTACACTGTTTCAAAACATCTGTGTACTTGCATGTTATCATATCTCGGTTGATTTTTTTTACAAATGGTGGTACATTTTCTGGTTCAAAGACACTCCTCGGACTTAAATTAATAACCTTTCATTATTTTTCTCAAGTCGAGGGGGAGTGTCGTCATTCTTCTTTCCTAAAATCTTCGTTTGGTAACCAAAATGGAAGTTAAATGGCTTGGTTTGAAAAAAAGGAAAAGGTGGAGGGACCAAAACTGTCAAAACCTTTAAGTTATTTTTAATAACACCCCCACCTAACTTTCACTTCTCATTTATTACTCAAAACATAAAACCATCCTACGCATAAGAATTCACTCAAGTAAACTCGTGTTTTGATCTCCATCTTGTAAGTGTTTTGTGATCACAACATGTTTTTATCATAAGGTTTTGAATTTCATGAAAATCCTACGGCTAAAACGTTTTTCTAAGCGTGATTAGGTGTTCTTCGCTTATGCGTAATGAACATACAATAAACATGTGTGTGTGTGTTTGTGGTGTAATGGTTTGCGTCAAAACGTTCAAAATACATCAATGATACCATTTTTACCATCAAAATCCACCCAGAAACACTAATTGATGATTCTTGAAAATTAGGGTTTATGAGTCGAATTGGGATTTTCAATGTGAAGTGTTTTTGGTCAAAAGATTGTTGGGTTATGGTCTTATGGTGATGAATTGATGATTTCCTTGCTTTATAACCACCCAGAAACTCTAAATAATCAATAATTTGGAATTAGGGTTTAAAGTTCATAAGTTTGGGTATTTTTGATTCACCATGAATTGGGTGTTATAACTCGGTATATAGACTTCCTCAACTCTCTTAAGCTACCAGAAAAAGTTTAGTGCATAATCTATGGCTAGAATCCATATGCGTAGATTTAGGGTTTAGGCTACGCGTATGTATTCTACGCGTAACAGTTAAAATGAGCTAGTATGTTGTGATCTGTGATAAAATGATGTTTTGTGTTAACTTTGATGATTTGATAAATTTATTTCAGGCTTGTTACAACACGTGAAAATCAGAATCAAGGTCATTTGCACTCTACGCATAAGGATTACCCTACGCGTAGTCATGTTACGCGTAAGAATAATCCTACGCATAACAGCTACGCGTAAGGTTCTACAATGGACTACGCGTATCCTGTGAAGGATATGCGTTAACAGTGACCTCTACGCATAAGGTCAACTCTTACGAGTAGCCTTACGCGTAAGGTTAATATATGCCTACGCATAAGCTCTACGCATAAGGTCTCCTTTTCCTACGCGTAACACTTCTTACGCGTAAGTTAGGATTCTACGCGTAAGTCTACGCCTAAGCATATATCATTCCTGTCTACGCATAACTTTGCCAAAACTACGCTTAACCCTGGATTGACCTTCATGATGAATTGTTACTTGTACAAACTTGTAAATAAACTAATCATATCATCACGAATCCTAAAATGTCACTAATAAACTGAAATCGTTTGATATGTTGTGAACAATAAGTGATAAAATAAACTTTAAAACTTAAAGTTAACTAACTCACGAAACATTTCACGACGTCATTGGACTATTGAATATACAAGTGACTTAGGACTCATAACAATCATTGACACTGTTCATTCAATAACTAGACAATAAGACCTTCTGTTGACTAACATTATGTCTTTTCGATATGTTGGTTCTTTTGGCTAATGTTATTTCGATCACGACATGGTGAACAAATGAATATGGATGCACCTGAAGTTCTCTCCATTGCTGATATCTATCCTCATGGCTATCCAATGAAGATAGGAAAGAATAATCTCCGTGTTGACTTTGACAACCTCACTTGCTCTGAATCTTCGTGTTTAATTGCTATTGATATTCTGAGGACTCATCCGTGTCGAGAACATGCTTTCACACTCTGCAACTGTTCTTGAGATCTACATCCAACAGTTCTGGAACACTATGGAAAGGGTCAAAGGACAAACTGCTGTGACAGTGACTCTGAATCACAAACAAGTCACCATTGCACCTGCAGACTTAAGGGGTTTCTCCTAATTCCGATGTCGATCCAACCAAACTATATGCCACACCCGCTGAAGAGCTCACTCTCCAATTCTTAATCAATATCGGTTATGACGAGGCTACAGGAGTAATCACCAAGCATTCTCACGTAGAGCTTAAGAGTATTCCTCAACCCTGGAGAACACTCTACAAGATCATCACCAAGTCTCAGTTTCTGGGTCGTGGACAGCTATGAGCACCCTAAGCTCATGGAACTGCAAATATTCTGGGCATTGGTCAACAAGAAACACATCGCTATCGAAGCTCCGATTTGGGATGACATGATGTCATTTCTCAACAAACTTGGCTCAAAGATTCCCTACATCAGATATACAAAATTGTTGATCCAGAGAGCACTTGGACTTCATCCCGACATTCCCAAGAGGCTCAATGACCCCAACAATCACGACATGTTGACGGAACCCATTCTATCTGTTAGAATCAAGGAAACGTCAACAAAGAAACAAGGTGTCGTGCTACAGATTTCCTTCTAACTGAAGATGTCAGAAAGCTCGAAGCGTACAAAAGGTATCTGGAAGCAGTTAGACAAGGCAAAGTTGGTCATCTCGACGAAAAAACTCTTCTTGGAACACCTGTAAAGGAGAACCAAAAGAGGAAGTGCAGGAAGTACGGCAAGTACTGTGAGTCAAAGGAAGTTCCCCAAGAGGAACCCTCCTTCAAAGAGGACTGTTCCATCTAAGGAAGCTGCTCCCATCCCAATTCCCAAACCCGAACCGCAAAGAAAGCTTGTGGACGAAAGCTCTGAAGGTACTGACACTGATGAAGAGATTACCTTCTCTGAATCTGCAACCGTATCCCTCCTCCGCAGCTAAATCTACAAGTCCAATAGCCGAACATGGAAAGGAAAGACTCCCCTGTACTTGAGTCTCATGATGAAAGCTCTGAAGAAGAAGAAGAGCAACTGGATCAATCATACAGGAAGAAGTTTAAATTAGTTAGACAAATTCAAAAAGCTGAAGAATTTGCAAAAGATCAAATGGGTGGCCCCGGCGGATCAAGTGGTGCTGTCCACTCTTCACCATGTCCTGATGCGGTTAATCAACCCGATAAGGGATCTGGTGCCACCACTCTTGTGCAACAAAAAACGCTTGTGAAGGAGTCTACTGATCTTAACATTGAGGAACCAGAAAAGAATAAGACTAGAAAGAGAAACTGATGAAGAAGCTAAGGAACAGACGGAAGAAAAGGCTAAAAATGGACATGATGACGAAGAAGATTATGATGACTTTCTTCTCAGCAGTCCAACTCGTTCCAAGGAGGATACTTTTGCACCTCCAAAGGACCCCGAATCTCCTCATGTCCCCTCCTCATCAGATTCTTCATCTCACTCATCACCACCACCATCAAAAGATCAACAAAATCATCATCCAAATCTGTGAAGAAACCACCTCGATCTTGGATTTCTCAAGCTCATAAACGAATTCACAAAGCTGTCAAACAAGTCAGAAAGGAAAACGTGCTCTACAAAAAGCTAAATTTCTTTGCTGATCACATACAGCATATGTATGACGAGCATGACAAGATGGAGAAAGAAAGGGAATTTGTTCAGAAGTTCATGAAGAGTCATCGTAAAGAGGAACTGAACAAAATGATCGAAGGTTACACTAACAAGTACCTTCATGATATCGTTCCTAAAGTCCTAAAGGAACTGGAAAAGACAGCAAGAGATCATACTCACAAGTTTCTTCTCGACACTGTCCCGGTGTGACTAGAGAAATATTTTCCAGACAACTCACCCCTAACATCGTAGCATTGGTTAAAATTACAATGGCCAAAGAAGCGATCTCTCTGAATCTGAGTTAATCGCTAAACTTGTGATACAAATGTCAAAGCGATCTGGAACGTTTACTTCGGATGAAGCTGAATTTTTCGAAAATCTACTTGATTTTCAACTCAGATCATCATGCAAGGAGTCAGCCGATCAACCCAAATGACCAAGAGATGACGATGATAAGGATAAGGATTACGCACCTAAACGTCGAAGCAGTCGGTAAATCTACCTCTATGCCACCTCCTCCACCACGAACTTCTTCTCAACAAAAGTCTCCTCCACCTCGGTCCTCTACTGATAAACCTCGGGACGATTCCGAGTTACCACCCCTGACTCATAAAACAGGTGATTACTTTGAGTATACGGGTGGTGACGATGAAGAGGTCCTTGAGCCCCGACAACAACCCACTTCACCCAAACAAGTGCGAGAAACCCAGTATCATCATCAAGGCCTTCCAAAAAGAAGAAGAAGACGACTCGGCCTGGAGTTGTCTCATGGCTAGATGACGATAAAACCGAAGAGTTTGAATGGTTCTCCACACTTGTCAATCAAACTCCCTACCCTGATGAAGGTCAAGAATTGGTAGACGGTTCTACATTGGAGCACGCAAAACTTTTGCAAGAAAAGTTCCATGTGAAGAAAATGACGAAATCTGAATTGAAGCGAATCAAGAATGAAGCATTCCAACTTCTTAAAGACAGTTCTGAAAGCGCTGTCGAGGTCGAATATCATCTTGAGAACATCGCTCGAGCTATGTCTAACGACATGGATTGGCTCAATCCGGAAGCAAACATTGACTTCACACAAAGGGACAACCCTCCATACTACACGGATTGGACCAAACCCCTACCGACCATTGGCCAAACAGACGAACCACGGATTCCCTTCCATACTTCTTTAACAGAGACCTGGATTTTCTCTTACACGGTAGCGATGGTTCGCGAAAATACGCTACATCATTGACTCTTCCATTTCCAGCGGCTATTTACTCAAACTGCATAGCTATCGAGGAACGTGCAAATCACTTGTTTTCCGACAACGTGCAAGCATACGACCAAGATGCATTGTATGGGATTCATCATTGGCCTGAACGCCGAAGAATCTACTACGAAGCTGCCGGTTCAGAAGTCTCAACATGCAGTGTATAGTTCTAAGGACATCGTGGCCATCAAACACATTGATCTCAAGTCTAAGTGGGACTATTCATTCTTAAAGAATATCATAGTCAAACGACAAGATGAACAGGACTATGGATTCTCCGAGGGTGACTTTGAGAACTTGTCCCTCAACGACATCGAAGACATGTACCTTGCCAAGGTACAGGGTCGTATGAGACAATTCTCGACTGAAGTTCAACGTGAATTTATCAAGTCAGTTCTCATCTTCATTAGACGCATTGTGATCAAAGAACGTGTTGAAGATATCCAGATGGCTGTTGAATCTTATCAGACGCGTGTCAACCTCACTCCTCCAATGCTTACTCTTCCCGATCTCAATCAGCTACCTCAATATACGCTCATCAGCAAACCTTTCGGAGTTGTTTACCGCAGTGAACTTCAAAGAAACTGCTTAATGGCGTGTAGTGATCTTCAGAAGTTCGGGGATCATACTTTGAAGCTGGTTAGGGACGGATTAGCATTCAGGTTGAAGGATATACGCCTGAAAGTGGGATCTCGTAAACGCTGGAATTCTCGGGAAAGGAGGGATGTGAGAAGGATCATCACCATGATTGATGAACGGTTGTTCGGACGGGATCAGTTCAGACGATTGGAGAGCTATGTTGGTGGTCGACCCAGGAGAAACATCACCGCTTTCAACGTCCTGCGCGCACTCCGGGAACATCACTACACTTCTGTACCCCTTGAATTGTTTCCTTCATAATTTTGGATGTATGATTAAATATGTCTACGGCTTGTGCACACATATAAGTGTACAACCCGTAATTGTCAAGAAAGGACCCTGTGGTACGCTTCAGTGCCACAATCCTTATAAAAGGAGCGAAAGCTTCTTACTTTTGAGTAAAACCTATCAAACCTTTCATTTTTTCAAGGTTTTGCTCAAAAGAACAAGTACCTCCCCTTAAGACTTTCAAAACCTCAACCGTTTATATCACTTGTTGAGGGGGAGTATTTGAAACTTTGTTCACAAATTGTTCACAGTGGTCATTCTTCCCGCAACACTCGAAATGGTCATATTTATTCTCAAACGTTTCAAAAATAACACTTTAATATGCCATTTTTGAGGGGAGAAAATTGTGTGATAAGAAATATGTTGTACAAAATGCAAATGAATCTGTGTACCTCAGACTTAACCAACGAATTGACGATACTTAACTGTTAGTAACTCGAAAAGACTTGTCCTGGACGGGTAATAATTTCAAGCTAGTTCGCTAGTGATGTAAACGTGTCTCGCAAAGGACTTGTTCGAGTAGAATGTACCATTCGAGAAACTTTTGATAGACATGAACTCTGACGGGTTTGACAACCTTCCAAGGTTTGTCTACACCTTCAAGGTAGTTATTAGAGCTAGTTGTCACCTAAAAGCTGACAATGTAACTCTTTAACTATGCAACGTAACCGTGTCTCGCATGGGATTGTCTATCTTATCTTCAGTGATCAATTCAAAAGTGCGCGCTCTTTCCTCACTGTGCATTTAACCATTAAAACTATTAAGCACATGTGGAGGGGGAGTATTTATGCAAAACATCATCTCTCACAATGGTTCAAACATGTTTTTTTTTTTTCATTAACAAACCCTTTGAGAGACATTTTTTCATACTGTGGTTTTAATGGCAAACATAGGTTAGTCATGGAGTTATAAGGTGACTAAGGTTAGGAATAACCGTCCTATGATCCGCCAGAACCGGAGGGATCTACCCAAGGACACTACCATTAGTTAGTGTTAGAAGTCCTTAGGTATGATTGTAAAAAGGAGAAAATGAGAATCGGAGAAAGAAGGAGTTGAAGAATTAAAAAGAAATGCAAAGAAAAGGGTGAAAAGAAATAGCCCTCCAAGTTATTCAACTTAGGGCAGACACCGGGTTCAATTCATATGCTACTGGTTGTCACTTAGTGACGCCGGTATTGAAGATTAAAAGTCGTCATGGACCGAGTGACGCATGCACTAAACCTTCTTATCCACTCAAGTTTCTCTCAACAGAAGCTTGTTTCATTCTCACAGGGAACCCTACGTAAACTATCGGCTTTCTCCTAGAGATTGCCGGTATTGAAGAAGGAGACCCTCTCCCTAGTCTCCGCTCAGGAAAACCAAAACGCACTATTGAGTCTAGAGCCACGAGATTCATCAAAAGATCTCTTAGGAACACTTGACATTTAATCACTTGATGATCAACTAATAAGATCATCAGTGGTTCATATCGAGTCCTTCACAGATCTTAGCAATCTGTCGAGAACATTTATGAGAGGTTCACATCTGTGATCCTCGGTGATTGAATGGAAACTCCTGCCAGGGTCAACATCAAACAGCCCTGTCAGCAGGTCACTTCGGTAACTCCCCGTGGATTACGCGGAGTGTGTCTCAAACGGTCTACAGTCGTGAGGTGATGCTTCGGTGTACCTCAGCGACTCATCTGAACTGTAGATGTACTCCGGTACATCGCGTTATCTCACTTGTGGGACTCCAGTTCAGGAACGGCCTTTGTAAGAATTAGAGTTGTGTCCTCACACTATGCCGTTGACACTCTCGAAGTTCAAACTTGTAAGTGCCGGAAACCGCTTATTACTAACCGTTTGAAATGTTTTCTTCTTATGGAAGCTCAGGAGCGGGATGATCGCTGTCTTGATTCTTCTCATGCTCACGCCAACATCATCACTAATGGAAGTTCTATCTAAAAGCAACACAACCCCGTCGAATGATTCTTCGTCAAACCAAAGAATCTACAAAGTTAAAGACTTAAAGAACTTCATCAGTATTGAATTCCAACGTCCAAGAGCGTGTGAGCATGTTGAAGAATGACGTGGAGACACGAGCAACGAAGCGCACTGAGAGGCGGACCGATGCAGACAACAACATACTATCACTCTCACCACAAAGAACAATGATCAAAGAACAAAGTTAAAGATGACGTCAAAGCATAACTATTTAAAGATAACTATCTCTACACACGGGGAGATTGTTCGAATCAAGGCAATTCTTCTCACAAGAAAGAAGAATGTCAGAAGACGTCACTGCTACTATTACATCAACGCCTTCACCGCTTTCATTCATATATACTTGAGGGGGAGATTGTTGGAATCACTCCTAAACAATATTTCAAGTATTTATATTTCATATGTAATAGGTAGCTTTATTATGGCCTTTATGTTTGTTTAAGGTCAAGCTTATGTAGAAGGCCCATAAGCTTGACCCAAGCCCAATAAGGATAGGAAGGGAACTAGGAGTGTTGCCCTAGCTTCCCTCCTATAAATACCCCTTGTAAACCTTCATTTGAAGGTTGGTTGTTCTCTTTTCTATTTCACTCTTTCCTTTAACCTTTCTCTCTATATTTCGTGTGTTTGGATAAGGGTTCAACCGACCTCTTCTTCTCTATCTCTTCTCTTGATGCTTGTGTTGTAAAACTAGTGACCTAACATTATCTTAGCTTCATAATTTACAAGGATGGCACGGATACTCAAGAAGGCTATATTATCATTCGAAAACTTATTTAATAAACTGTAACACCACTGGGACCTCGTTTTGTAAACTCTGATATTTATATAAATCGAATGATAAATCATTTAAAACGACACAATTAGAGTTTGTTTTCTATTATTATAACTGTTGAGCCATGAAGTAACACCCAGCTTGAATTCCCCTGCATATCACGAAATTGGGGGTGTTTCATTAGCCTAGCCGGATCCCTCAAGTGAGGGATCCGTAAGAACCGTCTGCTCAGACTAATCAATCCTACTTGATATAATCATTTCAAACCCTCTTTGCTAATCTAAAGACTCTACATTGTCTTAAATGACTTTCTAGATCAGTACAACTATGTAATTGACTCGTGTGCATGCAAATCATTGCAATTTGAAGGATTTTAGTGGTTTAGGATTTAATTCATTTGCCAAATTTCTTCCTTTATAACCGTCTGCTCAGACTAATCAATCCTACTTGATATAATCATTTCAAATCCTTTTTGCTAATCTAAAGACTTTACACTGTCTTAAATGACTTCCTAGATCAGTACAACTATGTAACTGACTCGTGTGCATGCAAATCATTGTAATTGGAAGGATTTTAGTGTTAGGATTTAATTCATTTGCCAAATCTCTTCCTTTATAAACCACTTATGTTTGTATTTCCAAATCATCACTCAAACACGCATTCTCAATAGCTAAAACCTTATATTTACATTTCTCATTCTTGCCATTTTACCATCAGAAAGGCACCAAGTGCACACTCATCAACCAAAGGACCTCACAAGAAAATTGCTCAAGTTGTTCATAAAATTTCCTCAACCAAATCATCACCCATCAAAGCCTCAAACTCTAGAACTCCCTTACAACCAACTCTACCAATCAAACCAACTCCCAAAAGGCTTGTTCCTACAAAACAACCATTACCAAACACTACCATACCTCCTAAACCAAACACTCCTACTTCCACTAAAACAACCAAACCATCACCTCTAGTACCTAGAGCTTTCTCCTTCACCACTCCACTTTTATCCCCAAATCTTTACAACTTAGAGGACTTACCACCTAGGCCCTCTCATCCACCACCATTGTCTACATTTTCCTCAATTGAGAAAATTATGTCACAACAACTTTCTCACCAAAACTTTGGTGTTGAAACCACACTAGCACCCGTGTCCTATTCTCCTTCACCCTCAAATGGTCCATTTTGGATTATGAGGAATCACCAAACTCAACAACCGGACTACATACTTCTTACCTCTACCATCAACACATATTCTACCACCTTCACCCTTAGTTGAACCACCTCCAACTGCATCAAACTTGCCTCCACATATCCCTCCATCCTTTGTGGAACCTCCACCTTCCTCATGAAACATTCCACCTCAAAACCGCTCTATTTCTACCATCACCATTCCCTAGCCATGAAAATGATTGCTTTCATTGTCAACATGTCGAAGGGTTAGTCAATGAAGTACGTGACGAATTACGTTTCATGTTCTATCACCTTCTTGAACGTTTTGATGAAGTCAACAAATCTAATCGTCCCTAAAACTTAGGAATACAAGAACAAGTAGTGTTTTCTCTAGTCTTAGGCACAACTTATAAATTGTACCACATGTTTATATCATTTTCTTATTTTTAGAGATATGTGTATCATTTCTCTTGTTTTATTAAATGATACTACATGTTTGTATACATTATAGTTATGTAAATATGTTTAGTGCAACAATACATAACTCATTTTTGACTTTTACGTCACTATTTATATCAACATTGCTGCCAATAGGATGAAGGTACATGGTTCCAAGAATTTAGCCTAGACGGATCCCTCACAGGAAGGATCCGCCAAAACCGTATAATAGAATCAAAATTTTTAAACTAATTTGAAGCTCACTTGTAGGAAACAATGCACCATATACTTGTTTTCTAACCTTTGTTTTGTAGATTTTCAAAATACACATGAAGACTTTGACACCATCAACAAGGGGATCTTTTCGTCAAAGCAAAGCATTGCAAAAACACTTGCAATACATTCACTTAGTCTTACTAACTACTTGACGCCCTCATCAAAGGGAGCACTCGTCAAGGGAGAGCATTTCGTCAAAGGTAAAAACATTACAAAATACATGCAATACACACGTTTTAGTCTTCCTAATTACTTGATGCCCTTAACAAAGGGAAGCTTCCGCCAAGGGAGAGCTAAGACAAGAATATCCTTCTTACCTTACTAGTTCTCTTTACTTTACTTTCTCTAACTCTTTCTTATTTTCTTACTTTTCACTAGTTTTTCTCAAAACGTTTTTCACAATGTGTTAGTTTCTTTTCGACGCTCTTTTTGTTTTGACAAAAAGGGGGAGAAGAGAGTAAAAACTCCAATTCAAATTTTTACAAATTTTATTTTCTTCTTAAACTAATCGTATGTTTTTTCATTAACAAAAAGGGGGAGATTGTTAATACAAATAAACCATAAAAGCGTTTATTTATATTTTACGATCTTCTAATGTTTCGTCGATAGATAACAAACGTAAAATCATTTTAATGAAATAAATAAAATACGTAAAAGCTTTGAGCCAATATTTTACTAACTCACTTTTACTTAACATATTAAAATCATCAAAACATGTATAGTAAATAAGTTATATAAAACCAAAGACATTTTTATAAAAGACTAACAAGTAATATTGTTTACATCTTATAAAATTGAATATGTATAACAACTAGTGTTTACAATTTATAGAAATGTATATGTACTTTGTATATGTTGTAATGGGTAAAAACCAAAGTTCATAACCAATGACCCATGAACCATGATCCATTGGCTAGGTACAATAAATCTTGTTCGGTAAAGAACCAAAGTCCATAACTCATACCCATGGAGCATGATCCATAACCCATGACCCATTGCATGACATCATGCATGAAGTCATATTGGATATTATCCATGATCCATGACCCAATGTCCATTACCCATGACCCAAGATCCATAACCCAATGGCTGGGTACATTGCATCTTGTTGGGTATCCATGATCCAATACCCATAACCCACGGTCCATAACCTATAACCCATAACCTGATTTGCAACCTGAAATCCGAACTAAACTGACCCAAAGAGCCGGATCCCAGGATTTGCACTAGTCGGATCCCTTGTGACAACTGGCAATTTCAGGTCATTTCTCAAGTTTCACAATTTCATCATTTATCGTAAACTGGGTTTGCGTGTTCCAAATTCGCGTAACCTTAATGGTTTAGCGGCGAATTCATGATCATATCATCACGAACATTTCATATGGACTAAGTTTAGTCTACATTTCATTAACATCATTTGCATCACATTAGTTCATTCATGACATTGCATTTCACCTTAACCGCGTAAATTTTATATTAAATAAACGTTATCGCGTGAGTTATTATTTTTGAATATTTAATCCGTTACTTCCAAAAATGATCCCGATATATTTTTATACTTACGTTTAGTTTATAAAAACTATATTTTTAGTTTACCTAGTGTTTTAAACTTATTTTGTATATAAATCGTTAAATTTATATTATTACGACGTTTTACTTAAAAACGACACGAAAATTTTTATATCACTCAAATTTCACAAGGAAAGTATTTTTACAATTTTTATAATATCAATATACTCTTTTTTGATCTATTAAAAATTTTACTTTACCTAAAAGCTACCAAAACCTTACAAGTTATTACTACTTACATATTTACTTACACATTCATTTTTAACAAATTTTACACAAAGTATATATATATAAAAAAAAAAAAAAAAAATTTTACCAAATCCCTCCCCCCTTGGCCGACAAGGGGAGGGTGGCATTAATTGATGGCATGGTTCTTGATTGTTAAAATTTACACACTTGCATAAAAGTTTTACTTGATTTACTTATTCATTCATCTCATCTAATAATTCACATAGTTAGCAAAAGTTTCCTCTTGGTTTTTCTCTCCTCAAGAACCGGCCACATCAAGAGTTAGCAAGGGATCAAAATTATTTTTCTCAAGCACAAGTTATTACAATCTAGATAATACTCTTAATAAGGTTTTGAAATAAAAACCTAGAGTGTTTAGGCTAACCTTGTTCTTTGCACCTCATCATAATAGCTTGTAAGCATGTTTCTATCATTTTACATATTTCATCTTCATTTTATATTTATCTCTTCATTTTTGGAGCAAACATGCAAGACTTGTGTTGTTTATACCATTTTTCCATTGATTTTAGAGTTATATATATATAAAGGTCATCCTATAATTATCCCCTTGGTATATGTTGGTCTTGATGATGTCTAGGAACCCATGACACCCTAAGAAGGTGTATGGTAGGATTAGATTAGCTTTGGAGTTGATTTGAAGGGATTGGAATAGGTTTAGTACGAGAAAAACTATTTTCGATAAGTATAAAAAGTGTTCTGTCCTTGTTTTGATTTTCTGGAAAATCCGACAGTAGGCACGAAATTTTGGTCTTGATATTTAGAAAATATACTTTAAAACGAATCCGTGGCCGCTTGAACGGATTAAAACGGATTTATAACGAAGAAGTTATGAATTTTTCAAGTTTGACGACGAAATATATATTTTTCAGAAAATTTCAGCATACTATTTATATTTTGTGCGAGTCAAAAACGAGCCTTAAGCTTTACAAATTATTTCGACTTATCAAAAATCTATTAGTATACTTTGATACGAAGCTAAGGACGTATTATACGTCGAAAACGGATTTGAAACGACAAAGATATGCACGTTTTCATAAAATTGCCGTAACTATTATTTTCTGAAAAACTATATTATTTTTACGAGACAAGTGTTACGGTAACTAAAACGACTTTGTTGAGGGCTGTTTTTAACTATGATGTGGAACTTTTTGGAACGAAATGTCTTCTAATAAAATCAAGATCACCGAGCATATTTTTCAAAACAACCAACCGTTTGTATAGCGGAGTTATAATAAATTAATTACGGTTGCTTAAACTTGGCCGAAACTCACTTTTTACACAACAATTAGACAAAATCACCATCTTTAACCCTTATTATCTTTATGTTCGAGACCTTTATGACGAAAACTCCTGAACTGAAACTTCTAGATTTCGATGCAAACTTTCCAAAACCGTCGAGTTCGTTCTCTAACGATTGACGTACACTATTTTACTGACATTGTTTTGACGAAAAGTGATAATTTCACTATAAAACATTACTGAACAATTGTAGGATGACATTTTGACGTAAATACTTGTAAAGTCATTTTTGAAGGGTCAAGACGTCAAAAGAGTATTTTTTCGGCAATAAGTAATATTTTTCAAAACTCGCAAATGGTATAAATAACATACGAAATGCATGCATAACATTACATTGTAACTCATTACATATCATATCATTCGTAATAGGTCCAGATTAAAGTTTCACATTATACCTCGGTGTACTCACTCTTGTCATCATACCAGTTTATCAAGTGAGTTTTCATAGCCCCGTTTTACAAGTTTTTACATTATTTCAAACCTACTGGGGAGAATACATTGCACAACATTTTTATTACGATACCAAGTATGTTAAATTCATTTACATTGCTTGAGTTACACGTTGCGCATTAAAAGTCCCACTTCAATGCATGAGCCGTTAATTATCTAGAAGCGTGTGTGAGTGGATAGATCTATCGAGGGTGACACCTCCATCCGGGTTGGTGAATCCCAACTAGTCATACGGATGCATTTCATTCATAAACATTATTAGAGTTGTTTGGCAAGACACTCTGTTGGGGCATACATCAGTCGGAGCTTCGGTATCATGCGCTTAAGCAATTGTAACATTTTTATGTGACATGATTGTCATACCAGTAACATTTTTATGTGACATGATTGTCATACCAGTAACATTTTTATGTGACATGATTGTCATACCAGTAACATTTTTATGTGACATGATTGTCATACCTGATCTATACTTGCGTAGTCGTATAAAACATTTACCTAAACCTATGATTTCTCACCAACATTATTGTTGACCGTTTTAGCAATGTATTTTCAGGTAACTAAGGCATTATCATCATGGCATGGTTAAGGAACCACCTTTTGAGTCGCGGCGTCGACTTACATCATTGTACTTTATGGCACTTTCTTTCAAAACCATCGTTTGGACTTGTATTATATTTATATTTCCGCAAACTTTGTAAACTTTTGGGACCTATACTTTGTAAACTCTGATTGTTTTATTAAATCAAACGATGTGTTTTCCAAACGACACTTTAGGTCGTTCAATATAACTGTGATTGTGATGCTATGACAGTCAATCCCAGGAATTCCATTCCGCTGCAAAACAGGTAAATTGGGGGTGTGATGATTGAGCATCAGAGCTTCAGTTATAGAGAACTAGGTTGCATCATTGACCCTAGACTATAACTACATTATCATAGCATCTCATCATTTCATCATAAGTGCATGTTCACTTTACATGCGGTTTATACGTACATTTTTCGAGTTATTTACTTTCATTTCATATCGATTGTCACATGGATGCCTTTAAATACCCATTCCATTATTCTTTCTTCGTACTCTAATGTGGAGAATTCCTTGTCATTCCCTATCACAATTTTCACATCAATCGACTCATCACCGATAACGTTGAATACCGAGATAAACCTTTAAATAGGGCGAAGTCACTCTCACTCCTTTGTTTCACCACTAACATGTCGAGTTACACTTTATTCACACACTAAGTCACTAAACCATTATACATTTGAAACACTTACGACATCTCATAACCCATCTTCTTGGAATCCATCATTCATTTTTTTTAAAGATAACCTCAAATCTATTATCTCGTATCACCTCTCTTTAGAGCGCCTATTCTTAACATAGGATTTGACTACGTCTCATTTTCCTTTTATTTTGAAGAGTTATGGCGTCGAAGAAAACTGCACTAGAAATGACACCAGCTGCTATCCAAAAGTACATAGAGGATTATATATCCGAGGCACTAAGGAAAGAACGAGCGACAGTAGCTGCTATTACCGAGGCCGCAACTGCTGCTAAAACTGCGAGACTTGCTTACATCAAAAGGTTTCAAGAGTTGACTGTTCTTTGTCCATTATGGTTTCGGACAATGAGAAACTATTGAAAAATTTCATTGGAGGACTTTCACAAAATATCCAAGGAGATGTAACTTCTTTCGATCCACAAACAATTGAAGAATCTACCCGTATTACTCAAATACTCATGGCTCAAGTTGTGAGAAGGGAAAACATTATCAACAATAACCACCACAACAATAACAACAATCATACCATCAACAACAATAATAACCGCACCAACGACAACAATCAAACCAACAACAACAAAAGGAAATGGGAAAATGACCAGGGAGGTTATAACAACAACAACCAAAGCCGTAGCACTAACCATCACCAACAACAGAATAGAAGACAAGAAGCCGCCAGGGTTTATGTTGCTGCACCAACAAAGGAAAGAACTTATACTGGAAACTTACCACGATGTCATCAATGCACGCTACATCATGATGGTCCATGTGGTATATGCTTTATCTGTCAAAAAGTGGGACACCTTGCTAAGGACTGCAAAGGAAAAGGATATGTTGGAACTCAACCACTATGTAATCGATGTAATTTCCATCACTCGGGTCTTTGCCCTGCCAAGTGCCGCGAATGCCGAAAACCGGGACATCTAGCTAGGGATTGTAAAGGTAAAGCCGTAGTCACATGCTTCGGATGTGGGGAGCAAGGACACTATAGGAATCAATGTCCTCAAAACCAAGGTCAACAAGTTGAAGGTGCTCATGGGAATGCATACATGTTAGGAGGAGGAGAAGCTCGTCAAGGTATCAATGACGCGGAAGACTGAAGAAGTTCGGAAACTAACAGTCTTGTTTTTCTTTATGTACCATGTTGTACTAAGTTTATGTTTTCCATCGTATCCGAATCTTTATAACTTAAGATGTACTACTTTTGCTAAACCACTCGTTGTAAAATATTCTCATCTATCATACTTATTTTCTTTCCGATTTGTTATTACTTACGAGAATCTTACTTCCTTTTACTTTAACTATCATTTTAACGACACGGTATAAATCCTTGTAAACATTGAGAGTTATAACAATAAACCGAACGTCACGTCATCGTTCCTTAATTATACATAGCCTAGCTAACTATGTCTAATTCTGGAGGGATCACGTTACGTTGGGAGCAGTTATTTATAAATCTTAGTGCAAGCAAAATGTTCATATGTTCCAATTCAAAGTGTTACTTATAAGAGATTCATCCGATATTTTCTGTACTATGATGTTTTGTACGCTCTCAATCATCGACAACCGTAACGGCACTTCTCCATGTCTTCTTTCCTCGATATTCATCATAAACTCAAAAAAAAATTCGATAGACTAACACGAACTGAATTCAGGGACTGAATTCCTTTTTGGATGGGCGAATGTGACAACTGGCAATTTCAGGTCATTTCTCAAGTTTCACAATTTCATCATTTATCGTAAACTGGGTTTGCGTGTTCCAAATTCGCGTAACCTTAATGGTTTAGCGGCGAATTCATGATCATATCATCACGAACATTTCATATGGACTAAGTTTAGTCTACATTTCATTAACATCATTTGCATCACATTAGTTCATTCATGACATTGCATTTCACCTTAACCGCGTAAATTTTATATTAAATAAACGTTATCGCGTGAGTTATTATTTTGAATATTTAATCCGTTACTTTCAAAAATGATCCCGACATATTTTTATACTTACGTTTAGTTTATAAAAACTATATTTTTAGTTTACCTAGTGTTTTAAACTTATTTTGTATATAAATCGTTAAATTTATATTATTACGACGTTTTACTTAAAAACGACACGAAAATTTTTATATCACTCAAATTTCACAAGGAAAGTATTTTTACAATTTTTATAATATCAATATACTCTATTTTGATCTATTAAAAATTTACTTGTACCTAAAAGCTACCAAAACCTTACAAGTTATTACTACTTACATATTTACTTACACATTCATTTTTAACAAATTTTACACAAAGTATATATATATAAAAAATAAAAATAAAAAAATAATATTTTTTACCAAATCCCTCCCCCCTTGGCCGACAAGGGGAGGGTGGCATTAATTGATGGCATGGTTCTTGATTGTTAAAATTTACACACTTGCATAAAAGTTTTACTTGATTTACTTATTCATTCATCTCATCTAATAATTCACATAGTTAGCAAAAGTTTCCTCTTGGTTTTTCTCTCCTCAAGAACCGGCCACATCAAGAGTTAGCAAGGGATCAAAATTATTTTTCTCAAGCACAAGTTATTACAATCTAGATAATACTCTTAATAAGGTTTTGAAATAAAAACCTAGAGTGTTTAGGCTAACCTTGTTCTTTGCACCTCATCATAATAGCTTGTAAGCATGTTTCTATCATTTTACATATTTCATCTTCATTTTATATTTATCTCTTCATTTTGGAGCAAACATGCAAGACTTGTGTTGTTTATACCATTTTTCCATTGATTTTAGAGTTATATATATATAAAGGTCATCCTATAATTATTCCCTTGGTATATGTTGGTCTTGATGATGTCTAGGAACCCATGACACCCTAAGAAGGTGTATGGTAGGATTAGATTAGCTTTGGAGTTGATTTGAAGGGATTGGAATAGGTTTAGTACGAGAAAAACTATTTTCGATAAGTATAAAAAGTGTTCTGTCCTTGTTTTGATTTTCTGGAAAATCCGACAGTAGGCACGAAATTTTGGTCTTGATATTTAGAAAATATACTTTAAAACGAATCCGTGGCCGCTTGAACGGATTAAAACGGATTTATAACGAAGAAGTTATGAATTTTTCAAGTTTGACGACGAAATATATATTTTTCAGAAAATTTCAGCATACTATTTATATTTTGTGCGAGTCAAAAACGAGCCTTAAGCTTTACAAATTATTTCGACTTATCAAAAATCTATTAGTATACTTTGATACGAAGCTAAGGACGTATTATACGTAGAAAACGGATTTGAAACGACAAAGATATGCACGTTTTCATAAAAATTGCCGTAACTATTATTTTCTGAAAAACTATATTATTTTTACGAGACAAGTGTTACGGTAACTAAAACGACTTTGTTGAGGGCTGTTTTTAACTATGATGTGGAACTTTTGGAATGAAATGTCTTCTAATAAAATCAAGATCACCGAGCATATTTTTCAAAACAACCAACCGTTTGTATAGCGGAGTTATAATAAATTAATTACGGTTGCTTAAACTTGGCCGAAACTCACTTTTTACACAACAATTAGACAAAATCACCATCTTTAACCCTTATTATCTTTATGTTCGAGACCTTTATGACGAAAACTCCTGAACTGAAACTTCTAGATTTCGATGCAAACTTTCCAAAACCGTCGAGTTCGTTCTCTAACGTTCGACGTACACTATTTTACGACATTGTTTTACGACGAAAAGTGATAATTTCACTATAAAACATTACGAAACAATTGTAGGATGACATTTTGACGTAAATACTTGTAAAGTCATTTTTGAAGGGTCAAGACGTCAAAAGAGTATTTTTCGACAATAAGTAATATTTTTCAAAACTCGCAAATGGTATAAATAACATACGAAATGCATGCATAACATTACATTGTAACTCATTACATATCATATCATTCGTAATAGGTCCAGATTAAAGTTTCACATTATACCTCGGTGTACTCACTCTTGTCATCATACCAGTTTATCAAGTGAGTTTTCATAGCCCCGTTTTACAAGTTTTTACATTATTTCAAACCTACGGGGGAGAATACATTGCACAACATTTTTATTACGATACCAAGTATGTTAAATTCATTTACATTGCTTGAGTTACACGTTGCCAGTTAAAAGTCCCCACTTCAATGCATGAGCCGTTAATTATCTAGAAGCGTGTGTGAGTGGATAGATCTATCGAGGGTGACACCTCCATCCGGGTTGGTGAATCCCAACTAGTCATACGGATGCATTTCATTCATAAACATTATTAGAGTTGTTTGGCAAGACACTCTGTTGGGGCATACATCAGTCGGAGCTTCGGTATCATGCGCTTAAGCAATTGTAACATTTTTATGTGACATGATTGTCATACCAGTAACATTTTTATGTGACATGATTGTCATACCAGTAACATTTTTATGTGACATGATTGTCATACCAGTAACATTTTTATGTGACATGATTGTCATACCTGATCTATACTTGCGTAGTCGTATAAAACATTTACCTAAACCTATGATTTCTCACCAACATTATTGTTGACCGTTTTAGCAATGTATTTTCAGGTAACTAAGGCATTATCATCATGGCATGGTTAAGGAACCACCTTTTGAGTCGCGGCGTCGACTTACATCATTGTACTTTATGGCACTTTCTTTCAAAACCATCGTTTGGACTTGTATTATATTTATATTTCCGCAAACTTTGTAAACTTTTGGGACCTATACTTTGTAAAATCTGATTGTTTTATTAAATCAAACGATGTGTTTTCCAAACGACACTTTAGGTCGTTCAATATAACTGTGATTGTGATGCTATGACAGTCAATCCCCAGGAATTCCATTCCGCTGCAAAACAGGTAAATTGGGGGTGTGACAGATTGGCATCAGAGCTTCAGTTATAGAGAACTAGGTTGCATCATTGACCCTAGACTATAACTACATTATCATAGCATCTCATCATTTCATCATAAGTGCATGTTCACTTTACATGCGGTTTATACGTACATTTTTCGAGTTATTTACTTTCATTTCATATCGATTGTCACATGGATGCCTTTAAATGCCCATTCCATTATTCTTTCTTCATACTCTAATGTGGAGAATTCCTTGTCATTCCCTATCACAATTTTCACATCAATCGACTCATCACCGATAACGTTGAATACCGAGATAAACCTTTAAATAGGGCGAAGTCACTCTCACTCCTTTGTTTCACCACTAACATGTCGAGTTACACTTTATTCACACACTAAGTCACTAAACCATTATACATTTGAAACACTTACGACATCTCATAACCCATCTTCTTGGAATCCATCATTCATTTTTTTTAAAGATAACCTCAAATCTATTATCTCGTATCACCTCTCTTTAGAGCGCCTATTCTTAACATAGGATTTGACTACGTCTCATTTTCCTTTTATTTTGAAGAGTTATGGCGTCGAAGAAAGCTGCACTAGAAATGACACCAGCTGCTATCCAAAAGTACATAGAGGATTATATATCCGAGGCACTAAGGAAAGAACGAGCGACAGTAGCTGCTATTACCGAGGCCGCAACTGCTGCTGAAACTGCGAGACTTGCTTACATCAAAAGGTTTCAAGAGTTGACTGTTCTTTGTCCAGCTATGGTTTCGGACAATGAGAAACTATTGAAAAATTTCATTGGAGGACTTTCACAAAATATCCAAGGAGATGTAACTTCTTTCGATCCACAAACAATTGAAGAATCTACCCGTATTACTCAAATACTCATGGCTCAAGTTGTGAAAAGGGAAAACATTATCAACAATAACCACCACAACAATAACAACAATCATACCATCAACAACAATAATAACCGCACCAACGACAACAATCAAACCAACAACAACAAAAGGAAATGGGAAAATGACCAGGGAGGTTATAACAACAACAACCAAAGCCGTAGCACTAACCATCACCAACAACAGAATAGAAGACAAGAAGCCGCCAGGGTTTATGTTGCTGCACCAACAAAGGAAAGAACTTATACTGGAAACTTACCACGATGTCATCAATGCACGCTACATCATGATGATCCATGTGGTATATGCTTTATCTGTCAAAAAGTGGGACACCTTGCTAAGGACTGCAAAGGAAAAGGATATGTTGGAACTCAACCACTATGTAATCGATGTAATTTCCATCACTCGGGTCTTTGCCCTGCCAAGTGCCGCGAATGCCGAAAACCGGGACATCTAGCTAGGGATTGTAAAGGTAAAGCCGTAGTCACATGCTTCGGATGTGGGGAGCAAGGACACTATAGGAATCAATGTCCTCAAAACCAAGGTCAACAAGTTGAAGGTGCTCATGGGAATGCATACATGTTAGGAGGAGGAGAAGCTCGTCAAGGTATCAATGACGCGGAAGACTGAAGAAGTTCGGAAACTAACAGTCTTGTTTTTCTTTATGTACCATGTTGTACTAAGTTTATGTTTTCCATCGTATCCGAATCTTTATAACTTAAGATGTACTACTTTTGCTAAACCACTCGTTGTAAAATATTCTCATCTATCATACTTATTTTCTTTCCGATTTGTTATTACTTACGAGAATCTTACTTCCTTTTACTTTAACTATCATTTTAACGACACGGTATAAATCCTTGTAAACATTGAGAGTTATAACAACTAAACCGAACGTCACGTCATCGTTCCTTAATTATACATAGCCTAGCTAACTATGTCTAATTCTGGAGGGATCACGTTATGTTGGGAGCAGTTATTTATAAATCTTAGTGCAAGCAAAATGTTCATATGTTCCAATTCAAAGTGTTACTTATAAGAGATTCATCCGATATTTTCTGTACTATGATGTTTTGTACGCTCTCAATCATCGACAACCGTAACGGCACTTCTCCATGTCTTCTTTCCTCGATATTCATCATAAACTCAAAAAAAAATTCGATAGACTAACACGAACTGAATTCAGGGACTGAATTCCTTTTTGGATGGGCGAATGTGACAACTGGCAATTTCAGGTCATTTCTCAAGTTTCACAATTTCATCATTTATCGTAAACTAGGTTTGCGTGTTCCAAATTCGCGTAACCTTAATGGTTTAGCGGCGAATTCATGATCATATCATCCCGAACATTTCATATGGACTAAGTTTAGTCTACATTTCATTAACATCATTTGCATCACATTAGTTCATTCATGACATTGCATTTCACCTTAACCGCGTAAATTTTATATTAAATAAATGTTATCGCGTGAGTTATTATTTTTAATATTTAATCCATTACTTCTGAAAATGATCCCGATATATTTTTATACTTACGTTTAGTTTATAAAAACTATATTTTGAGTTTACTTAGTGTTTTAAATTTATTTTGTATATAAATCGTTAAATTTATATTATTACGACGTTTTACTTAAAAACGACACGAAATTTTTTATATCACTCAAATTTCACAAGGAAAGTATTTTTACAATTTTTATAATATCAATATACTCTATTTTGATCTATTAAAAATTTACTTGTACCTAAAAGCTACCAAAACCTTACAAGTTATTACTACTTACATATTTACTTACACATTCATTTTTAACAAATTTTACACAAAGTATATATATATATAAGAAAAAAAAAATTTTTTTACCAAATCCCTCCCCCCTTGGCCGACAAGGGGAGGGTGGCATTAATTGATGGCATGGTTCTTGATTGTTAAAATTTACACACTTGCATAAAAGTTTTACTTGATTTACTTATTCATTCATCTCATCTAATAATTCACATAGTTAGCAAAAGTTTCCTCTTGGTTTTTCTCTCCTCAAGAACCGGCCACATCAAGAGTTAGCAAGGGATCAAAATTATTTTTCTCAAGCACAAGTTATTACAATCTAGATAATACTCTTAATAAGGTTTTGAAATAAAAACCTAGAGTGTTTAGGCTAACCTTGTTCTTTGCACCTCATCATAATAGCTTGTAAGCATGTTTCTATCATTTTACATATTTCATCTTCATTTTATATTTATCTCTTCATTTTTGGAGCAAACATGCAAGACTTGTGTTGTTTATACCATTTTTCCATTGATTTTAGAGTTATATATATATAAAGGTCATCCTATAATTATCCCCTTGGTATATGTTGGTCTTGATGATGTCTAGGAACCCATGACACCCTAAGAAGGTGTATGGTAGGATTAGATTAGCTTTGGAGTTGATTTGAAGGGATTGGAATAGGTTTAGTACGAGAAAAACTATTTTCGATAAGTATAAAAAGTGTTCTGTCCTTGTTTTGATTTTCTGGAAAATCCGACAGTAGGCACGAAATTTTGGTCTTGATATTTAGAAAATATACTTTAAAACGAATCCGTGGCCGCTTGAACGGATTAAAACGGATTTATAACGAAGAAGTTATGAATTTTTCAAGTTTGACGACGAAATATATATTTTTCAGAAAATTTCAGCATACTATTTATATTTTGTGCGAGTCAAAAACGAGCCTTAAGCTTTACAAATTATTTCGACTTATCAAAAATCTATTAGTATACTTTGATACGAAGCTAAGGACGTATTATACGTAGAAAACGGATTTGAAACGACAAAGATATGCACGTTTTCATAAAAATTGCCGTAACTATTATTTTCTGAAAAACTATATTATTTTTACGAGACAAGTGTTACGGTAACTAAAACGACTTTGTTGAGGGCTGTTTTTAACTATGATGTGGAACTTTTTGGAACGAAATGTCTTCTAATAAAATCAAGATCACCGAGCATATTTTTCAAAACAACCAACCGTTTGTATAGCGGAGTTATAATAAATTAATTACGGTTGCTTAAACTTGGCCGAAACTCACTTTTTACACAACAATTAGACAAAATCACCATCTTTAACCCTTATTATCTTTATGTTCCAGACCTTTATGACGAAAACTCCTGAAATGAAACTTCTAGATTTCGATGCAAACTTTCCAAAACCGTCGAGTTCGTTCTCTAACGTTCGACGTACACTATTTTACGACATTGTTTTACGACGAAAAGTGATAATTTCACTATAAAACATTACGAAACAATTGTAGGATGACATTTTGACGTAAATACTTGTAAAGTCATTTTTGAAGGGTCAAGACGTCAAAAGAGTATTTTTCGACAATAAGTAATATTTTTCAAAACTCGCAAATGGTATAAATAACATACGAAATGCATGCATAACATTACATTGTAACTCATTACATATCATATCATTCGTAATAGGTCCAGATTAAAGTTTCACATTATACCTCGGTGTACTCACTCTTGTCATCATACCAGTTTATCAAGTGAGTTTTCATAGCCCCGTTTTACAAGTTTTTACATTATTTCAAACCTACGGGGGAGAATACATTGCACAACATTTTTATTACGTTACCAAGTATGTTAAATTCATTTACATTGCTTGAGTTACACGTTGCCAGTTAAAAGTCCCCACTTCAATGCATGAGCCGTTAATTATCTAGAAGCGTGTGTGAGTGGATAGATCTATCGAGGGTGACACCTCCATCCGGGTTGGTGAATCCCAACTAGTCATACGGATGCATTTCATTCATAAACATTATTAGAGTTGTTTGGCAAGACACTCTGTTGGGGCATACATCAGTCGGAGCTTCGGTATCATGCGCTTAAGCAATTGTAACATTTTTATGTGACATGATTGTCATACCAGTAACATTTTTATATGACATGATTGTCATACCAAGAATAACATTTTTATGTGACATGATTGTCATACCAAGAACATTTTATGTGACATGATTGTCATACCTGATCTATACTTGCGTAGTCGTATAAAACATTTACCTAAACCTATGATTTCTCACCAACATTATTGTTGACCGTTTTAGCAATGTATTTTCAGGTAACTAAGGCATTATCATCATGGCATGGTTAAGGAACCACCTTTTGAGTCGCGGCGTCGACTTACATCATTGTACTTTATGGCACTTTCTTTCAAAACCATCGTTTGGACTTGTATTATATTTATATTTCCGCAAACTTTGTAAACTTTTGGGACCTATACTTTGTAAACTCTGATTGTTTTATTAAATCAAACGATGTGTTTTCCAAACGACACTTTAGGTCGTTCAATATAACTGTGATTGTGATGCTATGACAGTCAATCCCCAAGAATTCCATTCCGCTGCAAAACAGGTAAATTGGGGGTGTGACATCCCTCTAGGGAGGGATCCGCAGGATCCGTGGGACATTAGACATGTTTTGTCAATAAATAGTGAGCCATTTCTCTCTTGCTTACAACCACTCTTAGATATACCTTCTCTCAGTATTCTAACCTCACTAACCATAGATCCAAAGGATCATTCTATGTAGTTTTATATTTGTGTGATTCTCTAGGTTCCTCTTAAAGGCGAGATCACCACCTCTTGAAGACGAGTAAGCTCAAGGTCATGAGTTGCTAAGCTTCATCATCATCAAGACCACTGAAGTGCATCTTCTTGATAGTTCTCTCCTCCCTCCATAGAAGTGTCATGTTGAAGGCATTAGTGAAAGGTGCCGAAGTGCCGTACTGAAGGAATTAGTGAATGGTGCCAAAGGTGTACATTCAATAAGGTGCATCGATGTACAAGTTATGTAGGTTGGGTTAGAGGATGTTGATATCCTCTCTAGTGTTGTAACAAGGAGTGTGTCTCCTTTAGGTAATTTTGTTGTGTAGTGTTGGGTAGTAGTTACTCCTTTGTAATGGAACTCGGTATCTAGCCTTGTACCGGATAAAGTGTAGGCGACGTTGTGATAGGTTTGGTTCTACGTCGTAGAAGAACTCGGTGTCTAACCTTGTACCGAATAAAGAGTAGGCGATATTGTGAAGGCTTCTCCGCCACATTAAGGAGCTTGTGTTGTGTAGTTCTTACAAACTCGAGGTACTTTTCGGTAGAGTAGGGAAAGGAAGGTGTCACAGCAAAAACTATAATTTGTGTCGTGGTTTTGTGTTCCTTTAATCTTTATCTTTTGTATTACTTAATTATATGCTTGTCTATCAATATCCAACACAAAAACTAAATAAGTGGGAAACTAGAAAGGGGGTTGAATAGTTTCACCGATTAAAACTACGTTTTAAAATATTTAGATCGACTTATGTCAATCTATTTGATATGTGTGTTGGATAATGATAGATAAGCATATAAGTAAGTAATGCAAAGATAAAGAGTAAAGAAATACAAAACCACGACACGAGTATTTATAGTGGTTCGGATACAAGGACACCTTCCTTTCCCTACTCCACTCCCCGAGTACCCCACTCGAGAGTTCGTAAGAACTACACAACACAAGCTCCTTAATGTGGCGGAGAAGCCTTCACAACGTCGCCTATTGTTTATCCAATACTAGGCTAGACACCGAGTTCTTCCACGAGGTAGAACCATACCTATCACAACGTCGCCTACAATTTATCCGGTACAAGGCTAGATACCGAGTTCCATTACAAAGGAGGAACTACTACCCAAGACTACACCACAACACGACTACCCCAAAGGAGACACACTCCTTGTTACAACACTAGAAGGATATTAATATCCTTTAACCCAAACTGTCTGATACCATGGTTCCCTCGGACCCCTCCCCAGAGGGATCCTGCTAGTGCAATCCTGGGGATCCTGCTACTGGGTCTATTTAGTCTGGATTTTGGGTTGCAAACTGGGTTATGGGTTATGGGTTATGAATCATGGGTTATGGGTAATGGATTATGTATACCCAACAAGATGCAATTTACCTAGATATTGGGTTATAGATCTTGGGGTATGGGTAATGTATTATGGATAACCAACAAGATGCAATGTATCTAGACATTAGGTTACGGATCTTGGGTCCTTGTCATGGATCATGGATAATACCCGACATGACTTCATGCATGATGTCATGGAATGGGTCACGCGTTATGGATTATGCTCCATGGGTATTGGTTATGGACTTTAATTTTTACCCAACAACATTTATTGTTCCTAGTCAACGAATCATGGGTCATGGGTTATGGGCCATGGACTTTGGTTTTTACCCATTACTTTACCCATTACAATATATATATAAAGTATATATGTAAATTTCTATGTAAACACTAGTTGTTATACCTATGTATTTCTATAAGATGTAAACAATATTACTTGTTTAGTGTTTATATAAAAATGCCTTTGGTTTGATATAACTTATT
This sequence comes from Chrysanthemum makinoi, assembly GCA_910596185.1. NCBI lineage: Eukaryota > Viridiplantae > Streptophyta > Magnoliopsida > Asterales > Asteraceae > Chrysanthemum > Chrysanthemum makinoi. Next base: position 241,692,214 of record OU343222.1, on the reverse strand, counting down.
TACTAAAAATGTTTCGATATGGTTTTAATATGTTTAGTAAAAATGTGTTAGTAAAATATAGGTCAAACCTTTTACGTATTTTATTTGTTTCTTTAAAATGATTTTTCGTTTGTTATCGACAAAACATTAGAAGATCGTAAAATATAAATAAATGTTTTTATGGTTTATTTGTATTATCAATCTCCCTTTTTTTGTTGATGACAAAAAATAAGATTATTTTAAGAAGAAAATAAAACTCGTAAAAACTTGAATTGGAGTTGTACTCTCTTCTCCCACTTTTCTTCGAAACAAAACCTGCGTCGAAAAGAAACTAACACATTGTTTTGAGAAAAACTTGTGAAAAGTAATAATATGAAAAATGGAGAGTAAGAGGAGAGAAACATTCTCGTCTTAGCTCCCCTTTGACGGATGCATCCATTTGTTGAGGGTGTCAAGTAATTAGGAAGTCTAAGCGAGTGTGTTGCAGTTATGTTTGCAAATGGTTTCATCTTTGACGAAATACTCCCCCTTGACGAGTGCTGCCTATTGAGGAGGACGTAAAGTAGACAACCTAAGTCAAAGTATTGCAAGCGTTTTTGCAATTGCTTTACTTTGACAAAAAGTTCCCCCTTGTTGAGGGTGTCAAAGTCTTCATGTGTATTTTGAAAATCTACAAAACAAAGGTTAGAAAACAAGTATGTGGTGCATAGTTTCCTGTAAATGAGATTCATATTAGTATAAAAATATGTTTCTGTTGCACGGATCCCATGGATCCTTCCTGTAAGGGATCTATCAGCAAAATTGAGGGAACCGTGTACCTCATAAAACACGAGAAATGATATACATATATCTAAAACTAAGAGAATTATATAAGCATGAGTACATTTTCTAATAATTCAAAGTTGTGCCGAAAACTAGCAAAGAGCACCAATGTGATTGTATTCCTACGATCTAAGGACGAGTAGATTTGTTGATTTGGTCAAATCTTTCAAGGAGATGATTAAACATGAAATGTAACTTATTTCGTACTTCTTGAACTAACCCTTGGGTATGTTGACAATTAGAGCAATTATTGTCATGAGTAGGAGATGGAGGCATTGGAGATCGAATGTTTTGAGGTGAAATGTTAGGTGAGTGGGAAGGAGGTTCGATAAAGGATGGAGGGATTTGTGGAGGTGATTTGAGTGACGTAGGATGGGGTTCAACTAAGAATGAATGTGGTGATGTATGGGTTGGTGGTGGAGATAGGGAGGTATTTATATGGTTATGTCTTTGGGATTGGTGTTTCAACATCAACGTTTTGGTGTGAAGGAGGTTCCCTATTTAATGAGAAGGATGGTGAATGAGAAGTCCTAGGTGGTGAGTCTTCTAAGGATTAAAGGTTTGGATGTGAAAGAGGTGTGGTGAAGGGTTGTAGTCTAGGTTCTAGAAATGATGGCTTAGGTGTTTAATTCGAGCTAGGTGTGTTAGGTTTAAAGGGTATGGTAGTGTTTGGTGAAGGTATTTCTAACCCAAAAGGTCGAATACTAATTCGAGCGGTTCTTCTATCTTTGGTTGGTTGAGTTTGTTGAGGATGAATTCTAGTATTTGAGGCTTTGATGGGTGATGACTCGGTTGAAGAAATCTCATGTACAACATGAGCATTTTTCTTGGAGGAATCTTTGGTTGATAAGGTTGTGCTAGATGCTTTAGTCATAGTGAAAAGTAAGATGTAAGGGGTGTCTTAGCTACTAATTTTAAATGGTGGTTTGAATGATGATTTGAGAGCACAAGCACACTTGGTTTATAAAGGATGAGATTAGGTTAGTGAATTAAATTTTAGACCACTAAGGTTCTTGGCATGTACTAAGGTCAAATACAGTGTTGTTCTATCCTAGGGAGTTATTTAAGGCAAATTAAAATGTTTAGATTAACAAAGAGAGTTTGAAGTTGATGAGTAGAGTGAATTATAGCTGTTCTGTAGTCCCAGTTCCCACGGATCCCTAACTTTGGGGATCCATCTAGTTAAAATCTAGGGATCCGTCTTCAGACAATAATGAAATGGAGTGATGATGTTCTATCAAGGTCTAGTACCTATATATCTTGAGTGTTTAAGTTCCCTAAGGTGTCTTAAATGGTATAGAACTTTTTGTGTCCAACCATAATGAGTGAGGATATATAATGATGGTCTTTGATAACAGGATGGATTTTTCCTGTATACACATAAGTGGTTAAGCATGATACTAAGATTTTGAGAGTGTCAAATGATGTCAAATGATCCTAAAGATCAGATGGTGACTCAAAGAAAATTTGAAAAATTCCCTAAAAATCACAAGAAATGAAAAACTAGTTTTTCGCCTATTTTGAGAAAAAGACGACTAAAATGAATTTGCTAAAATTGAGAGAAATATCAAACTAGGTGTTTTGAGATGAGATAAAAAATGTGTAAGCATTGGAACGGAAAAATGGTGTGTTAGAAATGATCAATCAAAAACAACTTGAATGTGATCTTAAGTCATTCATGAGTGAATGTAAGATCAACTGAGCTTAAGGATGCCGGAGGGTTAGATTGATGTGAAAGTGTAGGAATTCCATAACTATCCACCCAGATCCCATGGATCCTTCATTTGAGGGATTCGGCTAGTTATAGTCCAGGGATCCAGCTTCTGGGACCATTTCCTTCATAGAACGCATGCAAAATTTTTCACCACATACCGAATTTCAAACCTATTTGTTTCTACATCACAAACATTCTTGGGTGTTTACTTATGCCCCCGATAGTAACATAACAACAAAAATCAATAACTTGTCTAGTGACTTAAATTTGAGCATTGATATTAGTATCAAAGGGGTTTAAGGCTTAACTCGAGAAACAAAAAATCATCCCCTCTTGGTGGCTCGATGCAACACAACACACACGCTCTGTTGAGAGATTTTGCCGAATGCGTAATAACAATTAATAATTTCCAGTTCAACTCGGCTAGTGTTCTCAACTAGCGGGTATTAGCCAATCTGAATCCTCGGCCCTACGCCCTCGTGGGTACGGGGTTGTAAAAATCGACACAAGGACAACAAAACACTCTCAGGTGAAGTTTTAGTCTCAGCCGATACCAACAACTCGGATAAGCCAAGATTATAAGCTTGAATACACTAGAAAAATAAACCGAAAGACACAATAAGCCGAATACCTCAAATAAACTGAAAAAGCTCGAATATAAGCCGAAAAGTTACAATAAGCTAAAATAAGCTTTAACATAAGCCGAAAACCAAATAAGCCACAATTTAAGTCGAATACCACTCATGTGCTAATTAAAAAGTTTTAGATTTTCTTTTTCTTGTTTTACCACACATAAACAACAACAACTAACCAAGAATCTAGCCCATTTAATCTTATTACCTTTTCCTATATTCAATCGGTTTAAGAAATAAAAAATTCCAACCTTATCATAACTCATTAATAAATACCAATCAAAAAGGAAGTAAAATTCTTACAAATTTGTGGTGTGGTCGAGTGAAGTAAAACCGAACAAGAACAAAAATGTACATGAACTTTCTTGAATCCACACTTGATTACAAAGACAATTGACACTTGAATTGAGCAATTACCCAACCAATTTACAAAATCCTAAATCAATTTTTAAAAACTCTAACTTATAAAAACCTTGATTTTTGGTGATTGTGTGTGCTGAGTGAAACTTGTGATAAATTGCATCTATTTATAGATGTAAACATGGGAAGGAAAGCTTTAGACTTCATGGTCTTGTGTAGAGGGTTTTACACTTCTTTGGCACGCGTCCTTTTCCATAACCGCACCCCCAAAATGTTCTTGTGATTGCTAGGGTGGTAGGAGGTCTGATTTGGCATGTATGAGTGATGGATTTGCATTTGACTTTCAAAAGAGAGTATAAAGTCTCCATTTTTGTGATGGTGTACAGTGGAAAGAAAGAGAAACAAAGGAAAGAGATGGGTGAGGGTGATGGGACAGTGGGGAGTGGGTTAGGATTAGTTTTATATGTTTTTTTTTGTTTCATTATTAAGTAAGGTATGAACTGTACCCCGTGTTCTATCATGTCCCCACAGAAACGTATCTCCCCGTTGCGCGTAAAATATGAAAAATATATTTCTGGAAACATTTTTGTGATCATATTTATAAGGTATCATTATTACTTTGAAAATAGATGATAAAAGTTGTGCCATTACTACATCGGTTTTGGTACGCGTGCGGTGCCTTGTTTTTCTGGAATTACGAGATAACCTCTTGTTTTAGTTCGTAAATTACCAGTGAGTGTCAAAAAGTGATCAATTCACTTTTACTAATAAAATTTACTGGTTTTATGGTTACTGCGTGTTGCAGTGTGCGGGATAACTTCCCAAAACAACCATTTAAGCTCACGTATGCTTAAATTTATCAGCTAGGTAATAATAAATTCAGATTTTTTATTAAAATACTAAGTGGAAAATTACATTATGTCACAGCCTCCCCGCCATAGAAGGAAAGCCGTCCTTGGCTTTCACTAAGAATTACCCAATGGAGTTGAAAAGAGGTGAAGGTATTTACGCTTGATTTCATCTTCACATTCGTACGTATATTTGGGACTTTTTCGAGAAACTAGTGAACTTTGATGATCGAGACGTGAAGGGTTCGCTTTGAAGTAAAAGTTCTTGAGGTGACTATTCCCATCATAGTATGATCCTTCCTGAATTAGACATAGGTGATCAGGCTATGTATAATTGAGGACTGATAATCCCATTCTCGGTTTAGTTAAGATAGTATTGCGTTTATTACAGATAAACAATATCGGTCATTCTGTTTACAAGATAATAATAAAAAAATTTTATAGAGGAGCACAACTGTATATAAGACGATAGCAAAATAGTTTGCCAAAAAATTTGAAAAACAGTTTATACAATAGAGAGCGCAGGGTAAAGAAGTCATCATAACGCCTTGACATACAATGATAGGGAATTTATTATATGAAGATTCTAGACTTAGTTCTTATTATGCAAAGCAGGGGACTCTCTCTTCTTAAACATTTTCACCACCCTTGACATCGTTGAGGTCCTGAAGAGCTTTTCCTCCTCCTAACACGTATGTGTTCTATCGAGATCTTCCTTCATTCCAATTCCTCAGCTCTGGCATTCAATATTGAAGTGCACTATAACTCCACACTCATAGCATGTTACCGTGACGTTCAGATCCATCACAAGGGTGGCGACCTTGCACTCTTTGGCTTTGTGTCCGATCTTTTGGCAGCTCCCACACTGAGTGGGACAAGGTCCATTGGGGTGAAATCGATAGTTGTTGCACTTGGGTAAAGTTCTAGAATAACCTTTTTCTCTCCCGACCCTATAATATCGACTTTGGCAATCTCTTGTTGCTTTTTTTGGTTGTTGTTCTTTCTAGAGTGATCATCCCATTTCCTTTTGTTATTGATATAGCTCAAATTGCACATGTTTTTAATAGCGTTATCCTTACTTTTGTGTATAGTATTTGGTCATATTTATGCGATTTTGTTACTTAATTGTGTCAAAGTGATTTTGCATAGTTTATGGAGCCATGTGTAGGAAAAAGTGAAAGAAATGACGAATAAATGAAGTTTACGTAACTATTTGAAGATTTCCGTTTCAAGTGCCACACGTAAAGACATTCCAAGAAAAGGAAGATCCAGGAACACACTTATCTGAAGGTCCAAGACGGAGAAAATACCAAGTGTGGTTGAAGAACAATAGAGCTCCGATCACGAAATAAAAACAACAAAGAAAAATCAAGAAATCATGTTGCTGGCAAGTCCCAGCCGATCGGTCTTCGCCCGCAACCGGATCAGCTAGGGAGTGGTAAAAAGGCACCAGCCGATCGGCTGGACTACAAACCGATCGACTGGGCAGTTTATTAAAATTTCCAATGTTGATATTCTGCATTCCACCAACAATTCTAGTCCCTTCTTTTGAGCATTCTAGTCCATTCTATTTGTTTGGTAACCAAGGAGGAGCATTTAACACCCTAGCCCTTGAGAGTAGTATAAATAAGACCCATTTGTGCTTGTTTTCATAACCCCATCAATCATCAATCTGTCTACTCACTAAACCAGTCTTAAATACTCTTCAAGCCTCAATTTTCACCCTTAGAATTCCAAGAAAGTGTGGAAGTGCTAGGAGTCAACATTTGGAGACCAAAACATCAAGTAGGAGACACCAAAACTTATGGCATCATTTCTTTATCATTTTTAATCTCTTTTCAATCATTGTAAGACTTTCACTTATGTTTTCTAATGTTCAATATTATGAGTTTTTGTTCATTTTTGCGATGAGTGGCTAGTGTCTTTGTGCACTTTCTTAGATGATGTTTACTATAATATGATTTGCTTATGATTGTAACAACATGTTTAATCCAATTTCAAGTTGATTCTAAGATCCAATTGTGTTTGAGTTTCATAGTAACATGTGTTAATCAAGTTTGACTAGTGGCTCATAATTCTAAAGGTCGAAAGGTTTATTGTTATTCAACTAGTTATAATCATTTTTCTTTGAAAGATTGTTTTAACCCATTATTCTTGATTATACAAAGGAACTTAAATGTGGTTGTAATGAAAATGCTTTTAATTGTCAAATCGGATTGATTAGAAACTACTTTGTGGTCGAAAGATTAGTATTAGATAATCAATTGTAACCTTTTTGTATATGATTGGTTACCTTTTGTATTGACCATTTCTTAAGAGAATTTGAATAAACAAAGAGTTGTTTTTATGTTTAAGCTTGTGAAATTAACATGGAACAAACTTATGCACCTTGAATTGATTGGTTAAACTTAAAGCTTTTTTTTATGAACTAAAATGTTGACGAAGGTTTAACTTGCAAGAACCATAGTTTAGAACACCATCTAATTATCACAACTAACATGTTAAAAGAGTTATCATAATCATGCTCATCATAAGTAGTAAACGTGTTTAAGCAAGTGAAGTTTTTAATCATTTGAATTTCATCATCTTTATTTTTTCTACCTTTGGATTACTTAAAATAGATTTTTATCACTTATTTCTCGATTCACTTACAAATCTCTGTGAACGATCCCGACTTACCTTCATAATCTTGCTATAATGGATGAGTTCACTTGCTCGTATGTGTTACTAATAGATTTGGTAAATCAACTCTTATAAATTAAAAACTTGTACGCAAGCAACACATCAAGTTTTTGGTCGGGGATTTTGATCATATTTCTTTAAGTTTTAAAAATCCATTTTTCGATCCTTTGTCAAAAAAAAACTTTTTTTTACCGAGCCGAGCAGCCGATCGGTCGACTGATCTAACCGATCGGTTGATCAAACCCAACTAATAATTTCATCCAACCGATCGATCACACATTGTAACCGATTTGGTTAGACTCTCCTGTCTAAAATCTATTTTCTTTCTTCGCTCGTGTGTTTAAACGTTGCCTAGATTCTCTTGGTAGTCGTATGAACACTTGTTCAACTGGAGAAGAACCGATTTCACCTTTTTCAAATCCCGAACGTTTCATTAGAAGAAGAAGAGCACCTTTTGTTCCATTAGAAAACCAGGTACCAAGAGTACCAAACCCAACGTTTGATAACCTACTCGAAGCCAAAGTCATTTATAACCCATTCACCAATTTACCTTTTCCCATGGCCGACGATCAACCAATGTGGGCTCTCAACCGAAACGTAGCACCCACTCCTATAGGTGCTATTGTTTCTGTTAACTTAAGTGACAACTTCACCGTGAAAGGTCACCATCTTTCCATGATCAAAGACAACCAATTTGATGGTCGTGCACGGGCCTATCCGCATAAGCACATTGCCGAATTAATCAAAATTTGTGGCATCCTCCGATATGGCGACACAAATGTCGATGCCATCAAACTCAAAATTTTTCCATCATCACTCGTCGCAGATGCAAATGTATGGTATAACAAACTAACACCAGGAATTATCAATAATTGGGAGGAGATGAGGCAAGCTTTTGTAAACCGATTCTTTCCACCTGCCATGTTTGATTGATTAATGGGGGAAATTCGTGCTTTTTCACAAAATCCAAACGAATCACTTGTAGAAGCATGGCTTCGCATGAAAGATTTACTTTGAAGCTGTCATGGACATGGTCTATCTTGTGGAACCATTATCCAAATCTTTTATCATGGACTACATGATATTTTTCAAGGTATTCTTGATGCTGGAGGAATTTTCCTCTATAAGACCCCTAACGAGGCACATCAGCTACTCGAAGACTAAGTACTTATTAAACTTGATTGGTCTAAAGATTCCAAAACCAAAACCCTAAGAAAAACCGTTGCTTTTGCCGAAAGTTCCGACACCTTAAAACTCATAGAGAGAATGTAATCCTTGGCTTCTAAAATTGACTCGCAATACAAGGATATTAAAGGAGAAATTAATGAAATGTAAGACGGATGTAACAATTGTGAAGGAAATTATCCATCGTCGGAATGTGATGACAAACCTATGGGTGTACATAAGGAGGGAGAAGCTAATTATGTTCAAGGAGGATATCGTGGAGGGGAATATCGTGGTAAGTATTATGGAAGAAATTCCGGAAGTTGGCAAAAACGCCAACGAAGGGATAACATCCGTGATTCTCAACCTTGAGAAGACAATCAACTTTCGCAAAACTATGACAAGAAATTAGAGGAAACTGATTTCGAAAAAACCATGAGAGAATTCGTGATTGCTCAAATATCAACAAATGATTTTATTAAAAATCAAAATTTCAACCTCAAAACCAAAGTTGAGCAAGGTCAGAAAAATCAACAAGCTTCTATCCAGGACCTTGAAAACAAATTTAGTAGACTTTCTGACCAATTCGCTTCCTAACCGTCCAGTTCATTACCAAGTGTAGAAAACTAGAAGGGGGGTTGAATATTTTACGGATTAAAAACTTTGTTTTAAACTTATTGAAAGATCAATTGATGTTGATCTTAGATATGTTAGTGAAATATGTAAAAAATATGTAAAGAGTAAATAAGGAAAGAAACAATCAAACCACAACAAGTTGTTTATAGTGGTTGGTCTAAGGACTCTTTTTCCTTGCCCTACTCCACTCCCGAGTCTCACACTCGAGAGTTTAACTTCACTAGTCAACAAGCTCCGTTCAATCGACGGAGAAACCTTTACACTTCGCTTACACACTATTTCCGACACTAAGCTAAATGTCGAGTTCTTTCCAAGGGTACAACCACTCCCTCACACAATGTATTTTGGGACTAAAATACTACCAACACTCACAATATTATGATAGTTTGGTACAGCAATGAAGTATGAATCAACACAAGATCATACAACACCAAACAAACAAGACTTCCAACTTCTCGTTGAAGCTTGAATGTGACTTGATCTTCTTTGCTACAAAAGAGATCACTAATATGACATGAAACTGAGTTAGAAAGGTTAGAGAGAATAAATGTATGAGAGTATGATAGAAAGGGATGAGAAACTACTTGGTTTGGCTTTGCTATTTATAGCCAAAACTCTCAAAGAAGCACCATGGACCACGGAACCCTTAAAAGGGTTCCACCCGTGATAAAATATGGTGCGAATAACTGACAAAGAAGATCTCAAAATCTTGCCAAAGTCAACCATATCTATGCAAGATTGTGTAATATATGTAGAGCCTAAATCTACACAATATCTAGTGAAATCTTCCAATGATTTCAATGATGCATCACATAATGTCATATGTTTGTTTTCTATTTTTAGAAGTATGTAAATGCATATGTAATGTTTAGTTTTTAAGAAACCAAAACATTCAAAAAACTTCCTATCATACATTATTGTTAATCACAATGTAAATGCTTGAGTGATGAAGATATTATTAGAAAAAGCTTGTTTTAATATCTATTAGACTTGACAAGCTTTAAGCTTATAAAAATTATATTTACTTTTGTCGTTGCCAAAACTTAGGTAATGATCAAAAATATAAATAACGTTTAATGAAGATATTTGTATTAACAATCTCCCCCTTTTTGTTGAGGACAAAACGAAAAATTTATTTTTATAAAAGATGTAAAGATTGTACAAGAGTTAAAAAAATATTAGTTTTAGAACTTGAAAGAGAAATGGTAATGCAAGTATATGATGTTTGACTTTTCAGAAAAGTCAAAGTCTTCACTAGTTGAAGCATGATGTTGACCTTTTCAGAAAGTCAAAGTGTGCAGTTGACTTTTTTAGAAAGTCAAATATTACCAATCAAGTATCATGTTGACTTTTTCAGAAAGTCATTGTATGCAGTTTGACTTTTTTAGAAAGTCAAATATCCAAGTTCTATATATTTCTCCCCCTTTTTGACTCAACAAAAAGAAGATGCAAGGCGGAATGTGTTATGAGCCCTTAGCCATTATCTCCCCCTTGACCAATGCTCCCTCTAAATTAGGTGCCAATAGAAAGATACATGGATTGTGAAAAAGCTACAAAAATAATTGTTAGTAATAGTCATCATCACAAGCATTTCCAAATACTATGTAATAAGCAACAATAACATATAAAACACTATTCATTCGTTAAAATTTTTCATGATTTAAGAATCATGAAAGGAGAACACAATGAAGAGTTTAATACAATGAAAAAGAAATTATCCTAGAAATACAAGAAAAATCCTAAAAAATTGAAAAAAATGCTTAAAGGTGATAATTTATGACCCTCCTATTGAGGTGGTGGATGATTAAGAGCATTTAGACGCTCGAGGATGTGATTAAGGATGAACCTCATTTCCTCTTGGAACTCATGGACCATCACCCGGGTTCGTTTGGTTGTTTGGGCGGTTTGCTCACAATATGAGCAACCATGCCTAGGAGGGTAGTATGGTTGGTGTTGTTGTGGTGGAATGGTGGAGGTGTTGTTGTTGGTGTTAGTGTTTGGTTTGGTGATTATTGAGGCTAGCAAAGCAATTTGCATTTGCATAGTCTCACTTAGATGAGAATCCACCATATTGGAAAATTGGTGGAGATGTTGGAGTTCGGCTTGAATCTCCTCTCAGGGATTATCTTCCCACATGGACTGCTCAATGTCCCTTGTGAGGAGACATTGATGTAGGGAGTGGTTGATCCCCATACAAAGGACCATGGATGTCTTTTTGGATGGGGTGGAAGAGAGAAGTCTTGCTACTGAAGGCGTTTGAGTCAAATGATGGTCTAGGAGACTCATGAGCAATCACTCAATAGTACCAAATGATAACAATGGTGGTGGATGATTGAGCCTAGGAGGAAAATCTTCCAAGTCCTCCAAGAAAGGATTTGGAGAAGTTGGTGGTGTAGAAAATAACTCCAATGGGATGAGTGTTGGAGAATTTGGAGGTGATGGTGTTTTGATGATGTTTTTTGAAGGGAGCCGGTGGTGGAGAGCTTGGAGTCTTTGTTGGTGGTGGAGTAGTGATGGTAATGGGTGTAGGAGTAGCTAAAGTGAGGTTTGTGTCATCCCTTATGGGAGATGAGATGATTAGTGGAGATGACTGGGATGAAAGCCAAGTTGACAAAGCAACAAGGTCTTGCGCTAATCCTAGCGGTTTCTTACAAGGCTTGGTTGATGGTGAAGTTTTTGTCATTTTGACTTAAGCTTTTGCTAGTAGATGGTAAGAATTGAGAAGATGTAAAGATGATCATGGTAAACCTCTTAATTTATAGGAATGGTGAATTATGGAGAAGTGTGTTTGATTTGATGTTAAACTAAAGAAGAGATGAGGTTTCTAATGATTTTGAAGTGGGTTTAATGTTAGTCATATCACCCAAGTCAATCCATACAAGAAGGATGGAGTGAAGAGGCAAAGATTTGCAATAAATGTGTTCTAATGATTGTGAGATCCTACAATCAGATTACCAACGGATTGCAAGGTACCAAATTTTTGGTTCCTTCCTTCATGCAAAAGGGCTCCTTGGGTGGATTTTTCAAATTTTTGAGTTTTGGTGGGAAATGGATTTCCTACATGCCTAAGTATGTTATACTAGTTCTAAAATGGGTAATAACTAGTTAAGATTAACTTTCAAGCAATGTATCATAATTTGGAATGTCAAAATAAGCGAAATTCAGAAAATTACACCTTGGGATCCACGGCACCAAAATTTTACAGGCGGAACCAAAACAATCACTGGTCCGCTTAGTGCTTTATCAATCGGCGGTACCAAATCCATAACAAACGGTACAAAATTTTTTGTACCGGCCCGATCCGTGGACACCAGAAAAGTTCACAGAACAGTATTTTAAGGGTTGGGGACTTTTCCGAAACCTGAAATTTTGCTCAAAACATGTGACATTAATTATTTCTAGTTAGGAAAAGCAAATAACACATACACAAACCTAGTGGAGCATAGACTTAGACCAAGGGCTAGAAATTTTAACATTAAAGTAAAAATGGGTAAAATTTGATAACACACTTCTGCTATCCTCCTGCATGAGATTGTTAGCATACTGTTAATACAAATAAGCCGTAAAAACGTTTATTTATAGTTTACGATCTTCTAATGTTTTGTCGATAACAAACGTAAAATCATATTAACGAAACAAATAAAATACGTAAATGGTTTGAACTAATAGTTTCTAACATATTCACATTTTCACATAAAACACTAAAACAAGTATAAGTGTTTTATGATTTAGATACATATGTACAACAACTAGTGTTTACATATTGGGTTAATCATATACTTAAACTAAGTTATCTAAAATGGGTAAAAACATGTATATACTAAATAAGTAAAAACTAGCTAATGGTTTTAACCCATAACCCATGGTTTTATATATACCACTTAAACAAGTTCATTGTATTCTTGAGATACATTGTATCTGAAAGAAAACCATGGATCAACCCATAACCCATGACCCATGACCCATAACTAAAATACCCATGGGCAAGAGGAGGACCACGGATCCCTAGCTTTGTGCTAGCCGGATCCCTTGTGGTAGGGATCCGTGGGATCCGAGGAACAGTAGAGGTTTTCCCTCTATAAATAGTGAGCCATTTCTTCATTGTTTCTCACCCCCTTTCAATATACTTTCTCCCCAGAGTTAAATCTCACTAACCTTAGATCCAAGAGATCTATGTTTGTAGTTTGTTTTTTGTGTGATCTTTTAGGTTCCTCTTAAAGGCAAGATCACCACCTTTGAAGTCGAGCAAGCTCAAGTCCATGAGTTTCCATGCTTCCTCATCATCAAGGCCACTGAAGTCTTCTTGTTGATGATTCCTTGCTTTTTTTCAAAGAAGTGTAGTGTTGAGACATTAGTGAAAGATGTCTTAAGAGTCAAGACGACGATATTAGTAAAGGGTATCTATCGTCTGTAGGATAAAGCACTTGTGGTACGTGCTTGGAAGTCAAGACTAAGAAGCATTAGTGAAAGGTGCTTAGAAGTCAAGACAAAGAAGCATTAGTGAAAGGTGCTTAGAAGTGAAGATACAAGACATTAGTGAAAGGTGTCTTGTAGATCTAGTTAAAGGCATTAGTGAAAGGTGCCTTAGATGTACATTCGATATGGTGTGTTTCGATGTACAAGATAGACTAGTATTAGATCCAAGGATATTGATATCCTTCATGATATTGTAAAGGAGTAGATCTCCTTTGGGATTAGTCGTTGGTGTAGTGTGGTAGTAGTTCCTCCATTGCAATGGAACTAGGTGCTTAGCCTAGTACCTAATAAAGGGTAGGCGACATTGTGAAGGTGTAGTTCACCTAAGGTGTGAAAGAACTAGGTACTTAGCCTAGTACCTTATAAAGGGTAGGCGACGTTGTGTAGGTGTGGTTCACCTTGGTGTGAAAGAACTCGGTGGTTAGCTTCTTCAGGATAAAGGGTAGGCGACGTTGTGAAGGCTTCTCCGCCATAAGGAGATTGGTGTAGTGATTACGAACTCTCGAGTAGGTGACTCGGGGAGTGGAGTAGGGCAAGGAAGGTAACCTTGTAGCCGAACCACTATAAATACTTGCGTTGTGGTTTTGTGCTTCTTACTCTTATCTTTTCATTAGTTGCCTCTACATGCTTGTTTATCAACATCCAACACACACATCCAAATAGATTGACATAAGTCGATCTAAATAGATTAAAAGGAAGTTTTAGTTGGTAAAACTATTCAACCCCCCCTTCTAGTTTTCCACAATTGGCATCATAGCTTCGTTACCAAGGTTCTTGAAGTATATTCTACTTTAAAAACTTGATACGATCCATGGTTAATTGAAAACTACAAAGAAGTTTTTTCATAAAAGCAAACACCATGTATTTCAAAACTATATGTTTGGATGTTGAGTTGATAACAACATTTTTTTTTAATTTAAATGCACTAATCTTCTTTGTCATGTTGATTAGTCAAAGCTCATACCCACCAAGCTTTAGGAGTCGCTTGGTAACAAGAATACCTTTCTTAGAAGGTATCTTAAACGCTTAAGGGCAGGGAATTGTCTAAGTGACATTTGTTGTGTCATTTGTAAAGACATTCCTAAGTGTGCTAGAGGTATGACTTTCTTTTTACTTTGCTTGATAATTAAGTATACCTTTTTAGGTATTTATATGATTATATTTTGTGGAAATTACATGGTTTACATGAAGCTTCGTTAGGAAGCCTTTTTCTCACATACGTGCTATATTTCTCGTCTATAGTCATAGTATATTAAACTTATGTTTTATTTCTTTCTAATCCAATAATAAAACATAACCCAATTTCAAAATTCCTCCTTCCCTATAAAACTACCACCGTTCGACCATCTATCAAATCCTCACCTTTTTCAAATCATCCAATTTCAAAAATTTCCTCTCACTTAAAAACTTCATCTTCCTCTTCATTCCATCTCAACCAAAAGCGAAGATCCGTCATCAACATGGTTTACATCGCACCTATGCTCATCGTGATAACACTCATCGCACTTGTGTTCCCTATGATGAAGTTCACATACGGAGACATTTACTTTGTGTTGTTAATCTATATTGGGGTCATATACCCACTCCTTTGTATCATCCTTAGCATTGAAATGCAATATTATTAATGATCTAGATTATCTAGGTTGTTTTTGTTATAGTGTGTTTATCATTTCTTTTGATTTATATGTTTTATTTCTTTCGTGATACATTAGAAGTCATGTATGCATGCTAAAGGAAAATGTAGGATAAAACATATTTTTGTGGTATAAAAACTATAAAATCTATGTTTTTATAAATCATTTCTATTACTCTGATCCACGGATCCGGAAATTATACTAGCTTGGATCCCTTTGAAAAGAAAAAGGATCCGTCCCTACCGGAAAACAGCTTTTCATGCAAATCAAAAACCTCTTTTCTTTTAAGAGTAATACTCTACATGTATGTCAAAACCATAAGTAAGTTAAGTGTATTTCTTGTTAGAAACCATTGTTAATTAAAATCTAGTAAAAACATTAGATTATCATAAGTTGACCACAAACACCTCCTTTTTATTAACTTGTCATTTCTATAGGTTCAACTATGACGCATGAATATGAGTTTGATTTTTCATTCACTAGCTACACTCTACAACATCTCTCTACCCAACACGCTGGAAATCATGTTCGTGGGTTCAATAATCTCGCGAAATCACTTCCATGAAGGACTATTGTAGACACCTCTCTACAATTGAAGAAGGTATCAATACCTCCTTCGGAGCCATAGACTAGAATGCCTTCTTGAAATCAACGAGAAGATATGTCCAAGGTTCATAATGGAATTCTTCCATCAAGTCGAACTCCTTCGTAAGTAGCAGATCGCTCTCTATCTCTTTGGTTTTATATCAAAACCAAAAGTTCACTCTAACCCTTGGGCATTTTGCTCACATCCTCCGGATTCCAAATCATGGACAATGTGCCTTCACCGAAGATTGGTCTCATGATTCTCTCTTTCAACTTTCGGTGAGAAATAGTCCATATTGTTCACACATACCCTCTTCGGAAGATCTAAATCGCATAATATGCAAACCTCACCATATTATCTCGATACAAACATTATCTTTACAAGGGATATCCGAGAAGAGTACAAGCCTCTTGCACTCATCCTACGTGAAAATGTTTGGAGTCTTAGGGAAATCGAGAAATCCTTCCCGCTTGTTGTGCTCACATGTTGTACTGTTTGCTTACACAACAAGCATACAATCTTGCCTACTTCTTCAAAGCGTAATTGCAAATCTTCAAGGCTCCAAGAATAAACTCATCCCTTATGGAATGTTCTTGACACGTCTCTATCATAATGTTATGCACTTCCATCCTCAATTTCAAAGTCCGTTGTACGTACTTGTGAACAAGATGATGGAAACGCTAAACATATCCCTCATGAAGACTTTCTTCATTCTTGACTCCACCAACACTCATCAATCACTTAATGATCCTCCTAGCGAGAACACTCAAGGAAACCAATAGTATTCCAAAATAGGATCAAATCTCTTGTACTTGTGCTTTATCAATGTAATCCAATTTCCTTCATGAAATAAAACATTTGCTACCTTAGTATTTAGAACTCTCTTTAGACTATCCTTGAGATATAATGCATTGTAAAGATCATTGCATACCTTTAGTAAAGGTCTGCTGACGAGATGAAGGATCCTAAAATTACACTAGACGGATCCCTACTCTTAGGGAACCGTGGGATCCGTCGAACAGTAAATGCAATTACAAGCATTGTATTTCAAAAACATTCTTAGAACACCTCACACTAAGCTAAACATAGTCTCTTAAGGCAAATTAAGTCCTTATCAAGATAGGTTAATCTTTTCCATTCATACATAACTCACCAAGGTTACACTCTAAAAACGCTTGTAGATCTACCATTTCGTTTTAATCCATTACTTTTCCGCTCTTAAACTCACACCTTATTTTCTACTTGATTCCTCACATCTAGTCTTAGAAATCTTTCAATTATGGCAAAATTGATCATAAATCATCCTCACCTCCAAATTGATCAAATTTGATCAAAATCTAGTTTTTTCATCTCAAAGCTTCTAGGATATTTTCCAAAACACTATCCTAAGACACAACCCGATCTCTAGGATCATCTAGCTTCAATTGACATTCTAAATCTTTAGTGTCATCCTTGTTCATCCATTGGTACTCTTCAAAGTTCCAAATCCTTCCACAAAAGACAATCATTAGCTACATCATTCATTACCTTCAAGTACTCAAGCATCCCTTCATTAAAAAACACTTAGGAGGATTGAAACACTCAAGATGATATAGGTCTTAGATCTTAGAAACATCATTTCCAATCTTTCATAGCTTCTGAGAGACGGATCCCTAGGATTAGCTAGACGGATCCCTACGAGGAGAACCGTGGGATCCAAGATGTGACAAGTATAGGTCAAATCTTGCTAAAGCAATCATTTCAACTCATCTTCCTAACTCAAACACTCCATCTCATCTAAAATGAGTTCCTATATCGTGCAACCTCGAAGTTGACTCTTGTGCATGTCAATCATCACATTCCAATGAATCCTAGTGGCTTGAAGCTTAAATGCACTTGCCAAATATCTTAGTTTATAAACCACCTTGTTAGGACCTCCATAGTCATCACTCTCATCCTAACTTTCAGCTCTTGCAAACTCTTGAAATCATCTCATCATCAGGAAAACCCCAAGTAGTAACTTATCCACCAAAGAACCACCTGTGAAAAGAGCTCATGTTATACGAAATTTCCTCAACGAATCATCTCCTGGCCAGAGCGACAAATGATCGAATCCTTCATCATCCAATCAAACCAATTTCTAAAAGGTTAGTACCACAAAACTACCTATGCCAAACACCACCATACCTCCTAGGCCAAACAATATCATCTCACTAAACCATCACCATTGGTTCCTAGAGCTATTTCATTTACATCCCATTATCATCCACCCACCTCTACAATCTAGAGGACTTGCCTCCTAGGGCGTCTCATCCGCTACCGACAACATTCTCCTCATTAGGAGGAATAATGGTACAAAATCAAGGTGTTGAGTCAACACTTGCTTCAGAGCTTCCTTCTCGGCGTTTTCATCATATAATCCCATTTGGATTATGACAAATCATCATTCAACCACCGACCATATGGAAGTTGACACTTCTACCACCACCATCATTCTTGGTTTGAGTCATTCTGCATGAACCTCCACCAATCCCTCCATCGTTGAAGCTCCAAAGCCGCTTCACTTGATCCCAGATCAAGCCATTTCATTTCATCCACCATCACTTCATTAGCCATGACAAAGATTGCTATCATTGTCAACATGTTGAAAGTTTGATACATGAAGTACGAGAAGACTAACGTTTCATGTTCTATCATCTCCTCTCAAGCGTTTTCGACGAGATTAAACCTAAACAAAACTTGAGCTAGAAGATTATAGTGGTGTCTTAGCTTCAAGCGTTAGGTGATCTAGAAATTCCTAGTCATGTATTGTCTATTTTCTTGTTTTTTGAGTCATGTATATCATAACTCTTGTTTATTAAATGGAATTACATGCTACTTGCTATATTTTTGAGTATGTGAGTATACTATATAATCCATATCTCCTTTCGGTATTAACATTTATTGTTATACCAATCTTTCTTGACTTTATTCATCAGCCAGACGGATCCCTCAGATTTGCCTAGACGGATCCCTACTAGGAGGGAACCATGGGATCCGTGAGACAAACAACATTCTTTCTACTAACCTTTGTTTTGTAGTTATTCAATTTACATATGAAGACTTTGACACCCTAAAGCTAGGGGGAGCTTTATGTCAAAGCAATACATTGCAAATTACTTGCAATACTAGGTTTACATTTTGTGACATCCTTTTTGTTAATACAAATATCGTCATTAAACGTTATTTATATTTTTGATCTTTACCTAAGTTTTGTTAACGACAAAAGTAAATTTAATTTGTATAAAAGCTTAAAGCTTGTCAAGTTTAATAGATATTAAAACAAGCTTTTTCAAACAATATATTCATCATTCAAGCATTTACATTTATGATTAGTAACATCTTGATATAACTCTAATCATTATGTATGATATTAGTTTTTAGAATGTAGGTTCAATACGTAAAACAAACACTACTTAAGTACTTCATAAAAATAGAAATACAAATATGACATCATGTGATGCATCATGGAAATCATTGGAAGATTTCATTAGATATTTGTATTTGTACTCTTCATATCTTGCACAATCTCACTTAGATAGAGTTGACTTTAGCAAAGAATTGATATCTTGACTGTCAACCGGCATCGGTACCAATTAGTATTAAGGCGAACCCTTTAAGGGTTCCGCGGTCCGTGGACTCCTCATCCATTTTGGCTATAAATAGCAATGCCAAGCCAAGTAGTTTTTCATCCCTTTCTAACATACTCTCATACATATCTTCTCTATAACCTTTCTAACTCGGCTTATATCATATTAGTGATCTCTTTTGTAGCAAAGAAGATCAAGTCACATTCAAGCTTCAAACGAGAAGTTGGAAGTCTTGTTTGTTTAGTGTTGTATGATCTTGTGTTGATTCATACTTCATTGTTGTATTAAACCATCATAATCTTGTGAGTGTGAGTGGTTAGTATTTTAGTCCTCAAAATACTTGTGTGTGGGAGTGGTTGTACCCTTGGAAAGAACTCGACATCTAGCTTAGTGTCGGATATAGTGTAAGCGAAGTAAAGGTTTTCCGCCGGTGAAAGGAGCTTGTTGACTAGTGAAGTTAAACTCTCGAGTGAGACTCGGGGAGTGGAGTAGGGCAAGGAAAAAGAGTCCTTGTAGACCGAACCACTATAAACAACTTGTTGTGGTTTGATCATTTCTTTCCTTATTTACTTCTTACATATTGCTTGCATATTTCATTTACATATCTAAGATCAATATCAATTGATCTTTCAATAAGTTTCAAAACAAAGTTTTAATTGGTAAACTATTCAACCCCCCTTCTAGTTTTCTACAATTGGTACCAGAGCCTCGTTGCTCAAGAATTTCTAAAATAACTTGTATTTTATAAACTTGAAACCATCCATGGATTCTGAAAACTTTAAAGAAGGGCAATCTATGCAAAGACCACCACTTTTTGAAACCAATGGATTTATCTATTGGAAAACCGTTTTGAAACATATGTAAAATCAAAAGATATAGATCTTTGGTTTATTATTGTTAAAGGGATTTTAGTTCTACAACAAAGGATATTTCCGTTGATGAACAAAAGAAACTAGTTGCTAAAATAATGAAGCTAAAATGATGCTTTATAATGCTTTACCTAGAAAAGAATATGAAAGAATTTTTATGTGTGAAACCGCCAAAGATATTTGGGAATCTTTAATTGTTACACATCAAGGTAATTCACAAGTCAAGGATAACAAAATTGATCTTCTTGTTCAACAATATGAACAATTTGTTATTCCTGAAGATGAAACCATTGATTGTGGCTTTTCTCGCTTTAACACTATTATTACATCACTTAAAGCACTTGATGAATCTTTTCGTAGTAAGAACTTTGTCAGGAAATTTCTTAGAGCACTCCATCCCAAATGGAAAGCTAAAGTGACCGCCATTGAGGAATCAAAAGATCTCTCAATAATGTCACTAGACGAGTTGATCGGTAACCTCAAAGTACACGAAATGGTGATGGAGAAAGATTCTGAGATCATCAAAGGAAAAAGGGAGAAGATCAAATCCGTTGCTCTAAAAGAAAAAGCGGAATCAAGTGATGATGACGAATCTTGCTCCGGTAGCGAAGATGAGGAATATGCCATGGCCGGTAGAGATTTTAAGAAGTTCTTTAGAAGAAGAGGAAAGTTCGTAAGACAACCTCGAGAAGAAAAGAAGCCATTTCGAAAAGATCGGGATGACAAGAAGGGTAAAGGTGAAAGAAAATGTTTTAGATGTGGTGATGCAAGTCACCTCATAGGAGAATGTCCCAAGCCACCTAAAAGCAAAACTCAACGAGCTTTTGTAAGTGGTGCTTGGAGTGATAGTGAAGACGATGAAGAATCAAGCAAGGAAGAGATCGCTCTAATGGCACATGAGTTAAATGAGGTACTTTCTCGACTCTTCTTATTCTTCTATTGATGATGACACTTTGCAAAAACAATATAATCAATTGTGTGAGCTAAGTCTAAAAATCATAACTAAAAAAAAAAATTTTAAAACCAAAAAGGAATTTTTGGAAAATGAAGTTTATGAGTTAAAAGAAAAAGCAAAACGACTAGAAAAGGAAAAGCAAATGACGATGATTGTAAATCATGTCAAGAGCTTAAACTTGAAATAGAAAAACTAAAGCTCACACAAGATGTTTTAATCGAAAACAATTCTAAATTTAAAAGGTTTAACAAGAACATCGCTTTTGCCGATGAAATAATTAAAATTCATAAAACACCGTGGGACATGAATGGGCTAGGTTTTAATGATGTATTAATTCCAAAGAGTCAACATAAAACGGCCGAAAAGGATGAGCATTCTGTCAAAATTGCTGCAGACAAAGACGACCAGACGGAACCAAATTAAGGGTTCCGGCCCATTGTGCAAATGGTGACGTGGGTACTTCAGTTGTAATGTAATGTTCGCAATACGGACTGCATCAATTTGTTAAAATAACAAAGAAAACCAATAATAGTATTAAACTAAAACCATTTACTTGAGTAGGACTTGTCAAAAATGAATTTAGATCAAAAACTACTCAAGAACGATATAAAACTCCTTTTGCCAAACGCCTTTCCTAAGAACCACAACGCATAACCCATTA